>JAHBBC010000019.1:600000-1105282 GCA_019915015.1 Auriscalpium vulgare
GAACGAGGTCATGTCACAGGGGAGGTTTTAAACTTATCGCCCCTTCCTACTCAAGCTCTCGTTGATTTACCAGACGAAGAGTCAGACACTGACGAGTCTTGGGTGGGCGGCGGTCTTCCTGGATGGCTCGGTTGGTGACAGGACAGGCGGATATGTCTTTCTTCCGGGTGCCTCAAGCGGCACAGATTGTCGGTATGTCTTCGACTATGTCCCACGGGAGCTCGTCGCTGAAATTCTACTCTCCTAGAGAATATTGCAATGCGCGTAGCGCGATCCGGATGAGGCAAGGGGCGCCAAAGTATCCCGGGCCAATCCTCTTTAGGTCGTCAACAACAGTCCCTGCACGTACAGTATCCTGGCATCCATGCACTCGCAGTTTCTTCGGACACGTTGCAAGGTCGTGCTCGCTGTCTTTTGAAACATGCTCCGGAGCATATACTCTTTCTCATGACGAAGCGCATCCTCTTGATAACGCCACTGTTGTGGGTGCTGGCCATAATTCAATGCATCGTTCGCACACGCTTTGCCCGCAGCAGGAATAGCTTTCCGTTAGCACGACCGGCCTCGAACAACCCGCGACGACCCGTGCTCACATCAAGGGCGAGCAACACGAGGCATGCGCATGGCGTCCTGCGTGCAGCCGATATCAGCCGTCCGGGGCGCTTGTCGATGGCGGCGCGCGTCACTGTTGCCTCGCGCATCTCGTTTCCCTCTTTGCGCCCCGGGACCAAGATCTCTCCCACATCGCGAGGCGGCGGCCATTTCAGCTTGAACCCTTACCTCCACCTTGCCCTATATCTCCAGCCCCCTTTCTCTTTTGCCTACGCGCGACCTAACGACCGCTTTGTCCTGATTGTCTTCACCGCCATTTATCTCGCCCAGCATGATGCCCTCAGCTATTCCACCTTCCTTTCCTTCACCCATGGTCAGCCCGGGCATGATTCCCTCTCCCGCTCTCCCAGGCCGCGCGCCATACGACCCCTCTCGCGTCTACAACTACAGCCCGGCATCGGACTTCGAGATCGAACATGGATCGAGCCCAGGAAGAGCTTCACGGCAACTAGGACGACCGGGAGCGCCTGTGTACACCGACGAGACGCTACTGCAGGATAGCATTGCAAAAATCATTTCCGCCAAAGCCCGTCCGTTTACCGTGTCTGGACGGATACCAATCGATCCCGCACACCTAACGCTGTTCTTCCGTACCAAGGTACGCGTGCTCCATTGACGTCCATCAGCTCTGGTCAGTGAACGCGCTCGTTTCGTGGCATAGAGCGGCATCACGCACTCGCTGGATTTCCCGATCGATGTCGATTACGATACGCCTCCGGCGCTCGACGTGCTCATCTCATCCTGCCGCCCGCACCCGCTCCTCGAAGACGAAGGGGCTGCCGACTCGCTCTACTATCCCACAAACCTCCCTCTGACAACGTCGCTTGAAATCGCGAACCACCCGATCCTCGAGTCGATCCGCAACACACTCTTTCCCGCGCTTCCGAACGGGCACTACCTTACTGCCGTGCGCGATAAGCTCGAGATCGTCACAGAGGGCTCGCGCATGAGCGCGCAGCCGCCGGAGGGCGACTCGCGCGTCGCGACGGTCGTCGTCACACTCCCAGTGCGCTACCGCGGGGGCGCCCTCGTCGTGCGCAGCGACGAGGGCGAGGAGGAGACGTCGAACGGGCGAGGCGGAAAGAGTGGGCACGTCGAGTGGACAGCGTACCTCGCGAACTGCACCGCGGAGACGGAGCCCGTGCAGAAAGGCTGCAGGCTGACAATCTCGTACGCGGTGCACCTCAGGACGTTCGGCCCGTCTGGCTTGCAGCCTGATCCGCTCATCACGCCGAGTGACTACTTCCTCGACAACCTCGCGCCGATCTTCAACATGCTGCGCGGGCGCATGATCGCATTCTACCTCACGGGTGATTATGGGGTGAACCCGGCGGAAGTGCTGGCGGAGTCGCTCGTACCTTATGTGAGTGCGCCGCATTCGCTGCTCTTGTTTCTGTTAATCATTCGTGCTACCTCATAGCTCAAGGGAGGCGACTCCATCCTGTACCACGCCGTTAAGCTGTACAAGCTCTCCCCGGAGCTGCGCTGGACAGCCGGCGGGTACATCTGGCCCGTCGACCGCACTGTCGAGATCAGCCCGGAGGTCGCGGAGGGCAGCCCATACGGCGGCGGGCGCCGTCGGCCACTCCGCGGGACGTTCAGCACCGTGTATGCCGACGAGGTCGCGGATGAGGACGAGATTGACCACCTGCGGTATCGGGTGGAGGAGAGCGGCGCGCTCCCGCTGGCGGAGGCCGACATCGTGATGCTTGCGGATAAGGACATGTCCGGGCATATCTCGAAGGAGCGTGTGCCGCTCGTTACTGGAGGGGTGCTGGACAAGCTCGTTGTGAATATCCTGCTAGTCGTGTACGTCCCTTGATTGGCTTGACGCATGATTGATGATCCTCTGTCTGTTACATAGTTTCTTTGCATGGGGTTCAGTTCTTCTGGTGTTGTAGGAGTAGGTGTCGCGAACATAATGATACTTTACTTGTATGCTATGCCATTTTATTTATCTCGACAAATGAACATGGTGTCAGGTTCGTGCCGATGGCGGCAGGCTGGCCGAGGCGCGCCGCGGCCGGCGGCGGTCTGATGCGCTGATGCTTGATCTGTCGCCAACTTCACACACGTCCCTTCCACCAACCTTCTCAACGTTCAAGGCTGCGATTTCGGCGATGGGACGACGTGCGTTTTTTTTTTTTTTTTGGTACCAGTCCGGGCCCTGACTTCGTTATTCCATTTCATCGATTGCACATGTCTCGACCACGGCTACTTACTTCTGCAGACTTCGAATTGTCCGCATACTTGACAGAAGCTGATTTGGAAACGGAGTCTGCTTTAGCGCCTTTCTCTCCGAACAGAGCGCTGCGTGCACTCCAACGCAGACGCTCTTCTCGTTGATCTCACCTTTGCACCACCTTCATCGCCCTGTCACCCTTTGAGATTCAAGATGCCTCTCCGGTCGTCTCAAAAAGCTGCGCAAATACTAGATGGTGCAGTATCCCTGACGCTGTCGGTGCGCAACATCATCTGTCTCCACTTGACGCTTGTGACGAACGTTTGGTCACTATGCCAGATCTTGAAGCAGTCTCCAGAGCCGATCTCTTCCAGTGTTGGGAATATACTGTCAGAGATTTACACAGTAGTCGAGGCGGTGAGATATCGTTTCCCTACAGTCGACATTCGAGACTGATGTCGGGTGACTCAGACCAAGCAGAACCAGAATCAGCTTCGGTTCCTGCTCATGAGGACCTGCATCATACTGCAGTCGCTTAGTACAAAACAGAACTACAATGACGAGGAGCTGCAGCACCAGGTCCGGAACCTCATCAGGTGCGCGCTGCCTGCCTGAACATCTGGCACCGCTCATGCTCGTTTCGCAGTGTCTTGGAGTCCGTCAGAGACTTCGCTGTAGCCCAGCAGAAGAAGTCCTTGTTGTCGCTCTTGTTCACCCCGGACGATCTCCGCCTACAGATTGACGAGCACGAGCGAGCTATACTCTCCGCATGCGCTGCTTTTCAGAATGCCGGTATCCTCAGAGCGAACCAGAAGCTCGATGACATGGGCGATCAGGGCAACGCGCACTACCAAGACTTGGTCGATAGGCTGGAGGAGATGAAGACAGCCACGATGAATCCGAAGCTTCTTGACGAGGTCTTGGGCGCGATGCACGCTGACGCGAATAAGACTATGATTGCGATGCAAGCTGTGAGTGAGCGTTTCTTCCCTTGTTTCAAAGCAGCAGCGCTTTGATACCGCCATCCTAGGTGCTCGAACGCGAACGCACCGGTCGCGACACCCTAACCGATGAAACAAGATCATTCTTGGAAGCCGGCCTTGCGCGAATGAAAGGAGAGACCGGAGCCGAAGTTCACACCGACTGGTGGACAGTCACAGAGTATGAAATCGAAAAGAGCTTCAAGATCGGCTCCAGCAGCTCTCTGGGACGCTGGCAGGGGTTGCCAGTGGTTATTCAGACTGTGAGAAGCGCAGAGGTGATAACGTCATTGGCGTACAAGGTGGGTTGCGAGCTCATTTTTGTGATGTTTTGCAGACATTGTCCGCTGCAGTAAAGGTGGGAGGCGCCATCATTCCGTCGGAATGGTTAACTCACCAGGTCTCTTCGCCAGCTTTGGGAACGGCTCCACCATCCGAATATTCTATGTGGGCTCATTCGAATTCATACCGTAAGGCAAAGGTTTATTTAAACACCCCAGCTTTCCTTGCCGCCTCCACTCTTGACGATTCTCCGTTCGTCATATGGCCCTACATGGTCAACGGAACGGTCAGGAACCATATCATAGAGCACCCAGATGTGGATTTGTTGAGCATAGTAGGACGTTCTTGCATTACCTGGCACCGCACTTGTTGACGCCGTCGACAGGCTTACGAGACGCTCCAGGCTCTCCAGTACCTTCATGCTCGGAAACCTCCCGTAGTTCACGGCAACCTGCGGCCGGTGAGCCTCTTGCGGATACGATGCAGCATTGGACCTAATGCTAGCGAACACTAGCCTTGTCTCCTCATGAACGAGGCGGGTCATGTCGTCGTTGCAGGCGTGGGCCTGGACCCATCTGAAACCGATATAGCCCATCTCAGCGCCCCCGAGCAGTGGACCATCCGTCTCCTCCGCATGCGCTGGCGCGCACCCGAAATCATGCTTGACCCTCACCCGTCACCCACGCCTGCCTCGGATATCTACTCCTGGGCATTGATCGTGGTGCACCTCTTTGGCAACGCCCTTCCTCCCGAAATTGGCGAAATCGCAGACGGTGCACGCCCTGCGCGCCCTGACTTTGGCCGCGTACCTGCTCTCGCACCCAGAGGCATCCAGGATGCTTTCTGGGCACTCATTCAGCGCTGCTGGGCAAGCACCGCGTCGGAGCGGCCCTCGGCGGCGGATGTCTCGGCGGAGATCGTGCACCTCGTGCCGTGGATGGACCCCAGCAAAGCTCTCTTCGAGCTCCCGCGTCCGCTGCTGCAGGCAACGAACCAAGAGAACATGCGGCTACGCAGCAGCACCCGATATGACTACATCATGGTCACCGAACACAACCCTCGCAGCCCGTATATCTCTACGAAGCCGCTGACCGGGCGCGGCGAGCATCCCGTACGCCTCGTGAACTTTGTGCTGCGGTGCCACGACCAGGGGTACCACGACGATCCCTCCGAATGGCGTGGCCGCTGGGCGTGGCTTGAGGCGGCGCTGATTCGCGCGTCGGGCGAGGAGGTCAACTTTGCGAGGGAGGCGCCGAATTTCGAGCGCGGGCATATGATCGAGGAGACGCGGGTGGAGCTCGTGCGGCCCAGGTTCGCGGATAAGCAGCAGCAAATATACTCAGTTAAGTGGGGCGAGGATCACGCGCTAGTGAAGCTCATGCGGAAAGGAGACCGGGTGGTCGTCATTCCGCGTGCGCTGTTTCCAGGTTGGGAAACGCATGTATATGGCGTAGAGATACACGTAGTATCTGAGCATTGAAGTAATCGAGCGTGCTGGTGTGGACCGGTGAACTGTGCCAAGATTATATCATTTCAAGCACGCCGTCGGCTTCAATCAACCTCTGCCATCAATCTCATGAGCGGGGGTATATATGTACGAACTGCATAGTACAATCGTGGGCAAATCGTGGGCGGCATTTACACTAGCAACGTGGGCATCAAATTTGTATTACTGACTAGTGAGATATAGAATTGTAGCATCCTCGCAGATGGTCGTTGTGCCTCGAAGATGAAGGTGATGATGCGCTGAAACTCTAAATTATGGTGTCCATCTCTTGAGATCGTTACTTGCGTGCGAAGAGGCCCCGAGCCGACGAGATCAGTCCACCGACACCCTTGATCCGGAAAATGTACGTCAAGGCATAGATGGAGCAGATCTGCAGCGCGGGTCAGCGCGACGTTCATAGCGAATACAGAGAGATGGCGGAAAACTCACGTTAAAGATGACATAGACCCATATCAAACCGTAGTTGCGCCAATGGTGACTGTAGAAGATGTTGAAGTTCTGTTGAAGGAACGTGTTCGTCGAGCTGATAGTGCAGAATTGGCAGCTCGCCGTCGCGGACGCGTCCACCACATAGCCTCCGAAGTTTTGCATGTAGGTGCCGAGGTACTGGCCGCATGTTTGTCCAGACGGCGGGATGATCGTGATGAGCTCGATGGCCGAGCACACGACTTCCGAGTTCCCAACAGCTGCAAACGCGTTCAGCCAAATAACGCCTCGGCATAAAGCTGATGTGACCGACCTTGTCCAACAAGACCCTCGACGAGGTACGTATAGGGCGAAAGCCGGTACATCCACTGCCACCATCCCAAATGGACATACGGCTGAAGCACACCATTGCTATAGACGAAGCTAGCATCAGCAATCGGCTCCGACAAGAAGCACAAATGCTACGCTTACAATGTGATGACAAAAGAGAACAAGAAACTGAACAACAGCGCCGCGATCTCGGGGTTGGGCGACATCGCCGCGACCGCCTGTGCGAGCGATGTGTAGTAGAACGGGTACGCAATGCCCAGCGCGAGGTATGTGAAGCCCGCGCGGCTGCCCGGGAATGCAACAAGCCAGAACCAGATGAGGAAGTACACCGATGACCCGATGATGTTGAGCGGCAGTTCGGCCAAGAACTGCGCCGTCACGAACGCCGTCCAGCTGTACATCCTGCTCGGGCGCTCGCGAATCTCATATACGCGGCGCGTAATGATGAAAGGTACCTGGATCTGGTTGGACAGAGGGGCGCTAAGGATAGTGCTCATGAACACCGCCTAAACAATTCAATGGCGGCTCAGAATATAAATATCGCGTAAAATCGAGATTACACTCACGAAGATTTTGTTCTGCGTTCCTTGAATGGAGCTCTTGGCCTTGAAGAACGTAAAGCCGATGAACAGGGCGCCGGTGATGTTAAGCATGAGCTTGGCCACCAGGTATGTGGGGTCGCGCCAGTGCCGAGTCATCTCGCGCAACCACAGCTCTTTCAACTGGAAGGCCCAATTCGTGGAGAACTCGGAGTGGCGCTCAATGTCAACCGCGTTGTTGCGACGGCCATCATCCAGGACCTGCTCCAACTCCTTCTGCACCCGACCCGCCTCTTCCGAGTGTTTCCACGCATCATGCCAATCGATGCTGGTCGTAGCGGTCGCGCCGGCACCGATGACGTCAAGGATGTACTCAGCACTTAGAGATATTCCACGCATTAGAGAAAACGCATCCAAGACATCGGGCAGCACTCACGGATTCGCGTCAGGAGGGCATTCATACCCGCCCTTCGAGTGGAAGTAGTTGAGCAGTGTTTGCGAGTTCTTGCCGATATCCCCAAAATACACCGTCTGCCCGCCCTTGCGGAGCAGCAGAAGCCTGTCGAATGAATGGAACAATTCCGCCGAGGGCTGATGGATACTGCGTAAATCCCATCAGCTTGAGCGCACAATATAATCTGTCATATTGTCAACGTACGTGCACAGGATGGCCTGGCCGTGATCCGCGAGTTTGCGCAGGAAGCTGACAATGGCCCACGCGCTCTGTGAGTCCAGGCCCGACGTCGGCTCGTCCAAGAACAACAGCAGCCGGGGCTGTGATGGCGCCGTGTCAGCATTTCGTGAGTGGCATGCGGACATTTGTAAAGGCGTACCTTGGCAGCGAGCTCCACGCCGATCGTCGTGCGCTTGCGATGCTCAACGCCCAGGGAGCCCACGATGGCGTCAGCGTATGCCTCCAAGCCGCACATCTTCAGGCACTGGTCGACGCTGGCACGGCAGTCAGCACACGCCGTCCTCTGATGAATATGAATATCTCACTAAGCCTCTTTCTCAGCATCCGGAACCGAAGGCGGCTGGCGCAGTCTCGCCGAGAACAAAAGCGACTCTCGCACAGTTGACTCCGCCAAATGTGTATCCATCTGCTGACAATAACCGCTAAAAAAAACCCCGCACGTCAGCAACGCGACGCCGCACAAAAATAAACCACGTACGTCTGCGCCTGGAAGTCTGCCGGGAGCGCGTGACCGTTAACGAGGCGCTCGCCGTGCACGACGCCGGTGGTCGTGCGCTGAGCGAGCACGTTCAAGAGCGTTGTCTTGCCCGCGCCGGACTCGCCCATGAGCGCGGTCAGCTTCCCCGGCGCGACGAAGCCCGTCACGTCGTCGAGGAGCCTCCGATGCTCGCCGCCGCCGACGGGCACGTCGTACTGCAGGTGTTGCCACGTAAACACGTCCTTCATCGCAGGCGCGTCCGCGAGCGCGGCCTCCTCCTCCTTCTCGTCGGAGCCCGAGCCGGCGGCCGTGCCACGGCTCGGCGCGCGGCCCTTCTCCTCGTCGATCGAGCCCGGCTTGCTCGAGTCCGCTTTCTCCTCCGCCTCCTTGAGTACGTGTGCGGTGCTCCCGCGCTTGAACAGTGTCACGGAGGATTCACCCGCGACCTTCATGTTGTACTCGGTGAACAAAAGCAGGATCGCGACGAACCCGATGCCAAACGCGATGATGATCCCAAAATTGCGCCACAGGTGGCTGTACGAGTAGTCGTACGAGAGCTCAACGAAGCGGTTCCCGTCGACGGTTGACTGCCCGGGCAGCGAGCCGACTGTCGTGCAGGCCTGGTTGACGAGCTGTATGCCTTCGTACCCGGGCCCATGAGGCGCGAGATTCGCGCATGTACCGTTGAGCGTGTGGAACTCGTTCGTCATGATGCCTTCGAAACCGTACCGCAGAGGCTGCAAACGTGTTCGAGTCAGCATCGGTGCGTATGTCCATTGTATGGGCTTACATTAACGTAGGTGATCCATCGTAGCGCGCCAATCATAGAGGGGCGAGGAATAGTGTAACCGGTGTAGAGGACAAGGCCGAGTAGCAGGATACCGGCGACCGTCTGCGCAGGCGCGGGCGCACCCAGGGCAGCAGCGACGGCGCGGAACCACGCTTTCATCGTCAACGCCATGACAAATACGAACACGAAGAATATACTGTTTGTCGAACGTGTCAGCTGCTCTGCAGGCGTATAGAGATCGTGACTCACAAGAATTGACTCGCCGTCCGTTGCAGATGGACGAGGAGATAGAGTACGACAGAGAATATCATGATGGTAATGAACGTGATGGGTATGTCCACGACGGTGAGCGCCGTCGCCTCAATGAACGGGTGGTACATCGCAGCTTTGGCGTGCCGGATGACGATGGGGCGCTGCCCGAAGAGCGCGGGGATCTCTGCCATCGACGAGAGAGCGGCAAACAGCAGCGCGCTGTACCACACGTTTGAGGAAAAGAGCCATGTTAGCTGCGGTCTTGTGGCGTTCGGAGATGTGAACGAGCTTACAAGAATAGAACACCTCCGCGCGAAAAGTACTCAGACGTCGACTCCTTGAGGTTGTAGAACACCGTGCCGTTGATGATCGCCTGCAGGACGAACGTCCTATCGCCGCAAGTGTCAGCCATGCATACTGCGTTCTGAGAGCCGCCCCGCACTCACATCATCTGGATGATTTCGGTCGCAAGGTTGCCCTTGATGATCTGAATGCGACGCAGCGCGACGGCGCGGGCCTGCATGAAGATGGAGATAGTGTATGGACTCTTCTTGCTCTGCGTGCTGGCGTGCTCCATGATGACACTCTGGCGGTACGACTTGCGACGCTCGGCCGGGTCGCCACGCTGGTTGTACTCGGCCATCTCGTCGCGATTTGCTGCCCCCTCAGGCGACGCGAGGAAGCGCTCCGCGAACTCGGCGGGCGTGCGCGCGACACGCTGCTCGAAGCCCTCGCGCACAATGCGCCCGTTGGGGTCCGTCACTGGATGTGTGTCAGCGGGAGATCGGAGTGGGGGGCGCGCCGGAGATCGCGTGGGGACCGGGCTTACCTGCAACGAGGAAGTCCGCAGTTGTCTGCCGGTACGCAGGCTCGTAACCCATGTCGATGAAGTACTGCCGCGCCTCGTCCGCACGTCCGAAGTACGCCATGCGGCCCTCGTAGATGACGCACACCTTGTCGAAGAGCTTGTACAGCGATTCGCCTGCCTGATAGATCGACACGATGGTCGAAAGACGCCCAATGTCCGTGCCGATGCGCAGCGCGCGGACAAACTCAAGCGCCGTCGAAGCGTCGAGACCGCGCGTTGAGCTGCGGTCGGCGCAAAGAGTAAACGCGCGAAGTCAGCGGAGTATTCCGGGCGAGTGTATCAGTGATGGGACGCACTTGTCCCAGGATGTGATGAGCGAACGCAGCGCAAGCGCCTCGCTGATAGACACACGCTTCTTTTCACCGCCGGATACGCCGCGTATGGCCGCGTCTCCCACAGGGGTCTTCTTCACATGACGGAGGCCAAAGACGGTCTCGAGGATGCCTGTTATTGAGGTGATGAACTCACTGCGGGTGGCATTGTCGAAACGCGTGTGGGGCGCGCGCATCTTCGCGGCGAACCGCAGCGTCTCGTCGACGGTGAGCGTGGGGAAGTGCACATCGTCCTCGGGGCAGTAGACGACGTCGCCGCGGTAGTGGTTGCGGACGTCGTCCGGCGTGAAGGCGTCGTATTTGACGTCGCCCTCGACGTGGTGGTACTCTGCGCGCTGGTTGGCGAGAACCTTGAGCAAGGTGCTGCATCCTGATCCGGGACTGCCGAGTACGACTGCAAAGATACCCATCAAGCGATGATCGGGCGGGATATATGCGCGAGAAACGTACGCAGCATCTCTCCAGGGCGCACGGATCCTTCAAAGCCATAGAGAATGTCGCGAAGGGGCGGGTTGCGGGACTTGCGGAAGAGGTCGGTGATGTTCTTGGGATCGAAGACGGACCCGAACGTTGTCTGATAGCTAGCGGCGGCGCCCAGGCCGATCACACGAAGCTCGCGGAACGTCACGCCAAGCTCCCTGTTCGGTATGCCGTGCGTCTCGCGCCTTCATGACGGAGTCAGGGTGGGCGGGCGTGGACAGGGGCGGCGGGACTCACTTTTTCATGACATTGCGGAGGGTCTTCTCAAAGTCGAAAGGGCCGGAGTTGGGAACGGCGAGGGTGGACTCGGACGCATTGCCCAGGCCAGCGTCGACTCTGCTGAGGGAGCGGCGGAGGTCGTGCACGCCCTCGGGGTCGAAGTGGTCGATGTCGACATGCGAGGAGGACGACTGGGAGCGCTTGCGGACGGTGCGGGCGGCGGCGGCAGGGTAGGAACTCGGCGGGGAGCTTGGCGGGGACATGTGGACATGGTGGTGCTGGGCAGCCGCGACAGGCTCTGGCGAGGGCGGGAGGGCGGGAAGGGCGGCGACACCCTCGTCCTCGTTGATGTCGGCCAGCTGGGCTGGGTCGGACATGGCGGGCTCGCCGGTAGGATGTGATGGGGAGAAAGAGGGGTGAGCTATCTGCAACCGGGGAATTGTTTTTATAAGGGTCAGACTCGAGACATAATGCATGAGTCTGCATCAGGATGTCGGGGCCTCCGCGGCTATCAGTCATCCTCACATGGATACTTGTTGAACTCGGCGCACGCCACGCCGCCTGCTGCATGTTTCCACTGCGGAGGTTGTCTGACGACAAGATGGAGTAGAATCGGCCGTTTGGGACGCGCGTATTTGATGCGGGTGCGGCAAAGTAGCCCAGCATCGCGTGATGTTTTATGACCGAGCCCCATATTCCTACCAAACCTTTCTCTTTCTGGCCCATTTATTGCAAAATTCGTGTATATGAAGTCAGCGATGACACAGTGGATGTGTAAGTCCAACGGAGCGGCCCGTCGGGAAGACACGTAGTATACTGTACGCGTAACAGCAGATGACCGTACTAGTGCGGCTATCATAGCTTCAAGTCCCTCAGCCCGAGCTGAGCGCTGCTCGTACCAGAGGCTGCCCACGAAGAGCATCGATATCTGAAGTGAGCGAGCTTCACGCTATGGCACTATGCACCGCGTGCCAAGCAGCTCAGCACTCACCGGCCGAGAGCCAAGCATCAAACGCGCGTTCCCGGCATTGGCATGATCATCTGCACCCGCAGGCACAGCCCGATGAATGCCGGCAGATCGGGAGATCCAGTCGGGTCCTGTAGCGGGAAAACACTTTAAGTAAACTGCTCGGTCTCACTGTCTAGATGCAGAGATCGCACCCGCGAGTGTACCGCACTCTACCGCTCATTCATATACCCCTGTGCTGGCCTATACTCCTGCCAATTGCATTCAGAGACCGACATCGCAAAATGTAGCGATGCGCACGAGCACGTTTCAGTATACCCTCGTGGGTATTAAATCACGGCTACGTCCGACTCGGACAAATGGCAAGCTCGTGGCGCTCGCAGGTTTGCGAAGGGTAGCTAGCGCTGGATAGGTTAGATGGGCAGGCCTGTGCGCCAGCAAACACCAGCCCAAAACACGCCATCGTAACCTGAGAAATCATACTAGATGAGTCTCCAGCCTCATACATCAGACTCACGCCGTGATGAATGCTTAATTACACGACAAATTGAAATAAGGTCGCCACGGAAGCCTCTCACCGCGGCGCTCTGACGCGCCCACGTCGTACGGCAGAGTTCTGAATGGGTGCTGCGCAAGCTGTCACCGCGCCCTACACTGCACACCGGGCCGGGCTCGGGCATGGGATGGCTGAGCGATCAGAGTGGGCGGGGGGACCTGCCGTACTCTCTCGCAATTGCCTTTGGCGTTCGTCAGTAAATTCCTGGCTGTTCGACCAGCGCATCAGCACCGCACAATAAGTGTTCACTCAGGCATCATATCTATTACGGCGCAAATAAACTCACTTTTACGAAAGAAACAACAATAGCAGCAGCCTTGATGGATACTACCCTCTTGTATGACACCCACCTCCACAGGCGGCGATTTGATAGCACAACAGAGCCGCCGTGCGCGCATGTCGAATGGAATTTCGCTCGCTGCCTGCCCGCGTGTGTCAGTGCCGTTGCGTTGATCTGGCCCCGCCCAGAATCATTGCGCCGACCGATGGGGCTACGCTGGCGGCGGTCAGGCCGTGGTCATGGCATCAGGAATGAAGGGAATCCGCATGACAGTTGCGCAGTCAGACCAATCTGAATGATCACTATCGGATTCGACGGCGTTTACGCGCTCCTTGGATTTGCCACACTGTAGACCTGGCGGCTACCACGCGCGGTCACGCGGCCGGCGACGCCGACGCGTGTTCCAGATTCAGGGCGCTCCTTACTATACTCGGACTCTTCTCGTGCTTCTCGCTACTTACGGTCGGTACGCTCGTCATATATACGCGCACGACAGCGCCGCCTCACTCGTCTCTTTTCTTTCCCTCTCTCTTATACCACGGTGCTAGGTATGTTACGAGTCTCGTCTCTTTTCTTTCCCTCTCTCTTATACCACGGTGCTAGCATCACATATCTCGGCAATCACAGTCGGTTCCTTTCGCGCGCGTCCGAGTCCGGACGCACTTCTGAGTGTTGTCGCCGCACGGCGGCTTCCACTTTTTTTTTGAAAACGAACCGACCGCCATCCGCCACCCTGACGACTTCCGCCCGTCGTACACGCTCCGCGACTCGTCTCACGGTGGACCACGGAACCAGGACGGGCCGCACGACTACGCGGTCGCTTCCCCCGCCCGCCCTCGAACGTCGTCGGTCTCCCCGACTCCAGTCGCCCGCCAGCCCCGTATCGTCTGACCTGGCCTCGGCCCTCGCGTCCGCCGTGTGGTCCGAGATCGAGGACTCCAACCCGCCGACGCCATCCCCGCTACACCCCGATCGTCCCACACCCGTGACCGTCCCGCTGCCCGCTTCCCGCTCGCCGTCCCCAGACGAAGTCGTACGCACCCAGTCTGTTATCGCATCCGTCGCCGCCCCTCGACCACTCGTGGTTTACACATCCCCGTCGCCGTCACCACCGTCACCGTCGCCGCCGCCGCCCGCTCCGCACGCATATATCCCGCTCCCTCGCCGTCGCCGCTACTACACCTCCGACTCTTCAGACTCAGACGCCGAGCCCATCCCACGCACCATGTCTACCACCGCCAACGCCCGCGTCGAACAGTCATCTGTCACCAAACCGCCTACCCTTACCCCGGGCAACATCTCGCCCGAGGCCCTTCGCGAGTTCAAATATGCGTGCGAGTCGTATCATAAGCACAAGGACATCGCCACCATGGACCAGACGAGGATGATCACCGATGGGTTCCAGGACCCGCGCGTCCGCGAGTGGGTCCGCGCGCGCCGCGACTACTACGAGGCGCTTCCCTTCGAAGATTTCCTCGTCCTTTTCGGTCGTCGGTGGCTCCAGCCTGGCTGGGAGCTGCGCGTCTCCAACGCCCTGCTGAACTCGCAACAAGGTTCCCGCCCTTTCGCCGAGTGGCAGGTCGAGATGACCTCGAAGAACACCCTGCTCGTCGACACTCCCTCGTACCTGGACGATGCTGCCATGCGCCGCTGACAAGCCCCGTCCCGCGCTGGGAGGGGATCTCGACTGTCTTTTCGCATTTTCGACCAAGTCCTCGGTCACGTGACCTCGGCCTTCCTGCGCCACGATCGGAACGCCCCGCCGACTCCCACGCGGCTCGCACCACGCGTCCCCAGTCGCCACACGCTCGCCAGCACAGCATTTCCCACGCCCGTCACGACGCATCAGATTTCCATCAGACTCGCACAGCCTGGTCGCACGACAGCCACGCTCGGCGCTACGCAGCTCCGGAGCTCTCACGCCATCCGAGTACCGCCTCAGTCGCTCATTGTCCGCTTGCCCATTGTCCGCCACACGAGTCCGACTACCCCGACGTCCTCCGATTCAGCGCTACCAACTCGCCCGCTTCCCTCCGATGCGCCCTAGCGCCTTACGACCCGCGCTACGCCCCCGCAGTCACGACGCGACTTACGATCGACACGTGACCCAGTCGCGACCGCGTCGAGAGTGGTACACTCCGAACGTTCGCAATCGGAAGGCGCAGCCTCGTGCCCACATCATCGGACCACCGCTATCGCGCTCGATATGGCGCGCATTGTCCGTTCCCGCGCTCCCCGACGCTGTTTCCCACAGTCGACGACAGAGAGGATCGTTTCCCGCGCCGCCTCCTTTGTCCTTTGACAGCGCTGATCGCTCGCTCGACACCGTTCCCCGCCTCGCTCCTCGTCGTCTGACCGGCGCATGACCTCTACTCATTGTTCGTATTATTTCATATGACGCCGCTATCTTGTTTTCTTTGTCTTTTCCGATGTCTCCGTACTTACTCGATCGGACACGCACTGTACTCGTCGCAACGTATAAATAGTCGTCGGATACTCTGCGAAATGCAAGTTACGTTCCCCCCTCATCGCTCCGAGCACAAGTCGTGCACTCTCGCCCCCGTCGTATCGTATAGCGGTCAACATCGGTTGACTGCTCTCGCGCCTCAGCCTCAGCCATCGCCTTAGCCTTTGTTCTCGCTTCCCGTCTTATCGCTCTCATCTTGTTCCATCGTTGTTGCCCCTTTGTCCGAGTCCTCGATCGCAGTCGCGTCGCAGCCTTCCGACGTCGTACGTCGAAGCCTCGCTTTCCGATCGGTCGGAGAGTCGATCGATCGCCTCGTCGCTGCTGCGCTCTCGATCGGATCGCAGTACGATTGATCGGAGACGGTCGTCGCTTACTCCGGGACTCCTGACGCTCGCTCGCACACACACCGACATCTCTGCAGCGCTCTAGGGATTGGTGCTACGTTACGCATTCCGCCCTACTACCTGGTTGTGTCTGTCACTTTTGGAGCCCACCGCGAGGGTTTCAGTCAGGATTCCTCCGAAGCAAGCGCCAGCGCCTTCCCCCTTCTCTAATCGACGCCACACCCGTTCCTCCGCTCTCGCCGACGAAGTCAGACAAAGCTTCGTCGTACCCCCACCTGCTATCCCCGGATCCCCCACGCTCGTCGGAGATCTCTTCGACGAAGTCCCCAGCCCGGACGCGACTCACAATCACCTTCCGAGTACCTCCGGAAGCGAGTCGTTCGAGCTACTCGATCACCCACACATCCCAGGCGGCTTCCGAACACCGTCGCCTGCTCTCACACCTTTAACCCCATCGACTCCTTCACGTCCATCGCACCCTCCGACTCCGATCACTCCACCCTCTCCGACTCCCAACGTCGGACCAGTCACAGCTCCGATCACCTTTATCCCCCCTCCCGCAACAATCATAGCTGCCGTACCACCCGTCGCACCGTTTCCGATGGCTACTCCCATGCCCCCCCGCGGTTCGAAGACCGCCCCCGTTTTTGATGAAGAAAACCCGCGATCCATCAGGCGATTCTTTTCCGACCTCGAGACGCTTGCGGCGCAGTCTGGTCTCACCGACCAGCAGAAGAAAGATTGGGTACAACGCTATGTCCCGATCGAGGTCGCCGATTGTTTCGAGGCTCTGCCAGGCTTCGCGGGCACGTACGACGTGTTCAAGGCCGAGATCAAGGCACTCTACCCCACCGCCGATGAGGATCGCACCTACTCCACTTCCGACCTCGAATCGCTCATCTCCGACACGCGTCGCACGTACATGGTCACGCTCGACGACTTCGCTGCCTACTACCGATCGTTCATTACGATCTCCGGATTCCTCATCCGGCATCATCGGTACTCCGACATGCAGCAGAAGAGCGACTTTCCGCGTGGGATCCCCGACTACCTTTGGCCGCGCATCGAGGCGCGACTGCAAGTCAAGAAGCCCGATGTGGTCCCAGGCGACAGCTACGAGGTCGCCGACGTCAATAGCGCTGCTCGCTTCGCGCTTCAGTCAGTCTCGAGGGACATCCGAGGAGCCACCACCGCTACCTCTACGACTGCTCCGACCATCGTCGCAAACCCGCCAGCCCCAGCCCCACAGTCGCAGACCCCTCCGCCCGCAATTAAGGCCGAGGACATCATCGCATCGTTCGTCCGAACACTGATGCAGGGAGGCGCACTCCCAGGCGTGACTCAACAGGCTGCGGCGGCACCAGTCGCAGTCGCAGTTCCGGCAGTCGCAGTCGCCCCAGCGGCTGTCCCCAACGCGAACATGCAGCGCCTGGCAGGTCGATGCCTGTACGATGGAGCTTCCGATCATCGCATCTCAGCGTGCCCCGCAGTCGAAGAAGATATTCGGGCAGGCATAGTCGCTCGGAACGCGGACGGAAAGGTTACCTTGCCCAACGGTACCTTCGTGCCCAGTCGCATCACAGGCGACTTCCTTCGCGATCGGGTGAGAGAGTGGCATCGTCGCAAGGCAGCGGAGCAGCCAGGGGCTGCCGCACAGCTGTTCGTCGGCGTAATCCCGGAGGAGCCCCTCCAAGTCTTCACCCTCTCGACTTCCGATCGCATCGCCACGCTGGAAGCGGAGCTCGCACAGCTACGTGGCGAGAGGACTGCCTCGACCAACGCGCAAGTCTTTGACGGTGTGGAGATCACGCGTCGCGCTAAGCCCAAGCAGGCTGCGGCCGCTCCGACGGCTTCCGATCAGCCAGCCAAGTCCTCCGATCAGTCGGCGCCCGCACCGGCGCATCCCTTTCGAGGTGCACGCGATGCGACCGATGCGCCGGTGAAGCCCAAGACAGTGCCAGCCGACCCGCCCAAGGCGACTCGTGAGCCCAACTATCGCAACCTGCCTCCGGTCCACCGATCGGAGATCGCAGAGCAAGTCTTCGCTCGCGCTATGAAGGACTCCCAGATCGTCATCACGCCGGAGGAGCTTTTGTCGCTCGCTCCCGAAGTCCGCGCCAAGTACCGCGACGCAGTCACCCCACGTCGCGCAGTCAACGAGGCAGCAGCAGCACCCGTCGCGACCACGAACTATCATCGCGTCACAGTGGAGGAAGTCCCCGACGAGGAGCTCGTGTCACCGGCCGCTGCGATAAGGCAGGCTGAGGAGCGCGTCTTCTCCAACTACGCCCCCGATCCCCGAAAGGCCTCCAAGGAGCAGCTCTGGTCGAACGAATCGAAGGAGTGCGTCCTGTACATGTCCGACCCTATCGAGATGTACCTCAACGATCTCGGCCCCGGCGAGTGCCCCGACCCCGACATGCTCACAGTCGCTCGCGACTCGCACGCTCTCCGATCGATCGACGGTCTCGTCGCCGGTCGTGCCACGATCGAGTGTCTGCTGGACCCCGGCTCGCAAGTCATCGCGATGTCCGAGGAGGTCGCCCATTTCCTGGAGCTCGCCTACTCCCCCAACGTCAAAATCCGACTTCAGAGCGCCAATCGGCAGGTCTCCAGCTCATTGGGCATGGCGCGCAACGTTCCGATCAAGTTCGGGAACATGACCCTCTACCTGCAGGTGCACGTTGTCCGCGACGTCGCCTACGACATTCTCCTCGGTCGCCCCTTCGACGTGCTCACCGAGAGCATCGTCCGCAACTACCGCGACGAGGATCAGACGGTCACCATTCGCAACCCGAACTCCGACGACATTTTGACGATCCCGACCTTCCCGCGAGGCCATCATCGGTTTCGCAAGGCATGCCATAGCGGCTCCCACCTTTGATGATCTAGGTGAAGATGAAGCCATCGCCATGATCATCGAAGGCGATGGCGAAGACGCGCGCATCATTGCATATACCCCAATCGACGCCTCCGACGACTCCGCGATTCAAGCTGCCTACGTTACCGCCTCCGAAGCCCGCACGCATTTGCCAGAGTACGCAGCCCCGTCTTTCTTGAACAAAATATGTCCCGCAGAGCCTTGTAAATCACGTACGACTCCCGAATCAAATCTTGGTCACCAGTATATGTCGTCCGATCGCAAACCATCTCCGACTCAGAAACCGCGCTATCGACACCCACATCTTGACGACGACACTCAGCAATATCTTGGACATTCCCCGCGACCACCGACCACTTTCTTGAACTCGTCCACATCGTCGCCTTCGCCTTCCGATCCCGAACCAGTCGACATCTTTCTTGGCAAGAAGAAGTACAAGCCCGTCGCAGACAAAGTCCGACCCGTTCTTGGCACACTTCCTGACGGGTTTCGCATCGAGCGCAACATCATCGGAGACCCCCTCGCATCCATGCCACCATTATCGACGCATCCCCCGCCCTTCGTTCCCACCGGTCGATACACCCAAGAACGTCACGACAAGATGGACGCGAACCCCAGCTACGAATTCCTCACCCCGACCGAGCGCGATCTCTTGCACGACATTATCGTAAAGCAGAACGAGGCTTTCGCATGGGACGACACCGAACGCGGCAGCTTCAAGCCCGAATACTTCCCTCCGATCCAGATTCCCGTTGTCGCACACGTCCCATGGGTCGATCGCAACATCCCCATACCCCCGGGCATCTACAACGACGTCTGCGCCATGATCAAACGGAAGATCGCGGCAGGTGTCTACGAGCCCTCAAACTCTTCCTACCGATCGAAGTGGTTCTGCGTCGCAAAGAAGGATGGCAAGAGTCTACGTATAGTCCACTCGCTCGAGCCACTCAACGCTGTCACGGTCGCACACTCCGGCGTCCCTCCGATCCAAGAACAACTTGCGGAACAGTTCGGAGGACGTGCCTGTGGTGGCATTCTCGACCTCTACGTCGGATACGACGAGCGACTCATCGACCCCCGATCCCGCGACTTCACGACCTTCCAGACGCCTTACGGAGCTCTTCGCCTAGTCACCCTTCCGATGGGGTGGACGAACTCGGTCCCCATATTCCACGACGACGTCACGTTCATTTTGCAGGATGAGATCCCGACCTTCACAGTGCCCTTCATCGACGATGTTCCCCTCAAAGGCCCCAAGTCCGACTATCGACTTTCCGATGGATCTTACGAGATGATCCCGGAAAACAAGGACATTCGTCGCTTCGTCTGGGAGCACCTCACCAACGTCAATCGGATCCTCCAGCGCATGCGCTACTCCGGCGGTACCTTCTCCGGTCCCAAGTCGATCCTCATCGCTCGCGAATTCACCGTCCTCCGACACCTCTGCACTCCGGAAGGTCGCCGCGCAGATCCGACCACAATCTCAGCCATCACGAACTGGGGTCCTCTCAAGGATCTTTCCGACGTTCGCGCCTTCCTTGGCACAGTCGGAGTCTGCAGGATATTCATCAAGGACTTCGCGAAGCATGCGTGGCCTCTCACCAAGCTCACACGGAAGGGTACGGAGTGGGAGTACGGTCCCGATCAGCACAAGGCGCAAGAGTACCTCAAAAACGCGCTGGTCAAGTCGGACGCCCTTCGAGCGATCGATTACGAGTCGCAAGCACCAGTCGTACTCGCAGTCGACACATCCTACATCGCAGTCGGCTACATTCTCGCCCAAGAGGAACTGAACAACCCGAAGAAGCGTTACTACAGCCGTTTTGGATCGATATCGCTCAACGATCGCGAACGACGCTTCTCCCAGCCCAAGCTCGAGATCTATGGACTCTTCCGATCGCTTCGCGCCCTTCGCATGTACCTCATAGGACTACGGAACTTCATCGTCGAAGTCGATGCCAGCTCGATCGGAGGAATGCTCAAGAACCCCGATTTGGTCCCGACGGCTAGCATCAATCGCTGGATCATCGGCATCCTCGTCTTCAAGTTCCTCCTGCGACACGTACCAGGCATCGCACATGGTCCCGACGGACTGTCGCGTCGCGTCCGACAGCCAGGCGATCCAGAGGAACCCCCCGACGAAGACTACGACGATTGGCTCGACAACCTGTACGGATTTTTGTTCGCGGTCCCCACGCATAGCTCCACAGTCAAACCCGACCAAGCTCCCTCCCTCCCCGCCCCTGGACTCAACGCTGTGTTCGCATTGACCGCGGACGGTCAAGATCTCAGTGAGGAGGAGGAGCCCGAGCTATCGTACGATGAAGTCCCACGCAGCGACGCAGCGATCAAAGCCGACGAGCGACTAGTCCATGTTCGCGAATGGTTAGAAGACCCCGTGCGACCAGATCACCTTTCCGACCAAGAATTTGCGACCTTCGTCCGATACGCGCTCCGATTCTTCAGCACCGGCAATCGACTCTATCGACGCTCAGGAGATGGCGCGCACAAGCTCATCCCCCACCCCAAGCGCCGTATCCAAGTCCTAGTCGACTGCCACGACAAAGTCGGACATCGCGGAGTCTTTGCGACTCGATCTCTAGTCGGAGAACGCTTCTGGTGGCCGTCCTATGAATCGGACGTTATGTGGTATGTTCGCACATGCCACCTCTGTCAACAACGCCAGAAGCGACAGATCCTCATCCCTCCGACCGTCGCAACTCCCGCTCCCTTGTTCGCAAAGATCTACGTCGATACGCTGCACATGCCCGTCTCAGGAGGATACCGCTATATCGTCCAAGGTCGCTGTTCACTTACGACCTACCCGGAGTTCTCCCTACTCAAGAAGGAGAACGCCGTCGCGATCGCGGACTGGATCTTCCAAAGCATCCTCTGTCGCTGGGGTTCCCTGTCGGAGGTCGTCACTGACAATGGCGGTCCTTTTGTCAAAGCCCTGGTTCATCTTGAGAAGAAATACCACATACGCCACATTCGCATCTCAGGCTACAACTCTCGTGCTAACGGAATCGTCGAACGTGCTCATTATGACGTTCGGCAAGCACTCTACAAGGCCGCGAATGGTGACCAGACCCAGTGGGCGCGCTGTGCTTTCTCGGTGTTCTGGTCGGAACGTATCACGGTTCGGAAGCGCATGGGCTGCTCCCCATACTTCGCTGTCACAGGATGTCACCCGATCATTCCCCTCGACATCTCTGAAGCGACGTATCTCCAGCCTCCTCCCGAATCTCTTCTCTCGACCACAGACCTCATCGCGCGACGGGCAATCGCACTGCAGAAACGACATGATCAAGTCTCCGCTCTCCGATCGGACGTATACGCTGAGCGACTCGCGAACGCTAGGAAGTTCGAGAAGGAACATTCGCACGTCATCAAGAACTTCGACTTCAAGCGAGGCGCCCTAGTGCTCATCCGACACACTGCGATCGAGAAGTCACTCAATCGGAAGATGCGCCCGCGCTACCTAGGACCCCTAGTCGTCGTCTCCCGCAATCGGGGAGGAGCATACATCGTCGCGGAGCTGGACGGCTCTGTACTCGACCGTCCGATCGCCGCATTTCGAGTCATCCCCTACTTCGCTCGCAAGGAGATTCCCTTCCACTTGTCGGACGTCGACATAGACACTCATCGACTACGCGAGTTAGAAGCCTCGACACAACATGGCAACGACGACGGCGAAGAGCCACCCCTTCCCGACGCACCCGACGACGACGAAGAAGTCCCCGACCCAGTGTAGAGAGTTCCGATCGCATCATCCCTCCGACATTCCTTTCCTTTTCCATCCCCATCACCAAGTCGCTCGCGTCGTATCGCTGTAGCGCAGGCCCACTCAAGATAAAGGGCCTAAGCCTATGAAGGATTACTGAGGCTTAAACAAAAGTCATTAGTTCGACTAAGTCGGACGCCCACATTCTTTTATCCTCATTTAGTCGGAGTCAAGTCGCGTTTCTCACGAGTTCATCAAGACAGTCGGAGCAGACAAGAAAGTCGTATTCAAGTCAAGTCGCAGGTCAGCAAGAACAAGTCGCGCTATAAATACAGGGTATCTACGAAGTCGCTTCACATCCCCGACCGTCGCCTACTCCTCGAATACCTCGTACCACTCGTCCTCCTCGCGCAGGATCCTCGGGACCTGCCCCGCCGCGTACGCCCTCCAGAGGGGCGCGTTGATCAAGCGGACGTCGCGCCACCAGCCGTCGATGAATGAGTCGCGGAGGGCGAACATCTGGGCGAGTTCCGCCGAGCGCGTCTTGCGCACCTCCTTGACGAGGAGCGTGATGCCCCCCGGAGTCCTGGCGCCCGAGACCGTCTCGATCGGCCCAGCGACGAGGTCTTGAAGCGAGGCGAAAGAAGGAAACGCGATGAAGTCGCGTGGACGTGGACCGGGAGGGAGAATGTGCTGACGGAGCGCCTTGCCCTTGCCCTTGCCCTTGCTGGCGGTCGGACGCGCGGTCGCCGGATGCGACGGACCTAGGAAAACGGTTAGCATAGCCTCGAACAAGTCCAAGACACGACTCACCTGCGACCGGCTCTTCCTCTGCCTCGAACACGTCGACCGGCGGCGTTTGCCACTCCGCGACCTCTTGCACCCACGAGCCTGCGCGTTCCGATCCTGAGCGCGGCACGTCAGTCGTCGCCTCGGGACTCGCCAAGAAGAGCTGGCCGCTCGTACCTGGCACCGTCCGTTGCGTTTGCGACTCTGGCGGCACGTCTTGACGCGCTCCTTCGACTTGATGCGACGGTCCGGCCTCTTGAGTCGCGTCGACGTCCATGTTGGCTAGTGCGGGAACGGCGGCGGCGACAGGCGGCGGAGGCTTGCCGACAAAGGAACGTGGAAGACCTAAGAAGGGATCAACGACAAAGTCAGTAACGATCGGAGGACGTCACAGGGAGTATTCACCTTGTGCCGACGCCCGTGTCTCCTTGCGCGCGGTCTCATGCGCCCTCTTCGGAGCCTTGAAAGCGGGGCCGGTGTCTTCACGATCGGGAGTCGCTGACGCGACCCGCTTATGGCCTGCGACTGGTGCAACCGCCTCTGTCTTGTGTCCGGCCGCCGCGGACGCCTTGCGCGCAAGCATAATCGCTACGATCATAGGTCAACAGCTGCGACAAGAGGAAAGAGAAGGAGACGTACCGCGTGCTTCTGCTTCGCTCCACCGACACCCCTTCTTCGCCTTTCGACACTTCTCGCACTCCACGGTCCATCCCGACGGCTTGAGGGTCGCCTTGTAGCGACAATCGATACGCCCATCCGAGCCTGTCTCCGCGTAGTAGTCGCAAGCCTGTGGAAGAGTCAGCATGCGGTCGGAGAACAAACGCGATCAGGACGTACCGCTTTGCCCTTGTAGTTAAACTCGCCGACTTGGATGCGAGTAACGAGAGCGTCGGCGTGCGCCTTCGCGAACTGCATCCGGGTGCTGAACTCCCTATCCGACTCGCCTTTACGTCGGCGAGCGACGACGGACTCCGCGACGTGAGGAGCGACTTCGACGATCTCGTCGCTCCCCGACTCGTGTACCTCACCGTCTTCCGACGACTCCGTCTCCGGGACCTCCTCGACCGCGATCGGAGCCAGCGACACTGCACGAGCAGGAGTCGGCTGGTAGGGTGGAGGGATCGAGCGGCGAGGCTGGACAGGGAGAGGTGCGGGGGAAGGAGCGGGAGACGGCTGCGCAGGAGCAAGCGGTGCGACGAACGCGTCCGGCGCGGCGTCGCTGGCGAGCATCTGTTGAAAGTACTCGTCGTCGTCTACCTGGAGGAAGGAGTCAGTCGCAAGCCATAAACCAAGCACGCGATCACGTACCTCGGGCTCATTCGCCAACTCCGATGCGTCGTACAGCGCTTCCCGCGCCAACTCTTTCCACTCCGGTGTGCCGTGCTCCCGGAAGACCGCCCGGAAGTCCACGACGATTTGCGCGAGTCGCGCCTCGACGTTCGGATACGAGTGGGCGAAAGCCTGAAGAGGAGCAAGTCAGTCGCGAAGTCAGGCGAAGGGTCGCACAAGTACTCACAATCGCCTTGGCCATGTTGCGCACCCATTGGAGTTTTTCGGCTGCGCTTGCGTCGGCAGACCACTGATTGAAGACGCGTTCGAGTTGGCGGACAACGCTATCGTCGGAGAGTCGGCGAGGAGTGGGGGCAGACATTTTCAAGAGAGCGCCAGTGGTAGGAAGGCAGGAAGATGGAGCCTCCGACTCGCGATCGCACGCCTTTTATGCGATTCCGACGTCCCCATTGTCCCCTAGCGATTCGTTCGACTTCGCAGAATTTTCGATCGCGCCCTTGTGCTGCCTGCGACGTGCCGACGAATACCGGACTCCGACTCCACGTCTCCGCCTCACCTGCGATCGCCTTTGGTAGCCAAGTACACCTTCCCGGCTGCATGACGCGCCGCGCCTAGTCCATGACATCACCACGGCGCCTACGTCTTCATCCAGTATCGACCCTTCCTGCGACGACCCTCCAGACTCGCACGTTCGCCTCCGACCTGGGTATTTTCCGCCGACCTCGCCCGCCGCAGTCATCCGATCCCGACCGACTCCGCTAATCGCTTCCGACATGCCCGCTATTCGTCTCCGACTCCCCCGCCATTCAATTCGCTTTCCGACTACTCCCGTGCGACTGCATCGCCTCGACGCACTGACCGTGGACGGTCAGGTTCTCAGTGAGGAGGAGGTGACAAGCCCCGTCCCGCGCTGGGAGGGGATCTCGACTGTCTTTTCGCATTTTCGACCAAGTCCTCGGTCACGTGACCTCGGCCTTCCTGCGCCACGATCGGAACGCCCCGCCGACTCCCACGCGGCTCGCACCACGCGTCCCCAGTCGCCACACGCTCGCCAGCACAGCATTTCCCACGCCCGTCACGACGCATCAGATTTCCATCAGACTCGCACAGCCTGGTCGCACGACAGCCACGCTCGGCGCTACGCAGCTCCGGAGCTCTCACGCCATCCGAGTACCGCCTCAGTCGCTCATTGTCCGCTTGCCCATTGTCCGCCACACGAGTCCGACTACCCCGACGTCCTCCGATTCAGCGCTACCAACTCGCCCGCTTCCCTCCGATGCGCCCTAGCGCCTTACGACCCGCGCTACGCCCCCGCAGTCACGACGCGACTTACGATCGACACGTGACCCAGTCGCGACCGCGTCGAGAGTGGTACACTCCGAACGTTCGCAATCGGAAGGCGCAGCCTCGTGCCCACATCATCGGACCACCGCTATCGCGCTCGATATGGCGCGCATTGTCCGTTCCCGCGCTCCCCGACGCTGTTTCCCACAGTCGACGACAGAGAGGATCGTTTCCCGCGCCGCCTCCTTTGTCCTTTGACAGCGCTGATCGCTCGCTCGACACCGTTCCCCGCCTCGCTCCTCGTCGTCTGACCGGCGCATGACCTCTACTCATTGTTCGTATTATTTCATATGACGCCGCTATCTTGTTTTCTTTGTCTTTTCCGATGTCTCCGTACTTACTCGATCGGACACGCACTGTACTCGTCGCAACGTATAAATAGTCGTCGGATACTCTGCGAAATGCAAGTTACGTTCCCCCCTCATCGCTCCGAGCACAAGTCGTGCACTCTCGCCCCCGTCGTATCGTATAGCGGTCAACATCGGTTGACTGCTCTCGCGCCTCAGCCTCAGCCATCGCCTTAGCCTTTGTTCTCGCTTCCCGTCTTATCGCTCTCATCTTGTTCCATCGTTGTTGCCCCTTTGTCCGAGTCCTCGATCGCAGTCGCGTCGCAGCCTTCCGACGTCGTACGTCGAAGCCTCGCTTTCCGATCGGTCGGAGAGTCGATCGATCGCCTCGTCGCTGCTGCGCTCTCGATCGGATCGCAGTACGATTGATCGGAGACGGTCGTCGCTTACTCCGGGACTCCTGACGCTCGCTCGCACACACACCGACATCTCTGCAGCGCTCTAGGGATTGGTGCTACGTTACGCATTCCGCCCTACTACCTGGTTGTGTCTGTCACCGCAAGCTGTCCGCGGGCATGAACGTCGACCTCGGCGTGGAAGTTCATGATGCGCGTTTCTCCGCCGACACGCCCCTGGAGGACTGGCTCGACGCCGTCGAGACACTCGACCTCAAGCGCATTCGTAACGTCGAGAAAATCACCGCCGAGGTCGCACGCATGGCTCGTGTGCGCAAGGACCCGCCGCCTGCCGCCAACGCGCCGCGCTCCTCCTCCTACTCCAGTGCCCCGCGCGCCGGCGCGTCCACCGGTTCCAGCTCCCGGGCCAAGCTGCCCAAGCTCACCGATGAAGACCGCGCCTTGCTCGACGCGCATCAGGGGTGTCTTAAATGCCGCCGCTTTTACGCAGGGCACCGCTCGGTCGACTGCAAGGTCGGCTTCCCTGCCGCGGAGACGTACAAACCGCTCACCGAGGACGCTGCCAAAGCGGCTCTGAAGGCCAAGACCAAACCCGGCCTCGTCGCCGCGGTCCTGCCAGCGGTCGACGCCTCGGCCTCTGCGGTCATCGGCGACGGGTCGGACAGCGATTCGGACGCCATGTACGTCATCAGCTCTGTGTCCACTGCCCCACCTCGCCCCTCTTCCCCGTCTCCGAGCTCCCCGCTCACCGAAAAGCCGATGCTCTGGTACTGCACGGCCTCCGGGCCGCGCCCTCTACACGGACGTGGATCGGAGGTCGAACTCGCCGCACTTATTGACGACGGCTCACAGGTAGTTCTCGTACGCGAGAGCGTCGCCGCTCAGTTAGGCCTTCGCCGCCATCGCCTCGTCAAGCCTCTCCCTCTGGGCGCCGCATTCAGTGCAGGGGGGGATCGGACTTTTTCTCAGGATTCGTCGTCCGTTGTCGCGACCCATTGGGTCAAGTTGTCACTTTCTGCCTCCGATTCACGTTATCGCGCCCGTTCTGTCCGCGCCCTCATTGCCCCAGACGCCATGTGTATGCCTGTAATCCTCGGACTCCCATTCCTCGTCGCAAATCAAATCGTTGTTGATCACCACCTGCGCACGTCCATTCCGAAGGATTCTGGCTACGACATGTTACGCGATTACGACGACGAGCCCGCAGCCCTGAGACCCGGCTGCAACGCTTCCCCGTCCGTCACGCCTTCGCACGCGGAGGTGCTGGCGGCCCGCGCGTGCGTGGTGGACTCACTCCAAGCGCGGCTGCTGCCACAGCGCGCGCATTGCGATCGTCTGGCGGATCACGTCGCACCTGTCAATATCGTCGCCGCGGTTAAGGTACGCGTGGCGGCCTTGGCTCACGCGGATCAGCTTGAGCAGCTCGACTCCCGCATGAAGTCCAAGTACGCTGCCTTATTCCCGTCCGACATTCCTCACCTCGACGATCTGCCCACCGACGTCTACCATCGTATCCGTCTCAAGGACGCGAACAAGACGATCGCCACGCGGTCCTACAACTGCCCTCGTAAATATCGCAACGCTTGGCGCACGCTACTGGACCAGCATCTTTCCGCTGGTCGCATCCGCCCGTCTGCTAGCGAGCACGCGTCTCCCGCGTTCATTATCCCGAAGTCCGACCCCACTGCCCTCCCACGTTGGGTCAATGACTATAGGATGCTGAATGCGAACACGGTCCCTGACTCTCACCCCCTCCCTCGCGTCGACGATATCCTCGCTGACTGCGCGAAGGGGAAGATCTGGGGCAAATTGGACATGACCAACGCCTTTTTCCAGACGCGTGTGCACCCCGACGACGTTCATCTCACTGCGGTCACGACGCCGTTCGGGTTGTACGAGTGGACCGTCATGCCAATGGGAGGCCGCAACGCCCCGGGTACACATCAACGCCGAATGACGTCTGCCTTGCGGCAGCACATCGGCGTGATCTGCCATGTGTATCTGGACGACATCATCATCTGGTCACAGACCGTTGATGAACACGTCCGAAACGTCGACACGGTGCTGCGCACACTTCGCGACGCACGCTTGTACTGCTCGCTGAAGAAGACGTCGCTGTTCTGTAACTCCGTTCACTTCCTGGGCCACGAGATCTCGCGGCGGGGGATCGAAGCGGACCCTTCGAAGATCGAACGGATCCTGAACTGGCCCGTCCCGCGCAACGCGACTGAGGTCCGCGCGTTCCTGGGGCTGGTGCGATATATCGCTACCTTTCTGCCTCAGCTCGCCGAACTGACGCGCGTACTGACGCCTCTGACGACGCTCGAGGCGCAGCATGATTGGCCGGGGTGGTTCCCGTGCCATCAAGCTGCATTCGACGGTGTGAAAGCGTTGGTTCTCAGCCGGGAGTGTCTAACCACCATAGACCATCAGTCTCCCGGCGAGAATAAGATCTGGGTAACGACTGATGCCAGTGATTTTCGCACTGGTGCCGTCCTTTCGTGGGGTCCCACCTGGGAGAGCGCGCGGCCGGTGGCTTTCGACTCTATGCAGTTGAAAGGGCCGCAGCTCAACTACCCAGTCCACGAGAAGGAGCTGCTCGCGATCGTTCGCGCACTGCAGAAGTGGCGTGTGGACCTTCTCGGTTCACATTTCGTCGTCCGCACCGATCACCGCACACTGGAACATTTCCAGACGCAGCGTGAGCTGTCGCGCCGTCAATGTCGCTGGCAGGAGTATCTTGCCCAGTACGACTTTGACATCGAGTACGTCCCTGGTCCTGATAACACGGTTGCTGACGCGCTGTCGCGTCTACCAGTCGAACCCGACGCGCCGGCAGTCTCTGCTTTCGCTGCCGCCGTGTGCCTCTCGCGGTTGGACTCGCTCCATTCCGCGGTCGCACCCGCGGCTGTTTGTGCGGTATCGTTACAGATCTCCCAGGACCGTGCGCTCCTGGACTCGATTCGCGCGGGTTACGCCGACGACGCGTTCTGCGCTCGCCTGCTCCGCAACATCGAGAGCGCCCCAGGTGCACGCCTGCAAGACGGGTTGCTGTTTGTCGGAGAACGCCTGGTCGTCCCGCGCACACCCTCGCTGCGCGAGACGTTCTTTCAGCTCGCTCACGACGCTCTCGGGCACTTCGGCGCCGACAAGTCGTATGCCGCGCTACGCTCGTCTTACTACTGGCCGGGCATGCGTCGCGACCTGGAACTGGGCTACATTGCTTCATGCGCTGAGTGTCAACGCAACAAGTCGCCATCTGTTAAGCCACCTGGGCCACTGCACCCTCTATCCGTCCCTGACGCCCGTGGCGACTGTGTTGCCATCGATTTTATCGGTCCGCTGCCGCCAGACTCGGGGTTCGACACCATCGTCTCCATGACTGATCGTGCTGGTTCTGATGTCCGTCTCGTGCCCGTGAAAAGCTCTATCACTGCGCCCGAATTTGCTGCCGTCTTCTTCGACCATTGGTTCTGCGAAAATGGACTTCCGCTCGAGATCGTGTCCGACCGCGATAAGCTTTTCGTCTCCCGCTTTTGGCGCGCTCTTCATCGGCTCACCGGCGTAAAACTCAAGATGTCGTCCGCGTACCACCCACAAACAGACGGCGCAAGTGAACGCACGAACAAAACCGTCAACCAATGCCTGCGGTTTCATGTCGATCGCCAGCAACGCGGCTGGGTACGCGCGCTACCGCGCGTCCGTTTCGATATCATGAATACGGTGAACGCGTCTACGGGCTTCTCGCCGTTCCAGCTCCGAATGGGACGCCAACCTCGCCTCATCCCTCCTCTCCTTCTGCCGGATGCCGACGCAGCGACGGCAGAGTTCGGTACGGACGCTGGCGCGGCTCAGCAGATCATCGATCAGATCACGATTGACTTCGCAGAAGCTCAGGACGCGCTCTTTGCGGCAAAGCTCTTACAGGCAGACTACGCAAATCTACACCGCGGGCCTGAGCGCGTGTACGCTGTCGGGGACCGCGTGCTGCTCTCCACCTTCCATCGTCGTCGCGACTATAAAGCGCAAGACCCTACGCGCGTCGCCAAATTCATGCCACGTTTCGACGGTCCGTACAAAGTCCTGCGCGCGTTCCCCGAGCGCAGCGTATACACCCTCGACCTGCCCGACACGGCTGGCATTTTCCCTACTTTCCATTCCAGTCTGCTGCGCCCGTTCATACCGAACGACGACACAATGGCGCCGTCGCGCGCACTTGCTCGGCCCGGCCCTGTCGTCACTCCCGCTGGCGAAGAGGAATGGGAGGTCGATGAGATTATGGATCAACGCCGCCGTGGGCGCGGCGTCCAATATCTCGTCCGCTGGCGCGGGTACGGTGACGAGGATATGCAGTGGCTTCCCTCGCGCTATCTCGCCGACTGTGCTGCGCTGGACCGTTGGCTCGCTCGTGTTCCCCCCGGGGGGAGCTCTTCTTCCTAGGGGGGAGGAGTGTAGACCTGGCGGCTACCACGCGCGGTCACGCGGCCGGCGACGCCGACGCGTGTTCCAGATTCAGGGCGCTCCTTACTATACTCGGACTCTTCTCGTGCTTCTCGCTACTTACGGTCGGTACGCTCGTCATATATACGCGCACGACAGCGCCGCCTCACTCGTCTCTTTTCTTTCCCTCTCTCTTATACCACGGTGCTAGGTATGTTACGAGTCTCGTCTCTTTTCTTTCCCTCTCTCTTATACCACGGTGCTAGCATCACATATCTCGGCAATCACAGTCGGTTCCTTTCGCGCGCGTCCGAGTCCGGACGCACTTCTGAGTGTTGTCGCCGCACGGCGGCTTCCACACACAAGTCGTACGAGAGCCTAGAGAGTTCTAAATCATGTGCGTGGGCCGTTAGCAACCTTGGCCGATAGCGGTAGAGCGGCCCGATCTTAATTGACTAGTTATTTAATCAGGAAAATCACTGGTCGTGCGGTGAACGACTATCTTCTGTGCCAAGGTCAGCCACGGGGACTCACCTTGATAATGGCGTCGGAGCTGTGATTGCGCCGGGGGTTGCCGTAGTAAATGCTTGTCGCACTCAGGCAGTACTCAGGCTCGCTCAGAACGAGCACGTTGATTGTACTATGAGGATTCAATCGCTTCGAAGGCCCAGCGAGTCGGCTGTGGGTGAATCCGTCAGCACAAAAAACTCCGATGGGGCTTCTGAAGGCTTCTGAGCGCAATTTGATACTTGCTCTTCTGAGTCAGCTGCCAGTCAGGGACGAGGAACCGGAGGCGTTACTGCCTATCTCCGTGGCTTACCCTACCTTACCCACACTGAAGACAGTCGTCTAATAGTAGCTGCCATGGATCAGCACGAGTCAGTGCCCGCCGATTAGTCTCCGTGCAGGCTGACCTTGGCACAGAAGATAGTCGTTCTGTTATGAGCTGCTGATAGCGGAGCCTTCAATTCTGATACGCTCAGGGTCAGTGTTGCAGGGAGAGAGTCTGGAGAGAGTTGAGAAGTTCCGCGTACCTGACCTTTTCTTTTCGCCATCAGTCGCGTCCGATCGACCACAACGACGGTTAGCTCAGAGGCAACCGCGGTACACCATGTCAACGATAGATGAGACTTTGCGCCAATAATAGATGGGATGAGCCCTGTACCCACAAAGAGGACAGTTGAGCTTGTGCCGTTGGCCGCCGCCTCGACCCGCGACAGAGTTTGAGACCGCGACTTCCAGGCCGGCAGACGCCGACTCAGACGCGTTCAAAACGTTGCGCTAGCGTGCAAAGTATGTAGGCCTCCGATGCACTTGGTAGATGGATGTTTATTACTGGGCAATGCCGATGCTATCCCTACACATGCACAGACTTACGCGAAGGCCGCTTGCGACGACTTCTCCGACTCTGAGAACCCATACCGCTCGCCAGTCACGAACGCCCGCGTGGTCTGCGCCATCGTCACGGACCTGACCCACATAATGCATCAGCTCGTCATCCATAGAGTTAGAAGACGAGTGATACTCACGCTCTTGAAATCGGATCTGTTTGGTAGAAGTTCGCGACAGGCTTCTTGAATGGCACGCCGGTGACCTTCGCGCCCGCGGTGTGCGCCGCAAGCGTCTTCAGCCCCGTGAGGGCTACGTCGACCGAGGTCGGCTCGGTCGTGTCGTACCGTACGAGTGTGGGCGAGATCTCCCACATGCGATCGCGCAGGGTGACAACGTCATCGTATGGCAATGGGCTGCCGACAACCTCAGAGAGCGCACTACCACGGAGGCCGGTCAGTTAACCTGGAAGGAGCGGTACGAAAGGAGGAAGGGACGCACCGGACGATCTTCCAATCCTCACGGGAAGCACCTGGCGGGGGAACGGCGGCGCGGCCTAGTTGTGTTCGGCCCTCTGTGTTCACCCATGTTGTCGACTTCTCGGTGTACGCCGCAGCGGGAAGACACACGTCGGCAAGTGACGCCCCAAGATCTCCATGGTGGCCCTGATAAACGACGAAGGCATCCTTGGGAATCGACTTGGGGTCGACCTCATCGGCGTTGAGCAGGTAGATGAACTTCGGCTTGACAGCGGCCGCCTTCTTCGTCGGAACGAAGCCAATCTCGTACGCAGCAGCCCGTGACGCAACCTAGGCAAGAATCTTCAGGTATTCGGAAAACGAACATGATGAAAGCTACTTACACGTTGAAGGACGGAGAAGCCGTTCCATTCTGGCGTCACCAGCCGGCCCTTGTTCTTCTCAACGAACTTCGCAAGCGCGTTGTACACCGCTGGACCGTCCGCATGCTCCGAGATTGCACTGCCGACGATGATCAACGGCTTCTTCGCCGCCTGGAACTTCTTCGCGAATTCGCCCTTGCCCGCAACGAAATCTGCAAGCGCCTTCGCGTCCTGACCAAGGTAGTCGTATCCATACGTGGTGTCCGCGCGCTCGCCGATGAGGCCGACCTCGAGGCCAGTGTGCAGCCAGCTCTTCCGTATGCGTGAGTTGAGCACCGCCGCCTCGTGCCGTGGGTTCGTGCCGACGAGCAGAATCACGTCTGCCTGTTCGACGCCGGGGATTGTTGAGTTGAAGAGATAATTTGAGCGCACGTCGACGCCTGCGACGGGCGGCGCGTAACCGCCGGCCTGGTCCAGTGCTGTGTTGTCGGAGCCAAGACGGTTGGTGAAGTCCTTGAGCGCGACAAGCGACTCGGTGTCGGCGAGGTGGCCGGCGATGGCTTGGATTTCGTCGCCCTTCGCGCCAGAGCTTGCGAGGCCAGAAACGATGGCAGTGAACGCATCGTGCCATGAAGCTGAGACGAAGCGATCGCCTTGCTTCACGAGAGGCGTTGTCAGGCGCTGGAACTTCAGGCCATCGTACGCATACCGGGTCTTGTCGCTGATCCACTCCTCATTCACGTCATCATTCGTGCGAGGCTGAATGCGCATGACCTGAACGCCGCGGGAATCGACGCGGATATTCGAACCAACGGCATCAAGGACGTCAATGGACTCGGTGTTCTTGAGCTCCCATGGACGCGCGTGGAAGGCGTAAGGTTTACTTGTGAGCGCACCGACAGGACACAGATCGACAATGTTCCCAGATAGTTCGGAGTCCATAGTCTTCTCCACGTACATGCCGATTTGCAAGTCGTTGCCACGACCTGTCGTGCCAAGCTCCTCAACACCGGCAACCTCGTTCGCGAACCGCACACAACGCGTGCACTGAATGCAACGGTTCATCGACGTCTTGACAAGTGGACCAAGGTCCTTGTCTTCGACAGCGCGCTTGCCGGTGATTTCGTGGAATCTTGATCGGTCGGAACCGTAGCGCATTGATTGGTCTTGCAGGTCGCATTCGCCACCTTGGTCACATATAGGGCAGTCTAAGGGGTGGTTGGCGAGAAGGAATTCCATGACACCCTCGCTGAGCCAGATGGTCAGAGGCGGTGACGGTACGCGAACCGAATACGTACCGGGCTTCATGGACAAGTGGTGTATTGGTAAAAACCTTTGCTCCGGGCATGGCCGGCATCGCGCTGAAGGACAGGAAGGTAGGTGAAGGGTGAGAGACTGTATAGACTATCTTCGCTCACCATGACGCGACAGGTTTTGGTGATCGCTCGACTTCAACTAGGCACATGCTGCGATGCAGTTCAGTTCCCACCGACATGCATCTCGCGAGCATAAGCAACGCACCGGCAGTTGCCAGCAATGGCGAGCCTGTCATGGTAGCAAAACCTGATCCACCGATATGAGTCCGTGCGCCGGCTCCCTCACAGCGTCCGCACATACCGAGGTACCGGCGAGCCTGCGGCCTCGCATGCTTGAATCAGGGCGGAGCCTAGCAATGTTGTTAGGGCTCCTGCAAGTGTAGAAACGACGTAGTGTACGCACCTTGAGGGACGGTCACCTCTTTGCCATCAACCGTCAGCGTGATGTCGGCGCGTAACGCCGAGGAGGAAGCAAAAGTACGCCGACCTGAAAAAAGACCATAAATATGAGCAGAAATCCTTGCGTAATACATACACAAGACGCACCAGTGCTAACACAGTTGGAGCAGACCACCCGCGATAGCCGTCCTGAGGACGCTGGCCGTGAGGCTGTCGAAACCAGCCGTAACATAGCCTATGGCCAACTGAGGGGGTAGATACGAGAGCAGAGCGACTGTGAGGCCGAGAGAGGGGTAAGATGCACGCGACGGCGAGCGCAGCGCTTTTATGGTCGTCGTCGACGTCGCGCGCGGTGACGAAGACGGAACCAACGATCATCGGGAAGGACCGGTTCAAGCGGAGCTTCAATGCCGAACGAGCCAATCACGGCGCGCCTGATTGCTGCTTGTGCCGGAGCGCCAGGCCGAACGGCCGCAAACGCCGCGTCCACGTGATTCGCACTTGGTATTCGCTCGACATTCGGTGAGACATGAGTCGTTGCTCCGCTGTCTACGAAAGGTTGTCTGAACGTATATACACTGTACATGAATACATGCATTTCCATCAATATTGAATTCGTCGGAAATTGAATTAAATATAATCTTGTGATGTTCTTCACGTGATGGTAACGCGGACGTGGCGTTTCTAGTCGTGCGGGGCGAGGAATCGGAGGATTGCCTTCTTCTACTTCCTCCATGTGCTTGAGCCGGTATTGATTGTGCATACGTCCTCCAGCCTTACTTCTACCATGGACTTCATCCACTCCGGCGTGGCTGCACTGCAGCAGCGGCTGTCGTTCATAACTGTGGAACCGATCGACTGGCAGACCTACGTTGTCGCTTTCTCCTGGGTGATATGTCTGTTCGAATCGTATCTCTTGTACGTAGGTATGCTTCTTCTGTCATTCTGCTCACTCATCTTGTGTAACAGGCTGCGGCAATATCCGCTGTACTCCAAAACCTCACCGCCAGCAATCCTCGCGGACCACTTCAAGCAGGACGTGTTTGAGAAATCGCAGAAGTACGGCAAGCACAAGGCGAAGTTCTCGCTATTTGAAGGGCTGTACAAGCAGGTTCTCGACACGCTGCAAATTGCGTCCGGCGTGTACTATCCATGGGCATGGAGTGTGGCCGGCCAGATCATTGGTAAAGCAGGATACGGCGCGGAGTACCAGGTGTGTTCGAGAGCTTTGTAACCTTCCTCCTCTCTGAGCAAACTGTATCCAGATCACACAGTCCATCGTCTTCATATTCACGCTCACGTTCCTTTCCGCCCTACCGACCCTACCTCTAGGACTCTACCAGAACTTCGTGCTTGAGGAGCAGCACGGCTTCAATAAGATGTCGCTCGGACTCTACTTTGCAGATATGGCCAAAGGATGGGCCCTCGGTCTCATTTTGGGCTCCCCGCTGCTCGCAGCCTTCCTGTACATCTTCGAGTGGGCCGGAGACCGCTTCGTCCCTTGGCTCATGGCGCTCCTGTAAATCCTTCTCCCCTGCAGTCAGCGCGTAACTTGCACAGATCTAATCCCACAAAAGACTGTTCTTCCAGATCACCATGGTCATCGTCTACCCGACAATCATCCAGCCGCTCTTCAACAAACTGTCGCCCCTCCCTGAAGGCGACTTGCGTGGACGCATCGAGGCACTGGCCGGCAAGCTCAAGTTCCCTCTCAAGCATCTCTACGAGATCGACGGCTCGAAGCGAAGCTCGCATAGCAATGCCTATTTCTTTGGCCTGCCTTGGGTATGTTCCTGCCCCGCAGCCCCGTGGCGTGCTCACTCCCTTCGCGCAGGCAAAGCACATCGTCATCTTTGACACTCTTATCAAGCAGTCCAAGCCCGAAGAAGTCGAGGCGGTCCTTGGTACGTGAACCCTTGTACACGCAGGACGTGTTCTTACTGGCCCCTAGCACACGAGTTGGGACATTGGTACTTCTACCATCCGACGAAGCTGCTCCTTGTCTCGCAACTGCACATCTTTACCATCCTCGCCGTGTTCCCCGCCTTCCTGCACGCTCCTCCGCTCCTCCGCTCCTTTGGTTTTCCCGAATCCGTCGCCGCACACCCTCCGCCCATCATTGCGTTCCTCATCTATCAGGCATGTCGCTGCTCATAGCGCTACCGCCCAGGTCAACTCACCCTTTCCAGATGGTCCTCACTCCACTTGAAGCATTCGTGGGAATGGGTTTGAACGCCGTTTCCCGACGTTTCGAATATCAAGCGGACCGTTTCGCGTGCGACCTGCAGACGCAGTTGAAGGACGACGAGATGCGCGACATGGGCCCGCGCCTCGGCCGTGCACTCATCACGCTGCATGTAGAAAACTTGTCGACGGTGTGGGTGGACTGGCTGTATTCAGCCTATCACCACTCGCACCCGACACTGACAGAGCGGCTGAAGGCGTTGGAGGCGAAAGGTGAGGTGGAAGGTGCGAGTAGGGAGGCGAAGAAGGAATTGTAGGCCGCCGGAGTGTGAGTATCAGTAAATTATCATGAAATCGATGGCTTGGAATGAATATACTGCCTGTTGGACTGGTCTACACCGGTTCCGCCTGTACAGTGGCTGAGTACACTACTACTAGGCGCGTTTGCACAGGCCGTCCATTAGCCGCCGACGTGACAGCGACAGCACCATGAACGCTCTCAGCGCTCAGCCCTCACCGAGACTCTTCTCTGCTTTTCTCATCCTTGCATCACCGGCAGCAAGCAACGACCTCTATTTGAAGCTACTGAACAAGGACTTTGCATGCGCGGCGCATGGCCAGCGACCCCCATCTTCTCACGAACGTCCTTGCTGACTCCCAGGAGTACCACAAGCACCTCCTCGTCCTACTCGATATCTATGCCGCCCCAACCCTCATTTCCCTCTCCGCATACGCTGCCGCCGCACCCGCACCCGTAGCACGCGCGGTGCTCGCAGTCGCCGGTAGCTTCGCAGGCGCAGATGACGCGCTGCGTCGGTACGCGGACAGCGTCGAGGTGTGGGAGGGCGAATTGCGCGCGCTGAAGGGGCTCGAAGAAGAGGTTGGCCGCGCGGTGCGAGGTCGTGACATCCTGTGCGCATCGCCTGGCCCCCCTGGTACGAGAGCTGACCGAAACGCTGTGTCTACAGTGTCACGCGCCTGTTTGAGCAGTCGAAGACCCAGCTCTCGAAGACATCTGTGCGGAATGGGAGCAACGTGCACCTCGATGCTGTCCAGACCGAGCTGCGCGCGTCGGAGGTGCGGCTGGCAACACGCAAGAAGAAGCTGGATGAGGGGCGCGTCGGCGCAATACGCAGGGGTCTCGAAGTGCGATGCAGCATGATGGTCGAGTGTGGGCGGACGTGGATTCAGATGGGCGAGGCGGGCCTTCGCGTGCTTGAGGGAATTGAAGGCCCTGAGGATGGTGAGCACATGTCCTAGCATGTTGGGTCGACATCTACGGATTGACATGATCTTCCTCAGCGAACCCGTTCAGGGATTGGGGAACAACTGCCAGCACAAAAACTGCAACAACCCACAGACCGGGCGACTCTAACAATCATATATTGTTCCCTCGCATTGCCACTGTGTCGCGCATCCCGACAGCCAAAGGTGGCGGCACTTCCGCGGGAGACCACCTGTCTTGCACAGAACCTGCGCCATCTTCCTCCTCGGGGCACAAGACGCAACCCTCAGTCGCTGCTAACGGCGAGATCCCGACTATCAGACGTAGCCAAACACCCATTTCACCAATCACGTCGCCGCTACTGCGCGCATTCCAAGGACGAGATCCGTCTCCAAGCATTGCTCCTTCGTCGGTACCGGAGGACACCAGCGACATCCCGACGCCTCCTCTCATCACGCAGTCTGCCCCAACGCCGTCTCCCTCAAGCTCTCCTCCGCAGTCTACCAGTCTGGCAGTGGCACCGCCAGATGCTCAGCCACATACCCCCACCGTGTCACAGCTTGATACCGCCCGTGCACAAATTCAGGCTCTCGCCAAGCAGGAGGAACGTGGGCGTGATGAGCTGCAGATGTACTCCCTCCAGCTTGCTGCAGCGAACGCAGAGATCCTCCGCGCGCAGACGTTGCTAGACCAGGAGGCAAGGCATCGCGAGGAGGCGGAGGCCCGAGCTGAGGAAGGCCAGGCGGTTGCTCGAAAGTTGCGCGAGGAATTGGTGATGCAGCGCGCACGGGAAGAAGGTCGACGGGAGGGATTCAGGGCGGGCTTCGAGAGGGCGGGCGAGATCGATATCGACGCCGTACCTGGTCCAGGAGCACCCGAAAGTGAAGATGACGAGCAGAACGGCGAGTCGCCATCGAGAAATAATACCCGAGCGTCGAATCGACTGCGACGTCTTCAACACCGTGCGCCGTCGGTCTCACCACCGCGTCCCCTCGTGCCAAGAGCAGGGCAACGTCCCGGTCTTTCAACCCCAATTAGCGATTTCAGTGTCCTGCAACCCGCTGTACCTCCTCTGCGACCTGCGATACCTTCCCCGCCGCGACCTGTCATCCCAACCCTGCAACCCGTAGTTCCTCCCCAACCCGCTTCCTCGTGGCCTATCTTCCCACACGCAGTGGCTCCTGCTCCCGGGCCAGTCATGTATCCATTCATCCCTCCGTCACTGCCCGTCATTCCGAGTGACAGCCCATCGAGCACCGCAAGCTCCCCCGTGGCGCCGATCGATAAAGATTGGACGCTTGTCGATTCTGATGCACCATCCTTACTGCCTTCAGGGCGAATCATGATTAGAGCCCGAACCCCGACGCCGCAAAAGGAGCGCGGCGTGCGGACAATCATCCGGAGCCTGACGAGTGTGTTCAAGAGCGATGACGGGAAGACTCGCGCTTCTGCGCATGCAAGTACGGGACGGCGCACACCCAACAGGTCAACACCCGTCCCCCCACCCACCCGTGCTCGTCCCGGTCCACGGATACCTCCTCCAGCTCAGATAGGTCAAGGGTATGGGCCATATGCCTACCCCGAGCCCGCGCGGAAGGGAGTCGCCTGGGCTAGCAGCAGCCGCGACCGGAGCTCCTCTCCACGCCCTGACTCGTTAACGAGTAGGGGCATGTCAAACGCGATGAGCACGGCGGGAGCGAGCACGTACACGCGCGCGGGGAGCAGCGTCAGTGGAACAGCGTATACTGCGGCAAGTGCGTATACTGCGGGAAGTGCGTATACTGCGGGAAGTGCGTACACTGCAGCAAGTGCGTACACGGCAAACTCGGTACAAAGCAGGAAGAGCCGCATGAACACACGCTATGTGCCACGGCCGACAGCTGTAGTAGCGCCTCAACCTGTCCCGATCCCAGTACAAATGCCTCCACCACCTGTCCCAGTCATCGTATCACCTGGGGGACCGCACGCTCGCAGACGTCGGCCCCCTCGTCGGAGATATAGCCCCGCCTCATCCCCTGATACTCTGACCACCCCGCCTCCCCGTGTGTTGCCGCAGCCTGTACATATGGCCAGGAGCCCGTCTCGGTCGCCCTCATCAAGTGACTCAGACCGCCGAGGACCGCCCATCATCATCATGCCTCCACCGCGTATGCCGCCTGTCATCGCAACAATACCCACCATTGCGACGCCGCGGCCAGGACTGATGACAGTGAGCTCGTCGCCGTCGTCGTCATCAGGTGATTCGGAGCGTCGACGCCCGCGAGAACGGTCCGTTGACGGTATGCCTCCACCGATCTCCGGGCGAGTCCCGCGTGCGTTACCTCCCGTGGCCGATGGCGGAGATGCCGCAATGCCGCATGAGGACGACGATGCCTCCTCTATGTCGTCGTATGCAACAGGGGAAAACGGACCAGACACCGTGGCCTGAATGTGAGGTTGCCGTCACGGGTCCATCATAGCGCTTTGTTGCACTATAGGGGTCTCGAGAACGAGGATGCTGCGCCTCGACAACGTCTTTTCTTCTTCCCTGCCGAGCAGGCAAGCACGTTCATCTTAACTATGTGATCCACGTCGACGTCCGGCACCGGCGCCTACTTCATGACTCGGGACGCCACACCAGTCATCGGCGCGGCGCAACCGCTTTGTGCGCCTATATATGCTTACTAGGCACCCATGCTTGAAACTCGATGTATTGTAATGCGCTCACGGACCCTGAGGTCTCCCTAGGTCTCCTCAGGCCTGCGATCAGTACTTCCGGAAGCCTTCGCCGCCTTATAGACGCCCACGACGGCCGTGAATGGCCGTCGGGCTGCAACCGCAGATCGAAAATACGTGAAATTTTCGACAGGACACGTTCAGTCGGCGCGGGGTCCATGCGGTCTATCTGCGTTTACGACACATAACGATATAAATGCTGCAAGCTTTTGGCCAGGAGCAGGCCCATTCCATTAATGCTACCCACCTTGACCGACCAGATATTTCCGACGATTTCCATGAATGGCACAACCCCTTGCCCTACCTTGAAAAAAGGCGTGCAGACCCACATCATCCGCGTGGATAGATGCGCGCTTCTTCAAGTGATGCCCGGGTAGAGCCCGGGCTAGTCAGCTAGTGGTGAGTCAGTTATGAACTTGCATCATCGTGAAGCTATGTGTATTGTAAGCGATGTTGATTCGTTGACGCATAGGCTTCGCCGACTCCCGAGTGGTAACGGAGATAGCATTGCGCCACCAGCTGCATGCAGGTTCTGCCAGTCAGCGAACTTGCAAGCTTTCTAATACACATTGCCGCTTTGTTATAAAGACAGAATGGTAGGGAAGCGGCGAGCCGCAAGTTGCCCTGCCCCTTCCCATCCCTCGCGTCTGGCATGGCTGAGCTCATCCGCGACACGTTCTTTGGCTACTCGTTGCGCTTGCTCTTTGGTTCTCGCGTCCTGTCACATCCCGACGAAACCGACCTGCCGATGGTATGGCAGAAGGCCGTCCACGAAAAGCAGGCTACCCCCACGTCTTCTGGCGCTAACTCGATTCACGAGGAAACTCATGACGATCCACCCAATGGCCAGGGTGGTCACGGCACGATCGACGAGAAGAAACATCGCTCTACGCCGACGCAGCGGAAAGGCTCCGTAGCGTCATTGCGCTCCGCAGTGACTGTGGTTGACGCTGCTGGCGTCAGTAAGCAGGACCCAGAGAAAGGCGACGATACGCTTCTGGTTGGCTGGTACGGGCCGGAAGACCCAGATGTAAGTCCGAAATGTTCACTCACATACTAAGGTGTAACCTGACAACACCCTTTAGAACCCGCAAAATTGGTCGAGTCGCAAGAAATCTTGGGTTCTGGCGCAAACTTTGCTCCTGACGTTTTCGATCTATATTGGATCTGCCATCTATACGGCCGGCATCGCCGGTGTATCGCAAGAGTTCCATGTTAGCATCGTCGCAGCGACCGTTGGCCTTACGACGTTCGTCGGAGGGTATGGTCTAGGTAAGTCTTGATTGTACGAACACATGGGGGCGGCAGACCAACACATCTTTTGTAGGACCAATGGTGTGGTCACCTCTGAGCGAGCTGCCGCAAGTCGGGCGCATGCCCATTTATATCATCACACTGGCCCTGTTCGTGGTCCTTCAAATCCCGACCGCGTTGTCTACCAACTACGGAATGCTCATGGCGTTCCGCTTCTTGACCGGTTTCGTGGGGTCACCAATTCTGGCGACGGGCGGGGCGACCATTGCCGACATGTACAGCGCAAAGAAGCGCGCCTACGGCATCACGCTGTGGGGCGTTACAGCGGTGCGCTAGGTTTCCACTCAATACATGGCATCTTCTCATGTTCTGCGTCTTTTAGACCTGCGGCCCGGTGATGGGTCCCCTAATTGGCGGCTTCGCCACACACGCAAAAGACTGGCGTTGGACGATCTGGGAGCTCATGTGGCTTTCCGGATTTTGCTTCATCGTGCTCTTCTTCTTTTTCCCGGAAACTTCCGCGTCCAACATCCTGTACCGCCGTGCCAAGCGTCTGCGAAAGGCGACGGGTAATACCAACCTCCGCTCGCAATCCGAGATCGAGGCCGCACATATGAGCAAGCGCGATCTCGCCGTCGCAGCGCTGGTGCGGCCGTTCACGCTCAACTTCCAGGAGCCCATCGTACTCGCGCTGAATATCTACATCGGTCTCATATATGCCCTCCTTTACATCTGGTTCGAGTCCTTCCCCGTCGTGTTCATCGGCATATACCACTTCAAGACCCAGCTCCTCGGACTTGCATTCCTCGGCGTGCTCGTTGGAGCATTCATTACCATCCCACCGTTCTTTGCCTACCTCTACTATGTGCAGGAGCCGATGTACAATGAGCGCGGAGAGCTCAGGCCCGAGGCTCGCATGCCCGTGGCGATCTTTGGTGCTGTTCTGGTGCCGATATGCATGTTTTGGTTCGGCTGGACGTCGCGGGAGAGCATTCACTGGATCGTGCCCATCATCGGCTCAGGCCTCTTCAGCATCGCCGCTCTTCTTCTCTTCGTAAGTACACACCCCGCATTCGCATCCTTCCCCACTGACCTCTGTCATGTCGCGCAGAATGTCGTCCTGAACTATCTCGCCGACACATACCCTATGTACGCGGCATCCGTGCTCGCGGGCAATGACCTTATCCGCTCGGCGTTCGGTGCTGGCTTCCCGCTGTTCGCGGGTGCGATGTACAGGAATCTCGGTGTGGGCTGGGCGAGCTCACTGCTCGGGTTCCTCGCGTGCGCCTTTATCCCCATCCCAATCCTCCTGTGGAAGTACGGCGAGCGCATCAGGATGTCGAGTAAGCGTGCACGACATGATTTCGATTAAAAATAGGTGGATTGAGCCTCTGCATCATTGGTTCACGACTGCTACATTTGACTGCTTGCTTTGGTAGACCCGCATTGTATTCACCTGCATACCTTTATGACGCCCTCTAGAATTTGGTCTTCACGACATAGATGATACCTTATCGGCATCGCGACGTACTATAGACTCACGCACTGACCGCACCCACTATATGTAACGGAGATGTGGACTATACTTAGAGTACTCGAGACGCACCCCAGGGGTCGTAACCTTGCACCGATGGCAGGATGGTGAGGCTGCCAGTACAACGAGCCGCCGTTCTCGTTGACAATGACAGAGCAGTACTTGGCGGGACAGTGGCGGAGAGGCGCAAGCAAAAGCATATATTCATCGTGCCTGGAACACAGATAACTGGGTATCCTTCCGTACTTAGTACCTGTAATTTACTGGCAGTGTAATCGCGAAGGGAAAGGAAGTTGTTTTAGTCACATTACTGAGTTACACTCAACATTACATAAGACAATCCATCTTGCCTTGCATCCCTCACCTCCATAGCGTGGTTACTCCGGTCGCCCACCCGAGGGAACAGGCGACTTGGAGTTCTATATCTCTCTGTTAACTTCAATTCTTCTTGGTCACGTCAGCTCTCGCGGATGACCCGCAGAGCCGCCGCTCGTCAACTAGCAGCTAGATACGTCTAGAATTCGTAACCGACGTCAGAACTGGTGGACGCGTAGCGGCTCCCCTCGTAGCTCTGCTCACGTCGACTATATTTCCTTCGGACCTACAGACCCCCGGCGAGCACATATCCGGTCATCCCTTGGCCCGACACGTCACCGAGAACGTGCCGCCAGTCCGTGGTGCTACTCGCGCCTCTCAACACTCTCAAGCATCGCGCCCAGACTCCCTCCACACAGCTACAGTTATCGTCAACGACTACTTGGAGCAGCATCTCCTGGATGCGGAAGGCCGTTTGCACTCGCACATCCGGCATCCCGACGCTGCCCAAGCGATTATGGATCGTCTCAACGAGGAAGACCACGCCACGGAGGATGCCCTCATGCCCAACGAAGTGCTGGATGAATTTCTCGACGCGTCGCTCGACCTCCAGGATGTCCGTGACCGCGGAACCGCCGCAGGACCCATGCGGTACGCAGCCACCCCAGCAATCGCGCGTCGTACGCTCTACCTGCTCTTCGTTTACGACGCGTCCGTCCAAGAGATGCTAGCGCTGGAAAATGAGAAAGCCGCCGCACTCTGGCGTATGGATCCCGACGGTGCTTTCACAGGCCGTCTCCAGAGCGCGGCTACGTTCGGCGACATACTCACCACATTCACGCTCATTCAATCTCGGCTCTCCGGCGCACGCGCCATCCTCAGCAAAAGACTGCAGCTGCATAAGGGTGAAGCTCCTCGCCGCCCTAGGACGAGTCGCGCACCAAGGAGCCGAGTCGCCACGGCCATCAAGCCCAGCCGCGCGGCTTCACCGGCCCAATTGGTCCCATTCTCAGCGCAAGCAACGGCCGCCCCCGCAATCCTTTCGCCGCGCACGTCCTACGTGAACCCGCTGCCAGCTGAGCTGCAACCGCTTCAGGAGTAACGCGCGCATGCATTCCCGCTGCGCCTCAAGTCGAAAGCGGGCGACCCGCATTTGACTGAACGCCCGGGTGATTCGCTAATGTTCCCAGCCAACAAATTCGTAAAAAATTGGACAACGCCCAGAAAACGCCTGTCAGACACCACTGACGCCATTGACCTGAGCCTCTCGACAGAAGCACCGAGCCTAGCCACCCGACTCACGCGGCCGTCGCCGCCATCATCTTCGCCCCCTCCTTCTGTGCCCCTCCATGCCCGCGGGCCGGTCCTCTTTGCCACCCCGCACTCAGTCATGGACCTGCGCGGGCAACCCATTCTAACGACGATTCCTGTGAACGGGGATGAAGTCGCCGCCTACCTCTCGGACCAGTGGCTAACGAGTTCGGACGTCTCGTACTCGTTGGCGGCCTGGGAGACTCGGGCGCCAGCGCCAGCGCCATTCATCGCCAACGCGTCTACGCTGCCGGCTCCGCCGCTAGTACAGCTGAATACATTGTTGCACGTATATCACTGGCACTCCATGCGAGATCACGTCGCCTCCACACTCGAACTTCGCCCGCCGCACGAGTGGGAAAGCGGCAAGGCCGCGTGGTGGCGCAGTCGCCTGAAGGGTAAAGGCGCGTCCGCCGAAGTTTTTAAGGGCGATCCGCGCAGCCATCCAGCGGCGGAAGATCTCGCGCGACTTACGAACAAAGAAGGCCTGCCATGGGTTCGGTTGTCGGACGAAGAGGTCCAGATGTTGCTCTGGGAAGTTCGCACGTTTCACTTTCACCGTGACTTCGAGTGTCTCGTCCTGGGTCGACACCCCAGCCGTCCACTTGTCGCCGGGAATCAAGCGGCGTTCATCGCTCTCCGCGCCCGCCTGCGCCGACTCTGGGGCCCAGGCCTCACCTTCCCGTACGCGTCTGAACCGTGCGTCCTGGATCACCCCGACGAGTTGTACGCCAGTAGGGCGTGGCGAGGTATCGGGTATTTGTTGCTTGAAGTTTTGCCACAGGAGCAGCTTGAGGCCATACACTTCGCGATGGGGGGCTCTGTAACGGAGATGTCGACTATACTGATGAATGCTTACAGTATATCCTTCCGTAGTACCTATAATCGCGAACCGATAACCTTCAAGGGTCGTTAGTCACATTCACTGAATTTATACTTCCACTCAACATCACATAAGTCAATCCATCCTACATAGTGAGTCCCCCGCTCGAGGGAACAGGCGACTTAGAGCTCTATATCTCTCTCTTAAATTCCTCTTACCACGTCTCTCGCAGAGCCGCCTAGACACCAGCGCGAGCCGCTCGACGACTAGCTACGTCTAGAATATGTGACCGACGTCACACACTAGTACGTTGGGAAGATACCATACATTTGGCATCATAGTACGTATATCGAAAACGCGATGACAGGCATAATCCTTTGTTAAGTAAGAAAAAGATGCTTTGGAAGACCAGGCTTGACCAAGCAACTTGTGTTAAGTTACTAAGGATATTGTCCAATAATGTCTAAAAGGTCCGACACGCTCATGCCTCACGCGGTGCAGTCCTGGACGACTGCATTCCCAGCATCGCTCGCCTGGAACAGCAAGTTGAGCGCGTTCGTCACCGTGGCGTTGAGCGCCGGATCAGTGCTACGACTGATCGTCAGCACAACGCCTTGGTATCCTGACGTAGTAAGGAATGGGAACGTACGCATTGATGCTGGTGAGCGCATCAGCGGCGATGGTGAAATTACCGCCGACCTGGTCGCGCAGCTCGGGTGGGGCGGTCTGGTTCGCAAAGACGGCGTTGGCAATGCCGTCGATGGCGAGCTGCGCGCCGTGGATGCCCGTCTGCGCCGTAGTGACGTTCGCCGCGGCGGCCGTGTCCCTGAAGCATATCCGGCACCGTTAGACACAACTGTAACGCGAAACGGGATGAGATACGCACACAACTTGCCAAGCGAGCTTGTTGACTGCGTCGCTCGTTTCCTGAAGACCAACGACGATCTTGAGGCGGTCGATGTTGCACTGTACGGAACCCAGCTGGCGGCGGTTGAGGGGAGCTGGAAGAAATGGCGAGGAAGTGGCAGTAAATCAATGAACTTAAACGATACATAGCAGAAAGGTCGCACCTGTGTTGACAAGAACCGCCAAGCTGGCAAGAAACGTCGTGACGATGAGCGACTTGAGGGAGATTGTGAAAGCCATTGAAAGTATAACGTAGAACGCAAAGACAACTCAGCACCAGGCGAATTGGGTCACGATTGAAGTGAAGTGAAAGAGATTGATGAAAATCGTGATGAGGAACACTGCTATCTTAGGGCTCTCTTATAGCAGAGCTCTTCCCGAGTCGAAGACGTGCGTGAATCGAATTGCGTAAATCATCGGGGCAGGCGCGTCTACGTCCCTCGACAAATGAGCATGCTGCGCACACTGGCGCTGCGGCTGCGGCAGAGAGGAAGGGGCTCTGACGAGCTGAAGTCGAAGAGCGGTGATGAGGGACACGTATGAGGACATTCACTATGACAACCCGCAGTGCGAATGACAGTTGAGGAAATTATTGCCCATCGGGATCGTTCCAACAGAGTGACTATGCCCTCTAGTGAACGAAAGCTATGTATGCAGCGGCGCCGGCGTCGGATTGGCGCTCACGTAGAACCAACGAGCGTCGTTACGAGCCGCCGGGAATATAGGCGCCCAATCAGTTCCGCCGCCATGTAAGTAGCATCGTTAGATGTCGACTTCAGGTGTCTTTCGAGAGGACAGCGGAGGAGGTGCAGTGAGACTGTCTGGAGGTGGCCGGAAAGACGGTCATTGACACGCACACCACTAGTAACAGTCAAGGCAGCCGACCTTGATCCGCAAACATCGCGCTGCGCAGGCCGTTGTCGAGCTGTCTGTAGTAGAAAGCACAGCAGTCCGCAAAGGGGAGTAGGCTGAGCGAGATATGGTGTCTTCCTGTGCCATCGCTTAGCCAGTACCGTGATGTGGGAACAACTCTGTGGGACATTTCTGGACAGCTTGTGCTGCGCACAGTGCGGCCACAGAGAGAAACGCGATCCAAGTTGGTCGGCGTAGGTAGGCACGGATGACTGCGGACTTAGTTTTGACAGAGAGCGGGAGTGATGGCGCCTAGATGCCGCAATTTGGTTTCATACCAAGGAAGCTCTGAATAAATTAAAATTGTACCACAGGAGATAGGTCAAGTGAGATGAAGGAGCCAAGAGACATAGGCCTAGGAGGTAGGTACCAGCAACGAGAAACATGACCCAGCTGCGCGCAGAGATTAGAAGAGCCCGACCTCTGTGCAGGTGAACTGGCTGGTCGGTAAGACTGCTCTGCGTTGTCGAGATATTGAGTTAGGTGACTTGGGCCAAAACCCGCTAGCTCCGGTACTACTGGGGGCCCCGGGATGCTTGAGGTTACTAGAGATCATCTTTCGTTAGAGACAGCCGTTCCATCTGCATTCACCAGTGCCAGGTTGCGGTTCAATATGTCGAAAACGGGTCGACGAGGATAGCCGGTGGTGAGTCGGGAGCCAAGTCGCATCGGAACACGAGCGCTTAACTGCGCCAGCTGCTTGTCGGCTTTCTGCCACGGTCATCATCCCGACCGTGCTTCACATTTTCCAGGTTTGTTTCCTCTATTCTCCTATACTCCAGACTTCTGACTTGCTCTAGCCGGGGTGTACCACCGTCTCGTTGTTCTTGCGCACGTCGCGCTCCAGCTACGCCAAGACACTCCTTAATCCCCACCTTCCTTCGAGCATAACCACCAGCAAGTCACGCTTAGACCTGGGCGCGAAGAGGATACCAGTGTGCCGATCATAATGTCGAACGTACATCGGCGCAAGTCGAGCAGGGAGGAGGATGGAGATAGCCTTGTCATATCACCGAGTGGCATTGTTGGCCCCGAATCACCACCTCTTCCCCAGCCCAACGGAAAGGCTCCTCGCGCAGAAGAGACTATCCCACCTCCCCGTAGCCGCACCATATCGACACCGACGCAGTCGCAGGCGTTTCCCTCTTCATCACCGACGCATTCCGCATCACCTCCGTCGGCGGGCCCATTTCGCGCCAGCTTCAACCTCCCGCATTCCAACGGCGTCGGACACACGCATCATTCGCCAGGTTCCCCCCTGCGTGCATCTTTCTCTATGCCAACGCATCTGCACGCCCGTAACCGCTCCGTCTCGGGACCTTTCTCTCCGCCGCTCCCATCACCGCTGTCCACCTCATTCCCTATGCAAGGACCACCGTCTCCATCCTCTTCGTCCTCTTCATCGTTCCCTACATCAGCCACTGCGCCTGAATTTCCGCGTCATGGACGCAACAACTCCCAGTCATACACCAGCAATGGCGAACCGCCGCCATCCCCATTACCGCCCTCCTCGAGCGCGGCTCACTCGCGACGTCACTCGCGACTACATTCCCGCAATTTATCCATATTCTTTCCGCGACCCGGGTCGCTTCCGCACAGCTCTATCGCGGAGGATGGCACGCAAGAGCTCGACTACTCGAACCCACCTGCCACCGCCCCTGTCACACTCATGCCCAGTCCTAAGCTCGGCGAGAACTTCACGTTCGGTCGCCGGCCACCTGCCTCGGCAGGCTTGACTGAAGGCACTCCAGGCGTGCCAGGCGCGAACGGTGCGAAGGGATCACGCCGCGGGCACCATCACAAGCACTCCCTCTCGCATAACTTTTTCTCCTTCCTCGAGCCCGGGTCTGATCTGCATTCGCAGCCGACGCCGACGCCCGTCTCGCCCTGGAACCCCATCTCTCCGTTCCCTCAATCCGCTGATCCCACGACCACCTCGTTCCCCCTGACGCGTCTTGCGTCGCCCACGTCGCCGCAGGCCGAAGACGTGCCGTTTGCACTGCCCGCTGACGGAGGCAGCATGGAGGCGGTGGCGGCTGCAGTGTCCATGGCGCAGTTCGCGCTTGGTGCATGGCTATGGGTGTCTGGACAACAGGTCGGCTCGCTGGCGTGCACGGGGCTCGGATATTGGGCTGTCTTTGACGCGCTCGGAGTTGCAGTTGCGCGCGTCTTGCCTGCTTACCTGCGCAAACCGTCTTCGCAGTCGCGCTCGCGGAGACCATATGGGTACGCATTCTTAATCATTGTTTGATGCTAGCTTGCTCACAACAGTGCAGGAACAAGCGCGTGGAGACTGTGGCGCTATTCACGCAGGCCGTGTACTTGATGTTCTCGGCCGTGTATGTTTTCAAGGAGACAGTCGAGCATCTCTTACTATCTGCAGGAGAAGGTCATCATCATCATACGGGCGATGAGGAAGTTGGACTTCTTGGGTGCGCCTCTAGTCTCATAGAGTGATCAACAGATCTAACAGAACCCGCAGGATTGACTTTCCACTGCTTCTTCTCGTACTCACGCTATCGTCTTTTGTCGGGTCGGCATTAGCATTTGCAAACCATGCAAGACTCGTTGAGGGTTCGTGTCCTATGTCTTCTCCGCCCTAGCCATCAACTCACATGCTCCACAGTCGCCGGAAACGCGCTCCCTCCACTGGCATCCCTTCTCAATCCTTCTCGCTTCCGTTATTCACAGCGCCCAGACCCCACCACTCCCTTTGCTCGCCTCCTCGCGAACCCCTACTCCGTCGTCCCTCTCGCAACCTCAGCAATCATCCTCGTCGTTCCCTTTCTTACGCCCTCGTAAGCCTATTCTACCGCGACAATCTGCCCTCTTTTGTGTGGGTCGGCTAAGCCTCCTGCTCAGGTCCACACATCGCACATTCGATCTGTTGCTCGCGGGCGCCCAGGCATTTGCAATGTTTCGGTTGGCTTACCCCGCATGTGTCACGATCGGCACGGTGCTTCTGCAGACTAGCCCCGCACGGGGCCTGGCCTCTGGGCGTATGGAGGCGTTCCTGCGCGCCATGCGGGAGGTACGTCACCATCTATCTCCTTGATTGGCCCATGCTCACGCACGATTGTTTCTCCTTCCAACTACGCCCCAGATCGAGCGCCACCCACAGGTATTGCACCTCCCGCCGCCGCACATCTGGCAGCTTGCGCCGGCAGACAAGGCGCTCGTCGTGACGCTCGAGCTGCGCGTCGCGCGCGTGCTCGGCGACGCAGACGTGCTGCGGCTCACGCGGTGGGCGTGGGAGCGCTGCACGCAGGCACTCGGCGGCGAGGGTGAGGTCACGGTCGGGATCGTGCGGGGATGAGAGCCGTCGCCGCGCGGGCTCGGGCGGGCAGCCGACTCCCGAGTCGGAGTGGTGAGGGCCGCGGGGTTCGTCGTGGACTCGTGCTCAGATTTCTCGGTGGGCCGGGGGCGGTATTTATGCTTATGTTGCTGCTGCTTACATCGGAAAGCGTTAGGTTGGGATGGATATGCCAGTGATATTCTTCTGGAACAATCGGTAGAGGCAAAAGCCCGACGGGCGACGGCTCGACCTTGAAGCAACTTCCCCAATCCTTCGAGAGGTCGACAACGACTGTACTTTCCCCATATCCGCGAGCATACACACGCGTATGTCTCCATGTGCACTTACCTGCACTTGCCCCAATGTCCAGCGCGCTCGCCTCGCATCACCTTTCTTCGATCGAGGCGGCAGCCGGCATCGGAACTCGGAACCCCGTGATCGGAAGTAGTGATCGTGATCGGGCCCATGGATCTTTATCTGTCTGTACAATGTCTGTATCCTTTTTCTGGCAGCGCCGGCGGGAGTCGGTGGCTGAGGCTGGCCCCGTCTGCTCAGTTTCAGCTTCGACAGAAGGCTAAGGTGAACATATGCTTTCTCAACCTGTTTTTCGACCGTAACCCGATGTCTTTTGTAGGTCCAGCTGGAGCGATGCCCGCCGCACATCCCCGTGGGGGCGCCCCATGTGCCCCATGTGCCCGCGGAGCACCGCTGCCGCCTGCGTTGGCTGCTGAAACCTAAACTTGAGACCACGCACAGCCGGATGATCATTTAGGAGTCTCGATCCCATAAGCTCCGGATGCCCGGTGGTAAGACGTTTCGATGGGGATTTGCTGAACTTGTGTATCCGCTCTTGGATTCCGCAGAGCGGCTGGCAAAATGCACATTTGGCGATGCAATTCGGGGTGGACGACGTTAAGACTCAGAGTAAGTACTCACCACCATACGCACTGGCGTGATATTACGCTTTTACATATAAGACCACTGCTATTCGGGCCTCGGCTGTCCTCAGGGCACAGGCTCTATGTAGCAGGCAGGTCTGGACAGGTCGCAAAAGGTGCCTTGAATGGTCACATGAATCTATCACGCGAGCATTTGTTTTGTTGCATCGCCGCGGTGAACACCATGATCGTGAAGGCTGACATGTATTTTTATACCAGGAAAGCCTGAGCTAGCCTGAGCCGCAGATTGTTGACAGTGGCCACACGCCAGGGCAGCGCGATCGTAGTGTGGGTCACGCCGGTCTTGGTCAATATGGCTTAATTACAAGCTAATGCGACTTGGCGCGATAGGATCAATATTTCTTTCGTCGATGAGTGACTGCGGAAATGCGTTGAAGGTGCACACAGCGTGGCGGCATTCGTTCCTGATCCGGATGGTACGGCCGCGTCCTATTCGACTCCGGACGCAGCGCAACGCATTTCCTGGTCTCTGCGGTCTGGGCCGGGTATGCAAAGTTCCTGGGGAATACAGCAGCTGGGCTCGAGGTGTCGCTTAGCGACTGGAATATGCAGCAGCAGTGTGTCCGAGGCGCAACTGCCGGGCAATTGGCGCGGCAAGTTTAATTGTCCCGCCCACGCATCATCATTCGGGGTTTTTCCCTCTGCTTTCTCGCCCAGCTGCCTCGCGCGCACGGTGCTCTCGTCGTCGCTCGAAGTTTTGCTTGCGCTCCAGTCTGCACCGGAAAAGACATCACATCTCGAAGCTGCTATTCTGCCATTGATTTTCGACATTACGTCGTGATACGCGCGTCGCAGAGTCTCGCTCCGGTGCCGCCAGAGAATCAGCTGCCTCTCTGTGCCCGTGCAATCGTTTTAGTCAGACATCCTTCCAAGTTCAGATTCTGATAGCCGAGCCGTGGCCGACTTGCAGTGAGTCGCACTGTCCGCCGACGTCAGCTGATTGCGCCCCAGAACATGATCGCGGACGCCGGAGGCCCCTTCTGCCAGCCACACCGGCCATCCAAGCCCCGCCGTGGAAGTCGAAGCAGGGTCCACAATATTTTGCCATTGTTCACAACATCTTGCCGTGGAATGCGGAGGACAGAGGACGACTGTCGTCTGTGCCGAGGTCAACCGCGGAGACTAGACAGAGGCCTGGCACCGTTGGCCGTTGCTGCCTTCCGAGACGCATCGGACTGTCAGCCAGCCACACCCCGCACGGCGCCGATCTGGTCCTGTGGTTGGAAATACAGAAAATGAAAATTTGCGGGGTAATCGGATACGCCCGACCTGCGGCCACTGTCGAGGCACCGGGCCAGGGAGCCGTACAAGGTATGCATCGCCACCCCCGCATGGATTTCGAGAGCGACAATTGTCTATAAATTGCACGCATCTCGAATTCCACTCCCTGGCACCTCTTGGTCCCCCGTCCCCCTTCCTCATTTCACGCAATCACCCCCACAATGACGACTAGCACGTCCTCCGCAGAAAAGCACATGGATGAGCTCCATGAGACACCCGAAGTGTTCCAATCCCGCCATGACTATTATACAAGATATCCCAATCGTTGGGCTAGGATTCGGTACGTCTTTCCGACGATGCCCGCCTGTGCCCGTGCTGAGTGTTTTCCAGCGAACCTCTGCGCGAGGCCATGGGGGAGGTCCTCGGTGTCATGATCCTGATTCTCTTCGGAACGGGTGTCGACTGCCAGGTCGTCCTCAGCTCGGCACAGGGTGTTGCCTCGTCGCAGAAGGGCGAATATCTGTCGATTAACATCGGCTGGGCATGCGGTATGTAGCCGGAACCCACTGTCTTCTGACCATCTGTCGCTCATAAGCATGATTACAGGTGCCTCTCTCGGCGTCTGGGTATCAGGTGGAATTTCCGGCGGACACAACAACCCGGTGGTACGCTCTCTCTTCCTGTGTCAATGCGCCGGTCTGGACGTCGTCTTACATACATCTTCTAGGTGACATTGTGCTTGGCTCTCTTCCGAGGCTTCCCGTGGAAGAAAGTTCCTATCTACTGGCTCAGCCAGCTCTTTGGAGCGTGGCTCGGCGCACTGCTCGTTTACGCCAATTACTTCCACGCGATCGATATTTTCGAGGGTGGCAAAGGTGTTCGCACCCTCGGCACGGCGAGCTTGTTCTCCACCTATGCTGTACGTTGGCTGGGCTTCTCTTTGTTGCAAATTCGACTCACCATGAGTTTCAATCAATCAGGCCAAATACATGCCGTCAGCCAATACCTTCTTCGACGAGGTCAGTGTTCCCCATCGCCTTCTGTGTGTCCCAACTGACAATCTTGTGCTCAGTTTCTCGGTGCCTTCATCTTGTTGCTCGTCGTGTTCGCAATCTCCGACAAGCGGAACGGTCCTCCGCCACCTGGCCTCGTTCCGCTTGTCATCTTCATCCTGATTCTCGGTATCGGTGCCGCGTTTGGCTTTCAAACCGGTAAGCCATTCTCATCACCACTGTCTTCTCTCCTATCTGACCGCTTTTTCCGATAGGCTACGCGATCAACCCTGCTCGTGATCTCGGACCACGCCTCATGACCGCCATGGTCGGTTATGGTCACGAAGGTCAGTCTCCCCGGTCACAACTCAGTCGCGGAGTGCTTACAACTTGCCCTTTGCAGTATTTAACTACCGTAATCAGTACTGGTTATGGACGCCGATTCTCGGTTCATTCTGCGGAGGCATCACCGCATGCTTCATCTACGACATCTTCATCTTCATCGGTGACGAGAGCTTCATCAATGCCCCGTACGCAGATTCTTCACTGGACTTCCGGGCTCTTGCTGATCTTCTCGTCTTGCTTCAGGAGCGCCTCGGCGCGTCGTCATTTCGCCCACGCAAAAGCCTCCGAGCGCCCGATGGCCCCCGCCGGTTTCGAGCCGGACCACGTCGTCTAGCCAGTCCTCTGACATCTCGATTCTCTCGGGTTTCTAGCGGCGTTATTCTTGTTAGGGATGTACGGTACAATATACTTACTCGACAGTCGTAACATAACATATCCCTCCACTGTACTGCTTCCAGAAATGATGACCATTGTTTGTAACATCTGCTGTTGTGGGCTGCTGGACGCAGGTCAATCAAAGGTGCGCGTCTGAACCGCTGCGGGCGCACCTGGGCGCACGTGCAATCTGGCTGCAGCAATGCAGCAGTGCGAACCGATGCCGGCAAACGCGGTGATGGCACGTCGAGGCGCTCCTCCTGCCAGCTCCTCGACAAGCCCGCCCCTGCGCGACAGATCCCCCCGACGGCGCCAGCGCCCTCCGCGCGCGAAGCAACGCCGCCGCAGCGACCGTCAGCGACAGCCCTCCCCGATCCGCGCCGTTGCCTAGCGTTAGCGCGGGAGCAGCGCTGCGGTCAACGCGGTGCCCGGAGCTGGCCCCCATGGCTTCTACTTACTCCCTCGCCGACGCGTCGCCGGCGAGGTTGCTCGTGATAGTTAGCATTTATATCGAGTCTCTCCCAGCGTATTCGAATATTTCTTGTACCCTCCGCGATGCAAAGCCGGCCGCCACGCGGTGGCGGACTCGTCAACTTGTCAAGATGGCGGCGCGGCGCGGCACTTTCACTCTACTGTTCTTCTCACCTCCATTTTCTGAGTTCTCCGGCGCGACACACGCTCGACGCACTGGCTGAGCTGGCGGGTCCTTATTCTAGCTCTTCCAAATGACGCGCCGCTTCCACTGCCCGATATCATTTCACCTTCGACGGACCTAGCGGGTGACGTTGTCACAGCGCACGGATATTCGTCCTCACTGATGGGCCCACGCAGAGACTTCCGCGGTACAATTGGACCTCTGCGCAGGAGCCTGTAGAGTAAGAGCGGGGAATTGGCCGAGTCGCGGACGTGTCAAGGTGAGCGTACTCGACCCCCGATCCCTGTCAAAGCAACACTCGTGCGTCGTCTGGCGTGTTTTGCGTGTGCCGCCCAACTCTCCACCTTGCTCGCCAAATGCCCGATGTGCACGCCGATTGCAGACCTGAAACTCATATACTGACTTGCCGCCCAAAGATGCGCCCGTCCAAACGCCGATGAGCACAAGACGGACAACGACAACTTCGCGCGAACGGCGGATACCCCCGACCTCGCCTCGCCTGTAAAAGCTCGTACGGTTTGAATTTTCCTCTCATCCACCCAACCCGCCCCCTCCACATAGATTCATCATGCCCGCCGACAAGGCCGCCGCTCGCAAGCGCTTCGAAGGCGTTTACAACACCGTCCGCGACGAGCTTCTCGCCGAGTTTGTTGAGTATGGCATGGCCACGGAGGCTATCGAGTACTATAGACGGGTGCGTTTTCTGTGCTCTCAGTTGATCCACCTTCCTGACCTCACTTGTCTTGCTAGCTTTTGGACTACAACGTTCCCGGCGGCAAGCTCAACCGTGGCCTCAGCGTCGTCGACTCCGTTGCCATCTTCAAGGGCCGGGACCTCACCGAGGACGAGTATGTGAAAGCCGCCGTGCTCGGATGGGCTGTTGAATTCGTGAGCTCCTGACAAGCCGGAGGTGGCTTTGACACTGATTTCCGAATGTGCATCACAGCTCCAAGCATACTTCCTCGTCTCCGACGACATGATGGACTCGTCCATTACGCGTCGCGGGCATCCTTGCTGGTATCGCGTCCCGGATGTTGGCCTCATCGCGGTCAACGACTCGTTTCTTCTCGAGGGTGCGATCTACCAGATGCTCCGGAGGCGCTTCAAGAGAGAGCCGTACTATGTCGACCTCCTTGAGCTGTTCCACGACGTCTCGTACAAGACGGAGATGGGTCAGCTCATAGATGTGCTCACCGCGCCCGAGGACAAGGTCGACCTCTCAAAATTCTCGCTGGAACGGTGCGTCGGCTGCCCATCTGCCCCTGGGCTCTGCCAACAACTTGACCGAACACCAGTCATCAACTCATCATCATCTACAAAACTTCCTTTTACTCCTTCTACCTGCCTGTTGCGCTCGCCATGATCGTGTGCGGCTTCTCCGTCGCTAAGGCGAGCCCATCCGACCCCGACTACTACAAGATCGCGGAGTCCATCCTCATCCCTCTCGGCGAGTACTTCCAGATCCAGGACGACTACCTCGACTACGCTGGTACGCCAGAGCAGATCGGCAAGATCGGTACGGACATCCTCGACAACAAGTGCTCGTGGTGCATAAACACCGCGCTCACCGTCGCGACGCCCAAGCAGCGTGCGGTCCTCGACGCGAGCTACGGGCGCAAGGACGCGGAGGCAGAGGCGCGCGTCAAGGCGATCTACAAGGAGGTCGGCATCGATGAACGGTACGCGAAGTACGAGCAGAGCGCGTATGAACGCATCAACGCGCTCATTGACCAGGTGCCGGAGGTGAAGGGGGCAGGCGGCGCGGTGCTGAAGAGGGATGTGTTCCGTAGCTTTGTTGAGAAGATCTACAAGCGCAAGAAGTAAATGTAGACACTCAGAATTTATCGCATAGAGTGTGTGCATTGTGCGTGGCTCGTGTAAAGCAAATTGCGAATCGTTTGACCGCGCCGACTTGGCACTGCGGCTAGGAATGCGGACCGGTACGGGCCGGGCCCGCACCTGGGCCCGGCACGCCACCGCCACCCGCCATCTATCCCGCCACCTGCTCATCGCACAGCAATCGCGACGCTTCCCTTCCCATTCCCGGGTGGCGATGGCGCATATATGTGAGGTGGGTGAAGGCAACGTTCTCCAGACCTCAATCTCACCACAATGGTAGAATTCAAGCATCTCTTCACCCTTCTCGCCGATGAGCAACGGTATTACCAACAGCTCACACTTTTCCTCGACACACACGCACAGAGCTCCCTGCTTTCCTTGTCTGCATATGCGTCTGCGGCGCCGCCTCCTATCGCACGCGCCATCATCGCGGTCGCGGGGTGTTTAGCCAGCGCAGATGACGGGCTGAGGCGGTACGCGGCGAGCATCGAGGAGTGGATCGCGGAGTTGCGCACGCTCAATGACCTCGAAGATGAGCAAATGAGCAAATTACCAAATGATGCCGAAAGCCAGTGCGTCATATTGCTTTTCTCCCCTTTGTCTTACTGAAGTCGTGGCAGCTCTGGCAGGACGCCGCGGCCGTTAAGGCGCGTCACAAAGTCCACGATGGCGAGAGCCTCGAAGCAATCCATGCCGACGGGTTCGCGTGAAGACCTCACACAGCAAAAAGAATTTCAATCGGCAGTCGAAGCCGCGTATGAGCAGGACAGGCTGGATGCCCTGCGTTTGGAAGCCGTCAAGCGTGGACTTGGGGCGCGGTGCGTAGCCATGGTCGAGTGCGGTCAAAACTGGTTAGAGGTGGGACAGGCAGCTCTGCGCGTGCTGGAAACCGTTTCAAAAGCACGGAAAGACCGACACCATTGGGCGCAGGCGCAATCTTCCCGCAACCATGATCCTACTGTCCCCGGGCCCGAGCGTTCTGCACGCCGACCGTCCCCTCGTCCATCCCCTCGAAGGTCTCCCGCATCTCAGGATCTGCCAACATGGCCGGACAACCGTCCTCACTCAATCATCGTGTCTTCCGTCTCCTCGCTTTCGTTATCAACCCTCTCCACGCCTCCGTTGTCCCCACTTCTCAACCAGCCGACGACCTTACCACGAACCTACGAGTCCCAGCCCGTGGCCGGCCCCTCCTCTTTGAAATTGCCACTTCCTGTTCCCTTCTCGTCGAATTCCGATGGCACTTCTTCGCGCGTCACCCTACCAGAGTCTAGCCCACGTCGCTCTCCATCAGAGCCCCCGTCCGAACCACAGCCGCCATCGCGCTTCGCATCCAACAGGCGGCTTCTCCAGCCCGATGGCAATTCTTCGCGCGTCACCCTACCAGAGTCTAGCACGCGTGGCTCTCCAAAACTGCCACCGTCCGAATCACTGCCGCCAACGCGCTCCGCGTCCAACAGGCGCCTTCTCCAACCGCCGCGCGAGCTGGAGGGGCTGCTGGCTCCCATTGATATCCCCGGATACTTCAGCGACGACGAGAGCGCCATATCCGTGAGCGACGGGAACGCACCCGCTGCTTCCGGTCTCCAACATCCTGCCGACGGCGGGGCGTCCAGTACGTCTCAGTCAGCGCTGTCAGGCCGGAGCGGAGGCGTGCGCTCGCTATTACGCGGCTTGAAGGGCGTTTTCAAGCGCCACGAGCACGGCTGCAAGTGCGAGGATTGCGTGCAGCAGGGACCTGTGGACGGCGCCGGCGCCGGCGGAGACAGCGGTACACGAGTCCGTCGCGACCCACGCGATGAGGGCCGGCGGCACGCGCTTTTTGTTGACGACTACATCGCCGCGTTAGAGGCTGGTCAGATAGGGAATCGCGGGGTCTTCAAGGGTGCGCCAGAGAGCGCGCCGCGCGGGATGCAATCCAGCTCAAGCCAGGTGGAGGTGGGCTCGAGCAGCGCGCTGTCAAGCAGGCAGCAGCATCGGCGGGCTGTATCCCACAGCCAGCCGAGCAGACCGTCGCCTGCGTCGTCGCCGTCCATCGCGTCCGGGCCGGTCATCATCAGGACACCTGCGGATGCGTATAATGGCGAGGCGCGCGGGGATGCTAAGGCGCCGAGACATGTACGGTTCTCGGAGTTGCATGCCGGGGAGCAGGCAAGGGCTGGCACGCCTTTCTGACGAATCTACTAGTATATTCAGTATTGGGATGTTCCTGTATGCTTACTGGGCTATTTACAATCAATCGCCATTCACTTCGACGAGCCACCTGAGAACGTAGTGATGCGATGCCCACCAGATAGAATACTGGCGAATATTCCTCTGAGACTGCGGCTTAAGGCCGTCACGGCGGGTTGCTAGAATAGCCTGAGGGACAACATTCTGATGAATGAGCAACTACAGTCCGATCCGAAGAGTAGGACATAGGACGTTATCGTTTCGACCCGCCGGTACGTCCACTGTACAGTCAGTGGATTGATCTCATGTTTGCTCGGACTGGTGAATAACCAATATCATCATTTCATTGGAATCCTGAGTGTATCCGATACATTGAATGCTGTGATATAATGCTAGTGTGCTGTATGTAGTGCTACAGATGAGTCGTTGGTGAGAATGAAGGGGCGTTAGAGGAAGAAAGTCGAAGGCTACAGCTAATTCTGCTTCGGTAATGCAGAGAACAAAAGAGAAATCGTCACTTCATAAATCCAATAAGGGATAGAAAAGAGAGTAGGAGACACCACATCAATCTCCTTGCCACTCGCCACCACTGGCAAGCTGTGCGAACACGCCTCGCCTCGCCATCAGCTCATCGTACGTGCCCTGCTCCGCGACGGTGCCCTCATGCACCACGATGATGCGGTCGCACAGGCGCATGAGCGGCAGCTTGTGCGTGACCATGAGCGTCGTGCGCCCGACCTTCGCGTCCATGATCGTCTGCATCACCGCCGCCTGGTTCTGGCCGTCCAGCGCGGACGTGCACTCATCCAGGATGAGAATGTTTGCGGGGCGCACGAGCGCGCGCGCGATCTGTAGGCGCTGCGCCTGCCCGCCGGAGATGAGGGCCGCGTTCTCGCCAACCATCGTGTCGTAGCCATGCGGCAGCGACACGATGAAATCGTGGACATTCGCGGCGAAGGCGGCGGCCTCGACATCGGACTGAGGAAGGCCATTGGCGCCGTACGAGATGTTGTCGGCGATAGTCGCGTCGAAGAGGTTGGGGTTCTGACTGACGACGGCGACGTGGTCGCGCAGATGCCGGACGTCGGTGCTGCGCAGATCCCATGGGCCAACGCTGATGGCACCGGAGTCCGGCTCATACAGGCGTTGAAGGAGAGCGGCGATGGTGGACTTGCCGGAGCCGGAGGAGCCCACGATAGCGACGCTCTCGCCATCTCGGATGTCCATCGTCACGTCGCGGAGTACGGGGACGTCAGGGCGCTCGGGGTAAGAGAACTCGACGTGGTTGAAGGAGATGGTGCCGGAGATCGGAGGGCGCAGTGTTCCGCGCGACTCGTCCGTACCAGTGGGGAGCTGGAGCAGCCTATTGAAGTCCCGGGTGGCCTGCACCGACTTCGCAATGCGCTCGGCTGCAATTCATCAAATCAGTCAGATGATCATCGAAAAGGAAGCAGGTGAGGATACGTACTGAAAGCCATGAGTTGAGATCCGATGCTAACGGTGAAAACAACCAAGTTGAGCACCTGCACCATCTGCAGGTACGAGTACGTGCCGTGTGCGACGAGCACCGCGCCGACGTAGAACAGGAGGGCCTCGGAGAGGTAGATGAGTGAGCTAGCCACACCATAAGTGCAACCCTCCACGAAGGCGCCCCGCACCCCCGTGTCGAGCGCGGCCTCTACCGAGTCCTCGAAACGTTCGCGGAAGACGTGCTCGAAGCCCATGGAACGAATGCCTCGGATATTGAGGATGGTCTGCAGATGAAACAATGATTAGCTGACTATAATCACGGAAAGAACTGAAGTACGCACGTCGTAGTAGCCCTTTGCGACCTCCTCCCGCGCGCGCTTGTTGCGGAACTCACACTTGGCGACCAAGTTGGTTTGCACGGCCATGGTGATCCCGAAAACCGGTGCGATCGCAAAACCCACGAGGGTGAGCTGCCAGCCGCGCACAAGTGCCCACACGAGGCCGACGAGCAGCATCGAGCAGACGACGACCCCCTGCCCGAGCACCGTCGCGATAAGCGAGCGAGCATCATCACCGTCCTTGATGAGGATCTGCATGAGCGACGCCGACGCGTTCTCCGAGCGGTCAAACCACTTCTTATCCTGCGCAAGGATGAGGCGGTAGCATGTGTTGCGGAGGCGTGTCACCCAAAGCATGGCGGCCGTCTCAAGCACGAAGTACTTGAGCCCAAGGAAGAGTCCGTCCGCGATCGCGACGGCAAGCACGATGCCGCCGAAGATATTAATCGCGGACACGTCGGTGGCGCCAATGGAGACTTCGTACAGCAGCCGGGAGAGGAGGTAGGAGAAGACGGGGGTGATGGCGCCGCTGATGGCTGAGAGAACGATGCCGAGGAGAACGAGAGACTTGTACGGAACGGTGGGGTAAATGTCGCGGATGAGAGTCCAGAACGACTGCTGCTGCTCGAACTCCTGGTCCACAACATCTTCCTTGACCGTCTTAACCTCTGTCAACGGCGCCAGGCTGATCGTGTCCCAGCGCGCGCGTTCCCGCTTCGTCGGCGAAGTTGCCTGGTAGAACCGCTTCCTTGAGGCGGCCGTCGCCGTGCGGGCCAAGTTCTTCTTCTCGTCGACAAAGAAACCGTCCTCGTCGCACACGGTCGACGATGTCGAGATGCCGGTGCCATGCGAGTACACGGGGGAAGTCGGAGAGAATTGCAGACTCAGTCGGCGAGAGATAGTCGTGCGCGCAGGCGAGGGGAGGGGAAGGTCGATGTGCAGGGTCGAGGGGCGACGCTGACGAATGTACGGCTCCTCGGGATGGCCGGTGAACGCTTCTGGGGGGATGAAGCGGCTGACGCGGACAGAGTCGCGCGAGCTGACCATGGCAGGCGGCATCGCCGGCTGTCCGCCAGCGCCCGTGAGGTCCGCCACGACGTCGAACATCCAGGTGCCGAAGGTGATGGGGCGCAGTGACGGGTGCATGATGCTTTGGTGTTTCAACGCGACGTCACCGACCGTGAGTTGCAAGCCGTCTTCGCGAATCTTGTCTTGCTTGTCCAAGATGCGCTCGGCCTTGTCCTCGCGCCGGCGAACAGCGTCTGCCGACCAGGGATCTTCCTCCTTCTCAGGGAGCCCGGCGGTCCCCTGGGCGAGCATCATGTTTTGAAACTCGCCGCCGTCGGTCCTCTCAAGGTCGTCGCGGTAGCCCTGCTCCACGACTTGGCCGTCCCGGAGAACGTAGACGAAGTCACTCTCGGTGATCTGGGAAAGGTCGTGTGTGATGACGATAGTGGTCTTGTTGTGTCGCCAGCGTTTGATCGCCTCGAAGACGAGGATCCGAGATGTTGCGTCCAGCGCGGATGTCGCTTCATCTGCAAAGAAGTAGTCAGCAAGTATTTTGGTGACAGGAAAGTGCGGCACACGTACCGAGAATAAGAATCTTAGGATCGCGGATCATAGCTCGCGCGATTGCGAGACGCTGCTTCTGACCGCCAGACAGATTTGCTCCGCCGTTGCCGAGCACAGTGTCGTAACCGTTGGGCAAGTCAGCAACAAATCGCTGCATGAGCGCGACGGTGCAAGCGGCGACGACTTCAGCGCGCGTTGCGTCCTGGGGGTGACGCATGCTACCAGGTCCTGCCAAGCCCATGGCGACGTTGTCGTGGACAGTCATGTCGAACAAGATCGCGCCCTGCGACACCGCTCCAATCTGCTGACGTGTCCAGTCCGAGTCGAGGTAGTCGACATCCTGGTCGTCCAACGAGATCGTGCCGGACTGCACGTCGTACATCCGCAGGAGCAGTTGAGCGATCGTCGACTTGCCGGACCCGGATCCGCCAACGATGAAGGTGGTCTCGTTGGCTGGAAGATACATCGAGACGTCGTTGAGGACATGCACTGATGGGCGGGAAGGGTAGGCGAAGGAGACGTTAGAGAGGTTGATGTCCCCGAGACACTTCTGCGGGACGATCTTCCGGAAGCTGGCCGTCTTGCGCTTGGTGCCCTTCACCTGTTGCAGCGGGAATGATGCAGTGCTGGGCCGACGGCCGAAGGGAGATGGCTGCTCGGGGGAGGGTGCCTCAACGAGAGTGAGGAGCGAGCTCATCGCGAACTTGCCCTTGGCGAGGGTGATGAAGTACGGGATGCACATCTGGAGGTTTGTGGTTGCGATGAGGCACGCCCAGAAGACAGCCATCACGTCGCCGGCGGTCGCCTTGCCGTCGCGCACGAGCTTGCCGCCGAACCAGAAGCCCTGCACGAACATCGCCATCACGGCAACCTGGGTCATGCCACTGGTGACTGCCCAGACGCGGTTGAGACGCCATGCGGCGAGGCGCAGTTTGTCGGTAAGGACTGCGAGGGCGGATTGTTCGTACGACGAGGCGTTAAAAGCCTTCACGGTCGCGATGGCGGTAACGGCGCGGTCGACGAGCGTCGCCGCGACCGAGAGCTGGTGGCGCTCGTCAGCAACGAGAGGCCCTGCCAGCCCCTGGGAGAAGCCTTGAATGATGATGAGGGCAGGGACCGCGGACAGGATGACGAGGGTGAGGGCCCATGAGCGGTCGAAACCGAGGACGAGGCAGGTGATGCAGGTGGTGATGTGCTGGATGACCATGCCGCACGCCAGAGACGACGCCATACGGACTTCGTCGGTTTCCCTGTCGCCTTGTGAGTGGAAGGGTTATGAGTAGGAAGGACAGAACGCACCTTGCGAACTTGGCCATAAGGCCGCCAGCACCGACGGGCCCGTCACCTTCGGCGGACTCTACTGAGTCTTCGGAGCCCATCTTCATATCGAACCAGATCATTTCCCGGCTGGCAACAGCGGCGTATACGCGCTTGCGGATGGTCATCGCGTTGCGCTCGCCGGTCCAGATCCACAAGCTCGAGGTCACGCTGCTCAACGCGAGCGAGCCTGCAGCTAGACCGAGGAGCTCGAGAGCGTCCACGGCGATCTCGTGGAGAAGGACATGTTTGTCGTGTTGCGTGGGCTCGGCGATGACTGTGAACTTGGCGAACGTATTGAAGACTTGGCCGATGACGAGGGTCATGAAGGGGGCGATGCCACCTGCGACCATGGAAAAGAGGACGGCGGGGAGTACGAGGAGATAAAGGTCTCGTCGAGAGAGAAGTGAGAATAGAAGGCGAATGGATGCGCTGGGTGGGGTATATTCATGGTGGGTGTTGAGTGCTTGTGTCGATGCCTCGGGAGTAGGAAGATCGGCCATGGAGACATTGGGCGTCGGCTCTGCAGCGTCGACCTCGGGGGCCGTTGAACGAGGCATCGTTGGGGGGGAAGACGAAGGAGAACTGGATCTCGCTGGGACGAGACATGGCTTTTTGTCGAAATAATTGTCTGTGCCCAAGCTATTGTCCACCGCTCTTTGTCGCGCGTCTTTGTCTGGCACGGCTTAGGTAATCACAATAGAGCTGGCGGTGAATGACCAGCGCGGCATGCGGCGTCCCCTGGCTTCCCCTGCAGAACAAAAGGTGGCTCGCACGCGCGTACGCTATCCATATCTCTGCGGACATGTCGGTGCGGTCGCCGACACCGGAGTTGTGGTCGACGGGACTTTGGGCAGCTCGGTGTGACCGCCATTGTGACAAGCGCGCCTTGGGACCCGTCCACGACACCCGACGAGTGGTTCCCGTTAATTTACGCTCATTATTTAGTCGAACACTTCCAGCTGCGATCAAGTGCGTCAGAGTCAAGGCATATGTGGCAATGCACTCGGCGGCGGACAGCGCTCGGATATGTCGGCTGTCACATGTCACACATACACGAGAGTCACGCACAATCTGTCACGCTCTAGTCACGCTCAAATTTGCCTCGATATTTCTGCGTTGCGACTTCATGAGGACGGAAACCCATCTGAGGAGATACAAAACTGTTCGCAACCGACAGCTCTACAGCGTTGCTCAGTGAGACTGCACCAAATACAAGTAGTCTGACTTTGAAATGACCACGTACCAGGCTCCAACCAGTCGTCCAGTAAGGCTCTACTTCCGTCTCCTGATAATTCTCCATCGACCCGGACTTCCACCGTCTCGGGCAGCAATATCCTCCATTGTTACTTAGTGACGATGCCCACGCCCGCAGCCTCGTTGCAGGCTTCTCTCAAGAAACACAACGACACATTTGAGTCACTGCTTGCCCTCATACCCGCCAGGTACTACCTCGTGCGCGAGGACGCCGACGACCAGGTGCGCACTGATCATCTCTATCATGCAAGCTCATGAAACACATGCGGTATCGTAGGCCGCGTCCAAATATCACAAGAACACAAAAAAGCAGACTGGTGGGAAGGCTGCTCTGAAAGAGGCGTCCAAAAAGGCGCGACGAGACAAGGTGCGCCGTGTCCTGCTAGGTGACACGCTCTTCTAGACGTATGCCTTGCGGCGCATATACAGCTTGATCCAGCGAACAACAAGACTGTCATTCAGCTCCAAAATGAATCCCTTCAGGAACCCGGCCCCTCGAAAGGCAAGGGCAAACAAAAAGCTGCAGCCTCCGACGAGTCCGACGACGACTCTGACGCCGATGCCGACATCGCCATGGACGTCGACGACGACCTCGTTTCTGACGCTGACGCTGATGGCGCTGAAGATGATGGGATCGTGCCGCTCGCGCAACCCGCTAGCATTGAAACGTTGCGCGCAAAGCTGCACGCGAAGATTGATTCGATGCGCGCGCGCGGACGGGCGGCCAGTGGGAAGGACGAGCTGCTGGAGGAGCGCCGGCAGCAGCGCGCGGCGATGCGCGAGCGGCGACGACGGGAGACGCGTGAGAAGATCAGGCAGGAGGAGGAGCGCAAGGCGCAGAAACACAAGGGGAAGGGGAAGGAGAAGGAGCGGGACAAGGCCGTGCCGAACAAGGTGCGTACGACAGCTCTACTGTGTAGGACGCGCTCTTTTATATTCTTCCACTTTGCAGACGCAGCTCCTCGTCCCGGACCAGTCCGCCAATCGTGCGCCCGACCCGCGCTCTGCCCTCACGAATGTCGCCTTCTCTGCCGTCGCGGGATCGTCCGCGTCCTCATCGAAGGCGCATGCAAAAGCGGCGCGCCTCAAGACGTCCTCGAACCCTGCACAAGCTCTTGAGCAGCTGTCCGCACGCAAGGAGAAGCTCGCAGCGTTGCCAGAGGACAAACGTAAGGCCATCGAGGAGCGCGAGCGGTGGGAGAAGGCAGAGGCGCGCATGGATGGCGTGAAGGTGCGCGACGACGAGGCGCGCCTGAAGAAAGCGGCGAAGCGCGGTGAGAAGGAAAAGGGGAAGAGCAAGAAGGCGTGGTGCGTGCTGACATTCGGCTTCGGAAAGGTTGAACCTGACCAACTCATTTGCTTAGGACGGAGCGCAAGGAGCAGGTCGCGGCGTCGATGGCCGCGAAGCAAAAGAAGCGCACGGACAATATCGCCATGCGCTCGCAGAAGCGGAACGACAAGCGCAAGGGTACGAATGGGAAGAACAAGGCGCGCCCCGGGTTCGAGGGGAAGGCCTTTGGAAAGAAAGGGAAGGAGCAGAGCTCGCGCGGCAAGAAAAAGTGATCAAGAGCGATTTGTATCTTCGCTCTCTTTTCAAAGCGTATTGCATTTGCATCTGGCCGCATTGTTGATCAGCGTGGGGGCGACGTGATATAGTGATCCCGAACTGCATCTGCATCCGGGCTCAGTCCTCTTCGACCTCGATGTAAACTGGGAGCTCCGTGGCCACGTTTAACATCCCTGCAGCGCATCTTCATCTTGACCATCCTTATTCCGGTCTTCTTCTGCAACCCTAGTCGATCCTTATACCAGATCGAAGTTCTCGGGCTCGTCTCTCCCAATGCCGTGCTTCCCCAGGTTTCTTTGAATTTGCTTCTACGAGATAACCGATGTAAGCAGGGGCGACTCAGGCATCGGGGAGGATGTCGCTTGTGATCCTTGGCCTGATCTCCGTACGTATGAGCTTGAGTTTCTTGGCGCACGAAAGGTGGGCGTGGTGACCGGCGGGGGAGAGTCGTCTTTCACAGTCAGGATGGTGTCTGAGTACGACTTCCGCATTGCGCACAGTGCGATGACGATCGTCGGATACATTCCCTATACCGTAACCAGATCAGTTCAATGCTCAGCTAAGAATATGACAGCAACGCACCGTTAGCTGCGGAACGACGGCTTCGAAGACAAACAGGGCGTCATTCGTCGAAGAGAATGCTAAGCTTTTCTCCGTGAACAATAGAACTAGCGCTGCTATCTGCAACCGACGGATGTTGGCTGTCGACTCAGAGCGCCATAGATGCCACGTACCCAGATTCCGCAATACAGGAGACTAGACTCAACGAGCAGGAGAAGCGCAGAGCGCACGCGGTCTCGACCCATGCGAATGCGGACCAGAGCAGATGCGCGATAATGCAGCCTAACACACAGGAGTCAGCTTGTGGAGCCGCTTATCGAACAAAGAAAGACATACCACGCGCGATACGCAATCATGACGGTAGCCAGGGCGTTTGTGCAGAGCGTCAGTACGACGCCCGCGACGTAAATGTTGAACGCCGCCTGTGTCCCAAAGTCGCTACCGCCGGTGTGAACAAATGGGAGGAGGATCTCGATCACGGCGACTGCGAATGTGGCCAGGAGAAGAAGTGCTGGGGCGAGAAGCGCGAGCCGGGAGCGGTCCCAAATGACCCATGCGCGCCACACAACAATAGAATCGCCGAGGACGAACTGCGCGACGGAGAACTTCAGATCTCGCTCATGGTACAGTCTTCGTATGTCACTCACAGTGACAATGCTGATGTACTGGGCATACGCGGGCAGTAGGCTGCGCGCTAGGATGGATGCGAGGATGCCGACGATGGCGTGCGCAGTCGCAAGCAGGTACATAAGGCAGATGGCGACGACAAGGAAGATGTTGGTCCGGTTGCTTCTCACTTTCCGCCTGTAATAACATAATTGCGCGGACATTAATATCATGCGAGCGAAGACGTCACGGGGGAAAGCGGTAAACATCAAGGGAAAAAAATACATACAGGAGGGTGTACAACGTGAAAACAAACAGCGGGGAATAGATGCCTGGCAGGACATGATCAAATCATGCGTGGTCTAATTTGGATGAAGCTCACCGAATAGAAAAACCTCGACGAAGGGGGCCATCTGCCCTGGATTAAAAGCTTCAGTGGTCATTGTGAGTAGATGGAGGACCAGCCAACGCTGCGGAAGCTCCATATATCAAGGTCTTATATCAATGACTGCTCTGGCGGGGGAATGATGGACTCGAGTTCTCCCTCTGGCTATGCACCGTGGACACCATTGTCTGATGCAAAGTGTCATCGCATATTGCGTAGATGTCTGGGTCGCCACCGGCCGTGTATTCGAAGTGCATCCTGCATCAACGTCGAAATGAACAAGGCTCGCACGGTTGAGAAGTATGACATACTTACTTGATGAGTGTAGATCAGCAGACGAGGTCCTCCAGATTGAAGCGGAGCAAGTTCATAGGCTACAGTAACTTACGAGGAGCAAATGGATCCAGACTCGTTCGACAGCTCGCGACCGGTAGCTGATGCCAGTGGCTATGAGAATCAAAGTATGATTGCAAGGGAGGTGACCGGAGAGAGTCAAGAAAGTACGAGCACGACGCGCGCATACAGCGACGCGGATTACGTAAGTATGTACCCTACGACGAGCGACGACCCACATCGCCAACACAACCTCTTGGGTCAAGCGAGTCCATATCAAACGAATGGAGTATTAAAAAGAATGTGAGGAGTACGGAGGAATTAAAAAGTGAGCTGGGACTTATCAACCTCTTCATCGCGCGCCATATGCACCTTCTCCCTACGCAGTTCCTCTTCATCATCCTCGAACCTTGCCCGGGGCTGCTTCGGGGAGGGACACTGGGAGGCCATGTGACCACGACCACGACAGTTGTAACAGCGCATGTCGGAATGCGAAGGCGGCGCAAAACGCAGCTTGCCACGAGACAAGTTGGTGCTCTCGGACTTGTCGGTGCGCCCACCCCAGAGATCCACGTCCAGAGTCTGCTCAAGGAGCTGACGAGTTTCCTCGTTGAGGAGACGGGTGACAACATTGTCGATAGTGAGCTCGTCGACAGGGGTGGACTCGAGGGAGACGATAAGGGGAGCAAAGGAGGGAGGGAGATGCTGGGTGAGCGCCATGATGACGTCCATATCCTCGAGCTTGTAGCCAGCAGCTTTGAGGTGGAAGGCAGCCGTGCGAACCTGGGCTACCCACGACTGCATGGACTGGTTGTCACGCTTCGCCATCTCGAAGAGGCGGCGACGGAGGGACATGAGGGTGCCGAAACCACGTGAGCGATGGATGCGCTCGAGGTTGGTCCATACCTCGCGAACATCCTTGGACTGGGCATGGGGGAGTTGGGAAGGCTCGAGGTGCAGGATGATCTTGGCACGGGCAAGGCGTTCTTTACGAGCAAAGGTTTTCACACCTTTGGAATTTGGACCCGTATGCGGCATCGTCTCCTCCCCGCTGACCACATCCCACAACTACTTCTCCTCCAGCAAGGCCTCCATCTGAATGACCCACGTCGAGTAGTTCTCCTCGTTGAGTTTCTCGATACCGGAGGTCATCGTAGTGATGTGGTGATGTGGCGAAAGATTGTCGAGGGCGGAGATGATTCAATGACGGGAAGGGAAGGGAAGGGAAGGGAAGGCTGGATTCTTGCTCTAGCTGGCGCACTGGGGAGACTGGCTGGATTCTCGCTCTAGCTGGCGACTGGCTGGATAGGCTCTAGCTGGCAACTGGCTGGATATGAGGCTCTAGCTGGCCGGGGGTGACTGAATCGGGTCAAGAGCAAAGGAAGAATGATACTAGGGGGCTAAGAGCGACGAGCAGGGCCCATAACCTATGAGAATCAAAGTATGATTGCAAGGGAGGTGACCGGAGAGAGTCAAGAAAGTACGAGCACGACGCGCGCATACAGCGACGCGGATTACGTAAGTATGTACCCTACGACGAGCGACGACCCACATCGCCAACAGTGGCAAATTCCGACGAGCTATCATTTGAGTTACCAAGGTCGTAGACTGTCAGTGATGATTGTTTGAACCCCAGTACAAGGGCCATAACACGCATACTGTACTCGAAATGCACCCCGGGGGTCGTAACCTTGCTCTGATGCAGGATGGCCAGTAAGTACAACGACTCGCTGACCTCGGTCAGCAAGCGGCGAAAGGCGCAAACAGAAGCAATTATGCGCAAATAAGACAGTCTTCGGACTCGCCCGACGACAACTTTCTGGCAAAGGCACGATCTATCAAGTTGTCCACTGCCCTTTTCCGATAACATTTGCCACATAATTGACCAGCGCGGAGGCGACGTGATATAGTCAATCATCGATCCCGAACTGCATCTGCACCGGGACCCATTCCTCTTCGACCTCGCTGTAAACTAGGAGCTTCGTCACGGCCACGTTCAACCTCCCTGCAGCGCATCTTCATCTTGACCATCCTTATTCCGGTCTTCTTCTGCAACCCCAGTCGATCCTTATACCAGATCGAAGTTCTCGGGCTCGTCTCTCCCAATGCCGTCCTTCCCCAGGTCTCTCTGGATGTGGTTCTCCGAGATAAGCGATGTAAGCAGCTGCGACTCAGGCATGGGGGAGCGTGATCCTTGGCCTGGACTCCGTACGTATGAGCTCGAGTTTCTTGGCGCAATAAGGGGGGGCGTGACCGGCGGGAGAATGTCGTCTTTCAGAGTCAGGATGGTGTCTGAGTACGACTGCCGCATGGCGCACAGCGCGATGATGATCGTCGGATACATTCCCTATACCGTAATCAAATCACTTCAATGCTCAGCCAAGAACACGGAAGCAACGAACCGTTAGCTGCGGAACGACGGCCTCGAACACAAAAAGCGCGTCTTTCGTTGAAGAGAATGCTGGGGTTTTCTCCGTGAACAAAAAGACTAGCGCTGCGATCTGCACAAGACTGTCAATTCGGAGCGCCATAGATACCACAGCACTGCACGTACCCAAATTCCGCAATACAGAAGACTAGAATCAACGAGCAGGAGAAGCGCAGCGCGCACGCGGTCGCGTCCCACACGAATGCGGACCAGAGCAGACCCGCGATGATGCAGCCTGACACGCAAGACTCAGCTGGCGGAGTCGGAGATCGACGAAAGAATAACATACCATGCGCGATATGCAATCATGACGGTAGCCAGGGCGTTTGTGCAGAGCGTCAGTATGACGCCCGCAGCGTAGAGGTTGAACGCCCCATATGTCCCAAAGCCGCTACCGCCGGCTTGAACAAATGGGAGGAGAATCTCGATCACGGCGACTACCATTGTGGCCAGGAGCAGAAGGGCTGGGGCGAGGAGCGCGAGCCGAGAGCGCTCCCAGATGACCCATGCGCGCCACACGACGATAGAATCGCCGAGGACGAACTGCGCGAGGGAGAATTTCAGATTTCGCTCGTGGTACAGTCGTATGACTTACGGTGAGGATGCTGACGTACTGGGCATACGCAGGGAGTAGGCTGCGCGCCAGGATGGATGCGAGGATGCCGAGAATGGCGTGCGCAGTCGCCAGCAGGTACATAAGGCAGATGACGACGACAAGGAAGACGTTGGTCCGGCTGTTCCTGACTTTCCGCCTGCAATCAAATAAGTGCGTAAATTTTGAGGATTATTCGAGCGAAGACGTCCAGGGGGAAAGCGGTAAACATCAGAAAGAAACACGTACAGGAGGGTGCACAACGTGAAAACGAACAGCGGGGTATAGATGCCTGGCAGTGGATCTTTGAATCATGCGTGGTCTGATTCGAATGAAGCTCACCGAATAAAAAAATCTCGACGAAGGGGGCCATCTGCCCTGGATGAAAAGCTTCAGTTGTCATGATAAGTAGACGGAGGACCAGCCAACGCTGAGGAAGCTGCCATTCAGCGAGATCTTATATCAGTGACTGCCTCTGGCTGGGGAACGATGAAACGAGCTTCTGCCTCTGGCTATGCGCTGTTGCACATCGTCTGATGCAAAGTGTCAATGCATATTGCCTAGATGGAGTCTGAGTCGCTGGCGGCGCATCCTGCATCAACGTCGAAATGATCGAGGCTCGCACGGCCCAGCAGAATTAGAAAGGAGACAGGCTTGATGAGTAGAGAATAGCAGAGGAGGTTCCCAAACTGAAAGCGCAGCATGCTGGTAGGGAGTCGGTAGGGAGGCAGCGAAGCGTTAGACAGTTCGACATCGACGTAGCTGATAGATTCGGACGAACTATCAAATGTTTCACCAAGACCATACCGCCAGTAACTACTAGTGGAATCCCAGTGCCAGGCATTCATGAGGGCCGTATCATGGCAGATCAACAGCCTGAGATACACTGGAAAGGATGAAGAGTCGACTAGACTAGACTGCGAACCGCTCTTCGGACTTACCCGACGGCAATCCGGCAAAGGCACGGATCTAACCGCGCCAGGCGCCTAATCGCCGTCTACAGTGCGCCTACGCAAGTTGACCAGCGATCCAATGACCGCGCCCACGACATTTCGCGTACCCCAGAAAGCCATCCTATCAAAAGAACAACTTGCAGCGTTTCAACAGTCCGAGACTCACCGCAGCCTCGTCGCGTACATTGAGACCCTCAACGATGCCGTCGTCGGTGTGAAGCTGACCGATCCGTGTGCCGAGTCGCCCGTGAGCCCACAGACCTCTTGAAGGTTGCACACCTCAATACAGCGAATCTAGGCAGTGCTTGCGGTGCTCGGTGTTCTGGATCGCGTTGAGCAGCTGGCGAAGGACACGCCGGCGGTAGACAACAAGGCGTCACGATTCGGGAATCCCGCGTTTAGGATGTTCTACGACAAGGTCCAACAGGTGTGCCGCCTTCTTGAGCTCTCTGTTATTCTTGCTGAGTTTGATTGTAAAGGCTGCGCCGTCTATCAACGAGTCGCTGCCGGGCCTGCCCGCAGATGCAGTTCCAGAGGTCTCCGCATACCTCGCCCAATCCTGGGGTAACAAGGAGCGCATCGACTACGGCAGTGGCATGGAACTGAATTTTCTATGCTGGATGTAAACTCACCTCTTAGTCTTTCCGTGGCGTCAAACTGATGACATGGCAGTATTTGCCTGGAGCGTTTGGGTGTCCTCGGACCAACCGATCACACCGCGTTGGTCGTTCGAGTGTTCTGGAGGTGGGTGCGCGATGTCTTAGTGAAACTTGAGGTCACTGAATGCGCACAGGTATATTCAAGTGATGCGCACGCTGCAATCCACGTACTGGCTGGAACCCGCTGGATCTCATGGGGTATGGGGTTTAGACGACTACCACTTTTTGCCGTTCTTGTTTGGCTCAGCGCAAGTGAAAGGTGCGTCCAATATCTGCCTCAGTAATACTATCTGACGCTGCCTGGCTGCAGGGCACAAATACCTCCGGCCAAAGTCAATACACGACAGCGAAGTTGTCGAAGAGTTTGCAAAAGACTACATGTATTTTGCGTGCATACGCTTCATCAATTCGGTAAGCAGACATGCTCTATCGCCAAACGGTTCACTCATTCGACCCCAGGTAAAAACAGCATCACTGCGCTGGCATTCGCCCATGCTCGATGACATCTCAGCGGTATGCGCTGTCTACCCCACCCAAACCGCTTCCTGACCACTCTCGCAGGTAAAGACATGGGATAAAGTCAATCAGGGCATGATCAAGATGTACCTTGCGGAGGTCCTGGGCAAGCTGCCCGTGATGCAACACTTCTTGTTCGGTTCGCTTTTGCCATACGACGGGCCTGCAGCGCCTGCAGATGCGGTGTACGCGGAGGCGCATGCGGGTCACGCGCATGCGCACGGAGAGGACTCCGGGTGGGCAGATGGGTGTGGGATACCGGTACCGTCAGCATTCGGTGCAGCGGAGGAGGAGAAACGAAAGGCGACGGGGCTGAGACTTGCGGGGGCGGGTATCAGGCCTGTGCCATTTGATTGAGGTTAAGAAGGAACTTTATATTTTGTACAGGACATCAGTGCACGAATCCATGAGCTGATGAACGAACACAGCTGCCACTGCAGGAGCAGATTGTAGTGTGTGGCATTGGAAGTTGTAAAGCTGCAGTATAACAAAGAGGCGATCATAGAGTTCTTGGGCCTTCGACGATGGCGAGGAGATCTGCGGGCATATACTCTTCTTCCAAGGGCGTATATTCATCCCAATTGTTCTTTCAAATTCTCACAACAATGCCAGGACGTCAAGACTTTGACGCTGGTTGCAAACAGCGTGTAGGACGTCGACGCGGACCGCGCAAAATACGTCTGTTCCCTATCGAACAAGTGATTTCTCGATAGCGTGAATGCAAATTAGTATCGGGTCATTGTAAACAGTCCGTCCATTCGCACCTTCAGTGGAAAAGGCCCTGTGACCTATGCAACGAAGTGTTGGCCGAGACACAACGTGTCACTTAGTACCCAGGCGGGTATGCTCACTTTTCCGTGATGCACATGCCCTGACGAAGGTCGAGCGCTGCGATCTTCATCAGTAAAATGTCACCAGCAAGTGATTGAATCACGTACGTAGACCGGTGACCGTCTGCCTGACGACTTGAAAGGTGGAGGGGCGTCGTCAGACAGACCGGTCGATCTGAGTTTAAAAACATAGGCAGTTCTGAGCAGCTCCGACGCACCTAATCGGGACGTAATAACGTGACTTCGGAAGATGCCTGGACACATCGAGCATGCTCAGAGCCTCAATGTCGATGAATCAAATGACGAAAATATTATTTGAGTACCATGAAGCAGTCTTATGTATCATAGAGCTCTATCAGGGAAGTCAACAGTCAACGAGTCGAGTTGAAAGCTGAGTCGAGGCTTCCTTGCCGGTGTAGCGAGTCCAAGTAGGTCATTATGGCACGCCAAAGTAATCCCTAAGTGACTCGTGAGCGAGATAATATCTTAGGAAGATGTCATAAATGTCTGAAAGTCGAGAATGATACACAGAATGTCTATGCGACGGTCCTGTACGCGTTCTGGCATCTTCCGAAGTCACGTTATTATCTCCCAAAAAGGAGCGTCGGCGCCACCTCAGAACTGCCTATGTATTCAAACTCAGATCTGCCAGTCTGTCTGGCGACACTTCTCCTCCCCATGCCCAAGTGTCGCTGAGACAGAGTGGTTACGAGTCTATCACGTACGGTCCTTGGGTCTGATAAGGGCACACACCTCATCCCATGCCTGAACTCTGCCCTCCTGACCGCTCATACGAGCCTCCATTGAATTGAAGCGGATGTCAATCAGAGACGGGAAGCAGTGAATAAGATAGGCTCCAGCAGCCTCGGGTGAAGTTATGAGAGAAGTGGTGAGATCCAAGCTAACGGGCGTTGTTCTTTCGAGAACCGGAACCTTTTGCACCTCTTCTGCCCAGTGGTCACCTGCGCCATTGACCTGTATTAGCACGGAGGCGATTTCCGGACATTTCTCGGCAAGAAATCGAAGACCACGCAAGGTGACCATACTGGCGGCGGGTCGATCACGAGTGACGCGGTGGTGAGATGAAGAGTGCGAAGACAGGGCCAGGATGAGCCCATATTGCTGCAAAGCGCATCCGTAAGTTCATACGGCTGCAGCCATGCTATCCGCAGATCGACCAGGTTCATGGTGCGCAGGATGTCAAAATTGAGGAGGGAGAAAGGGTTATATGTTCCTGGGAATAACTCGTAGGCATTCCCGGGGAAGGAAAGTGACAACGAGGCGACAGTATGGCCCATTTTCCGGGCAATCTGTTCGACAACGTTCCGTTGAAGTTTTTCCGCTTGGCTTCCTTGAAGTGAGATGGTGCAGCGGCGTACGTGGCAAACGGGCATTGCGGCCAAGACGCCATGTACAAGGGCATAAGGGCCATCCAAACACAAGGACTCCAGTGAGTCAAATCCATACGGCGCCGCATCAAAATCATGATCCTCGCTACCAGCACTTTCGTATTGGCAGACTTCGAGGGACTCCAAGTGCGGTATATTGGACAGATTCCAGATGAAGGCTGGGTGTGCGATGGCATGGAAATAGGATGAAATGGTGGTGAGACGTGTGAACGAGGCAAGTACATCCAGGAGGCCGGAAGAAGCTGCACGGGGCGGCAGATCGCTCCAGAATAGCTTGAAAGTGTTCAAGTCGGGGGCTTTCTCCTTAACAGAGCGAATGGCATATTGCAAGGCGAGGTCGAACTCGTTGATTCCAGAAGGTGATAGTTTGGGCCGTTTGGCGTCGATTTCGATTGAAAGCTCCGATAACGAGGGAGATATGAAGGTGGGAAGAAATTCGATTTCAGCAGGACTGTGTGCGATCCAGGAAATTTTCCGCAGGCGAGGCAATACGGAATAGCCGGTATGGGATAAAAGTGATGGTGGCATCGTCGCAGAATCCACGAAGATTGAGCGAATATTGGCGGTATACTTGTAAAGTGTGGAGGGGATTGTCTGGACAGACTGTCAGCTACAAACACGCCTGACTGCCCTCGGTTACACACCTCGCCACAACCGTCAGATGAAGCACAGTCCAGCAATGCAACCACCGGCGCGATAGAATCGAGGCGCCTCCATAGCGTCGCAATCGCAGGGGTCGACAAGGCTTTGCAGACTCTAGTCAACGCAGCAAGAGTTGCTTTCCCCTCGTCCTCATCTTCGAGTTCTACTTCGGCGAACAACCGAAATATGCCAAGACATATTTCATCACAAAACAGGGCACGCAGGGCTGCGGACTCGGGGGCACTAGAGAGAAATGACATCAACGAACGTCCGTCATCCTAACGTGCTGGAATAGCGCTCACAGTTCCATGCTGTGTTGGGACAATTTCATGAGGCGAGAGGGTGGCGAAGTAGAGGCGTATGGCTGGTGGAAGCGATCGGTTGAGTTTCAACGCGCGCAGTACTGTTACAAGACTGAAGGCTGAGTGACAGGACCCTGACCACCTCCAATCCTGTTAAATTGCCGCCGCGACCGGCTGGCTCCTTATAACTCATTAATATTAATGTCGACTCCTGCAAACGCCACTCAAAATGATCAACATAATACTTAATCATGGAGCGAAGGTAGGTTTAGACTGATTCATGGCAATGAAACCCGCTGAGTCTCTATCCTAGACTCGCGACAATGCAATTCCATCGCAACCCCAAGCGGGACGAAGTTCGATGCCAGAAATTCGTCAACGATTAGCGCTTCTCGAATTGCGCACCTTCTCCACTAGCGCAGCGTCTGAACTCTTCGGTCTCCCCTCACTTCCTTGGCCCCCCCTACATCGCTCCGAGTGACGTGGAGCTTGCTCTCTCGTGCTCTTTTCTGGTGTAGTACAGGCAAAGGACACATCACACCCGCAAGCTGACGGTAGCTCTGACGCTCCTCTTATGGGACCCCGATGCTTGGTGCATTCCTAGATGAGCGCATGGCGGCGGCACTCGTGGAAGCACGGCGCACGAGGCCGTAAAGGACGGACAGGACCCACAGAAACTCGACTTGCTGATGTGCACCTCGCACGACCTGGCGCCAGTACTTTCTCCAGGAGGCATGCGGCCTGTCGAAGAACACTTCGCACGCACCCTCTGTAGTCTCGCAGTTGGACGGGCTACTGACTACACCGCTCCGTCAACTAGATATGTTTCAAGTATGCAAAATCGTCTCGATGATCCGATACAAGCCTCTACAATTGGTCGGTCAGACGCTCGAGCAAACATGTCGCTATACGCCTGGGAGTTGGTCCGAGGGCGTAGCCTCGCGTTTCGCTCACTTCCGAGGCTTGCTATAACGTTCGTTCAAATTTATCGGGTACAATACACATAAGATTGGACGTCGTAAAACAAGAAATATGGTGACAATAAGGCTCCCGATGAGCCCGGGACTAAAATAGGACTCAACAGATGTGCTGTCGTGACGAATAACTAACGCACGGAGGTTCGACTGGACGTCACAACTCAGCGAGCGGCCTTCTTGGCAGCCTTCCGAGTATTCTACGACGAAGAACACGTTCCTGTTAGAGTTCAACGATTCGGGGCGGAATTTTGGGCCTTCCGTCACATTCACATTTTTGCAAGGGCCTAGAAAACGGGCGTAAGAGGGTCAAAGAACGAGCTTCACGAGCAGGGACGCACCGAGCTCCATGTATATACTAGTCACGATTCACGAGACAGAGCTGCCAAGACCTGCCGGGCAGACCAACGGCCGTGCGAGCGCACACGAAATTCTACGTCTGCTGCCCCAATATTCTTGTCATAGAACCGAGTAGGCCCCGCGGTTAACGTTGGAACTTATTAAGTATCGTATAGTAGATGTAACGGGTCGACCGGTTGCCAAATGGCGCGCGACGTTTAGTAGTAGATTTCAATTGGGCAAAATCTTGCCATGAGGATGCAGACTGGCAACATACGTTCGAGGGTTTTAAAAATACGACTCTGTTCAGTTTCCTTTCAGGACTGTAAAGCCACGGAAAGTAAACGAATGTTGTAATTAGCAGACGGGTCGGTCGAGGCGGCATTTGCCGATGGCGTGGCCAAGAATGGCCGTTGTGCGGACGCTGCGCAAACTCTCTCGTCGTCCGCGACGACGACGCCCACGCCCGCGCGCGCCCCCAACGACGTCCTCATCGACATAGTCCTTCTTCTTACTTTTTAATCCTTAATCTATCGTCCGTCGCTGCCATGAACAGGCAGTCGACAGTGCTGCATCAGCGGCTCGAGGCCATCAATGACCTGACAACCCTCTCCCCCATCTCTGACGACACCATCGTATCGTGTCTCCGCGAACGCTTTCTCTCCGACACCATTTACACCAATGTTGGCACCTCTGCACTCGTCGCCGTCAACCCCCACAAATACGTGCCCAGCAACGCCGACTCGGTCATGCAGAAGTATGCCGCCGAACACCGGAGTACCCACCCAGAGAAGGAGCGCCTCCCACCACATATCTTCCAACTTGCCAACAATGCGTACTACCACATGCGCAGGACGACCCAGGACCAGAGCATTATATTGAGGTGCGCCGAGATTGCGTATATATAGCCCAATGGGCACTGACCTCCGTTTTCAGCGGAGAAACGGGCAGCGGAAAGTCGGAGAACAGGCGGATGGCTATCAAAACTCTGCTCGAGCTCAGCGTGAGCAACCCGGGCAAGAAGGGTTCCAAGCTCGCTCACCAAGTGCCCGCTGCCGAGTTTGTGCTGGAATCCTTCGGAAACGCGCGAACACTCTTCAATTCGAATGCCTCCCGCTTTGGCAAGTACACCGAGCTGCAGTTCAGTGACCGTGGACGGCTGTCTGGCGTCAAGACGCTTGACTACTACCTCGAGCGTAACCGCGTCGCCGGAGCACCGTCGGGCGAACGGAATTTCCACATATTCTACTACCTTGTCGCGGGTGCGGCGCCCGAGGAGCGGCAGCACATGCAGCTCTTGGACAAGACAACTTTCCGCTACCTTGGGCAGCGCGGCATACCTGCAGGCCGTCAGAACATGCGCGACGACGATGCGGTGCGCTTTGATCAGCTCAAGGTCGCCCTCAAGAATGTCGGCTTCTCCAAGCGGCACGTGGCGCAAACGTGCCAGTTGATTGCTGCGATCTTGCATCTTGGCAACCTCGATTTCACTATCGACCGCAGCCGGGATGAGGATGCTGCCGTCGTGCGCAACACCGACGTGCTGGCCCTCGTCGCCGACTTTCTCGGGGTTACGACGTCGGCACTGGAGACCGCGCTTTCGTACAAGACGAAGCTCGTCAAGAAGGAGCTATGCACGGTTTTTCTGGACCCGGATGGCGCGTCGGACAACCGAGACGATCTTGCCAAGACGCTCTACTCGCTTCTGTTTGCCTGGCTCAACGAGCACATCAACGAGCGTCTCTGCCGCGACGACTTCGTCACCTTCATCGGCCTCTTCGACCTCCCTGGATCGCAGAACCTCACCAGCCGACCCAACTCCCTCGACCAGTTCTGCGTCAACTTCGCCAACGAGCGCCTGCAAAACTTCGTGCAGAAGAAGCTCTTCGAGAGCCACGTCGCCGAATACAACAGCGAGGGTATCTCCCGTTTTGTTCCCGAGGTGCCGTACTTCGACAACTCGGAGTGCCTGCGCCTGCTGCAGAATAAGCCGGGTGGCTTGATTCACATTATGGATGACCAAGCACGTCGTGCTGGGAAGAAGACAGATCACACAATGGTCGAAGCGTTCAGCAAACGATGGGCGAATCACTCGTCGTTCAAGGTCGGCGCCGTCGACCGCTCAGGGTTCCCCACCTTTACCGTCAACCATTTCAATGGGCCGGTCACATATTCCTCGGAAGGGTTCCTCGAGCGCAATCTCGACGCGCTCAACCCCGACTTCGTGTCTCTCCTGCGTGGCGCCACAGCTGGGCCCGAACCGTCCGGCGGCGAAGGTTCTGGCTCCATCAATCCATTCGTCCGCGGACTTTTCTCTGGAAAGGCCATCGCGACTCAGATGCACCCGCGCAATGAGGACACTATCGTTGCCGCGCAACAGCCCGTCAAGCCTATGCGTGCACCGTCTACACGTCGCAAGAATACCGTCAAGAGGAGTCCGGCGCTGGGGGATATCGACGAGAAGGACAGGGACGACGACGACGGGGCGCATTCCACCACTCTGAACAATGCCAGCCCGTGCGTCGCCGGGGAGTTCCGCGCGGCACTCGATACGCTGTTCGAGACCATCGAAGAGACGCAGTCGTGGTACGTGTTCTGCGTGAACCCGAACGACTCGCAACTCCCCAATCAGCTCGAGGGCCGGTCTGTGAAGGGACAGATTCGCAGCCTGGGCCTTCCGGAGATCGCCCGCCGCTCAGTCAATACGTTCGAGGTGGGCATGACGCCCAGGGAGTTCTGCGATCGCTATCGAGACCAGATCGCCGAAATCGGTGTTCACGAAGGGGAGTCGAGAGAGCAGGTCGAGCAGGCGCGGACAGCGTTGAATTTGGGTCCAAGTGACCTCGTTCTCGGACAATACAAGGTGCGTTCGTCAGCAAATTGTGGTATACGGCGTCCTGATGGCGACTCAGGTGTTCCTGTCGCAAACAGCTTTCCATGCCCTGGAAGACTATTTGCGGTCCAAGGATACGGAGGAGACGAAACGCAACCGGATACGGGAGGCGGAGGCGGAGGCGGGTCTCGACCCAAGGGGTCTCTCTGATCCATACGCCCCATATCGGAGTCCCGAGGGCGAGCAGGAAGACGTGGGCACACCATACACCCCTGGTAACGCAGCTTTCGACCAGTCCTCACCGGCACTACCTCTTGTCGCGAACGCTTCGCCCTTCCAGCGTGCGGACATGTACAACGATTACGATGAGCGGCAGTCCCTGCGTAGCGACGACTATGACGCACGCAGCCGGCTCACGAGTAATCGCGACGACAGCATGTCAATTGCCACGGAGTCATATGCGCCGTCGCGCAACATGTTCCAGAATGCGGACAGGAAGGCGCTGCTGGAGAAGGAGGCGTTGCCGGGCGAGATCCAGGAAGGCGAGACCGCGGAGATCATCAAGGAAACTTCCGCGCGCCGACGCTGGGTCGCGTTGTGCTGGGTGCTGACTTGGTGGGTGCCGACGCCGTTCCTGACGTGGTTTGGTCGCATGAAACGCTTCGACGTTCGCCAAGCGTGGCGGGAGAAACTTGCGCTCAACATGCTGATCTGGTTTATGTGCGCGTGCACGGTGTTCGTCATTGCTGTCCTGGGCGTTTTGATCTGCCCAACGGAGCACGTCTTCACCACAAACGAATTGGCTTCGCACTCCTTCCAGCGCAGTCCAAACAACGCCTATACGTCGATTCGCGGGGAGGTGTTCGACTTGACGCAGATCGCGCAGACACATCTGAGGATCATCCCAGTGGTCGCGGAGAAGTCTATTATGAAGTACGGCGGCACATCAGCTGATGATATATTCCCTGTTCAGGTGAGTATTCGTGGGTTTCACAATACTACCGCAATAAATTAACGTATTTTTTGCAGGTCAGTGCTTTGTGCAACGGCATCGATGGCAATGTCAGCCCATACGTTGTGCTTAACTTCAACAACAATACGGACCTCAACTCCCAATATCACGACTTCCGGGTCTTCACGAACGACTCGCGACCGGATTGGTACTTCGAGAGCATGACAGTCATGCGTTGGAACAACCGCCGAGGGTTCCTTGGGTACACGCCGAAGCAGATCAGGAATCTGGCGAGCAGCGGGAGGGCCCTTGGCGTCTACAAGGGTCTTGTCTATGATGTTACGAATTACCTAGCGTTCCCACCTGCTTTGAGAGCGCCGTACGGCCAGCAGCCCCCGAACGTCAGCCCCTTCTTCATGGACAGCACCGTGCTTGACGTCTTCAAGTTCAACTCTGGCCAGGACGTGACGAAGAAGCTGGACGGTCTCAACATCGACAGCGCGACCCTCTCTCGGCAAAAGGTCTGCCTGCGCAATCTGTTCACCATCGGCAAAGTGGACAATCGCAACTCCCCTCAATGCCAATTTTCTAAGTATATCCTACTCGCCCTGTCTGTCATGATGGTCAGCGTTATCGGCTTCAAGTTCCTTGCTTCGATCAACTTCGGCGCGAGTCGCGCCCCGGAAGATCATGACAAGTTTGTCATCTGCCAGGTGCCTTGTTACACCGAGGGCGAGGGCTCTCTCCGGAAGACAATCGACTCTCTGGCACAGCTCAAGTACGACGACAAGCGCAAGCTGCTGGTTGTTATCTGCGACGGTATGATCGTTGGTTCAGGGAATGACAAGCCCACGCCGCGTATCGTGCTGGACATTCTGGGTGCCGATCCGAACCAGGACCCAGAGCCGCTCAGCTTCCAGTCGCTTGGAGAGGGCGCGAAGCAACACAACATGGGCAAGGTCTACTCTGGGCTGTACGAGACACACGGACACGTCGTGCCGTACTTGGTCCTCGTCAAGGTTGGCAAGCCTACCGAGCGCTCGCGTCCTGGCAATCGTGGCAAGCGCGATTCGCAGATCGCGATCATGCGTTTCCTGAACAGGGTATGCAGTCGCATGCTTTCTGCGGCTTGTGTTGGTCTCTGACGTTGTCATGCAGGTTCATTTTAACGGCCCTATGAGCCCGCTTGAGCTAGAGATGTACCACCAGATCAAGAATGTCATTGGTGTCAATCCGACCTTCTACGAGTACTTGTTCACGGTCGATGCCGATACCACGGTTGAACCATACTCGGTCAACCGGCTTATCTCTGCGTAAATCTCTCTCCGCTTTGCTCTTTATTTGCATTTACTCATCTATTCTGCAGGATGATTCACGACAAGAAGCTCATTGGCGTGTGTGGTGAGACGGAGCTTGCGAACGCAAAGCAGTCCATCATCACGATGATGCAGGTGTACGAGTACTTCATCTCCCATCACCTGGCGAAGGCGTTCGAAAGTCTGTTCGGCTCTGTCACCTGTCTTCCCGGTTGTTTCACTCTCTTCCGCCTTCGCACTCCCGATTCGCACAAGCCACTGCTCATCGCCAATGGGATCGTCGAGGACTATGCCGAGAATCGTGTGGACACCTTGCATATGAAGAACCTCCTGCATCTCGGTGAAGATCGTTACCTGACGACACTTCTGTTGAAGCACTTCCCTGTCTTCAAGACGCAGTTCGTTCGCGATGCCCATGCGTACACCGTGGCCCCGGACGACTGGAAGGTTCTCCTTTCGCAGCGCCGGCGCTGGATCAACTCCACAGTGCACAATTTGGGTGAATTGGTATTCCTCGACAAGCTTTGCGGGTTCTGTTGTTTCTCTATGCGCTTCATCGTCATGATCGATCTCGTTTCAACCTTGACCCAGCCCGTCACCGTCGCTTACGTGAGTATCTGCCCCTCTTGTCCGCGCCTTACTAACGGTTTGCTGCATTCCGGCAGATCGTGTACCTCGTTTACCTCACGGCTGGCGAACATAGGTCCATACCAACGCTCTCGCTCATCTTGATCGGTGCAGTATATGGGTTGCAGGCTTTCGTTTTCATACTCCGCAGGAAGTGGGACATGATCGGCTGGATGGTGTTCTACATTCTCGCCATCCCCGTCTTCTCCTTCCTGCTTCCGTTGTACTCGTTCTGGCGGATGGACGACTTCTCGTGGGGTGCCACACGTCTCGTACTCGGCGAAGCTGGCAAGAAGATGATTGTCCATGTGCGTGCTGTGCCTCTGGTACATCGACTCCGTTCACTAACCGACTTTGAAAGGACGAGGGCAAGTTCGACCCACGGTCGATTCCTCTCAAGTCGTGGAATGACTATGTGAGTGCATCGTCTCCACACCGACTATTAGATGTTGAATGCCATCCCAGGAGAACGAACTTTGGGACAAAGAGTCGAATCACAGCATTGGATCCTGGGTGCCACCAACAAAGCTCAAGAACGACGGCTATGCCGAGTCGAAGACGTCGATCTATGGACGTGAAACTTACTACGAGCCGGCTTATTCACGCGCTTTTTCGCCGTCGCCGTCACAGATGAACCCATACGCATCGCCGCCGGGATACCAGTCAGGACGCAACACTCCCAGCCAACTCTATCAGCCAACACCGTCGCGCCCTACCACCAATTACCTGGACATCCCCATTCCGCAGACCCGCAGCCCCGATGCGGGCGGTGGTGACTTCGGCGGGCTTGGAGGGCCGACTGACTCGGAGATCGACCGCGCCGTGCAGAACATCCTGCGGGACGCAGATCTGAACTCGGTGACGAAGCGGGAGATCCGGAGGCGGCTGGAGGACCAGTTTGGTGTGGATCTGTCGTCGCGCAAGGCAACTGTCAACGCAGCGATTGATCGGGGGCTGTTGAGCCAGGCGTAGGTCGTGTGGACGCGAACATCGGTGTTAAGTAGTGCACTCAGTGCATGGACTTTATGGATGGACTAACGTCGCTCTGGACTTCGCTCGCTCCTTTACTATATCTTGATTTTGGATCATATCCGTATCACACCTACCATGACGCACGCTGTTGTCAGTTTCGTTCGTAATCTAGCATCATACTCCGGACTTTGCATCGCATTTCGTGCTTGATAATTCGTACCATCACCTGAATATACACATAGATCACCTGGAAGAGCCTGGGGAAGGAAGGTCCAGTGGAACCAGTTCAGCCGGGAGAGGCGGCCACCACGGCAGCTTCAGGGGCATCGAGTAGTCTCCGTAGCTTGACCTTATGGTATCAGAAGATAGTCGTTCTGAATATAGGCATCGAGACTCTTTCGATTTGCTGCATGCGCTGAGCGATCAATGTGCGCCGGACGCTGTGGTACAGGGACTAGGTATGTACGTTCTCCTCCATGCACAGATCATGCGGCAGCGCAGGCGGAGTGACTCAAGCAGATGAGATGGCGGGAGCCAGTGGGCCCGGAGGATGGACGAGAGTCGCCGCGCGGCGCCGGGCCTCGGGCCATTTTGGCCCCAAATATGCTATCCTGGGCCGAGGATTTGGCGGCTTGACCATTTTCGGGCCCCCAAATATGCTCAAATATCGGCTGGACCCTTACTAGGAGCTTCCCGGTTCCTACCACGGCACCATCATCATCTATTCCCTACATACTCGTGGAGAGCGTCCTGCGCGGTTCAGGCGGCGTCAACAGCATGAGACGCGTGCGAGAAATGGCGTCCGGGAGGCCGCACGGCGAGCGCAAAATAAATTCTCGAGGTATCCATGGCAGTCCGACCGGCCTTTTGGCATGCACTGACGCCATGTTCAACAGACATAGCTGTCCTCACCGCGGGCCAGCATACCGCATGGAGTCTTTCCCGCTCGCTGCTGCAGTCACACGCCTCCGGCTCCCTTACACCCACCGGCCGGTCCCCGCGCAATCGCTTATGCTTGACAACGCATTGCTTCCCCTCTAGGCTCTTGACACTTCCCCTGCACGACCGCACTCTCGACCGCCCTCTGCACGTACGCACCGCCAGTTCTCGCTCTCAGCAACCAGCACCAACAACACATTTGTCCCACCTACCTGCCTGCACGCGTTTTGTCCCCGCAGGGTCGGGGTCAAGTTTACGCGCACGTCGACCAACCCTGCTGCTGAGCTTAGGCGGCGCCAGTGTTGATCCACCGGTCGCACAGCCTTGGAGCCTGTCCCGACCCATACTAACGGTAAGAGTACGTTATGATGATTATGTCCGCCTCTTGTAACGCACAGTGAACAATGCAATGCATTGCGAACAAGGCCGTTGCGTCACGATAACGCGAAATGAACGAGCATGAGAAGTTTTCACAATAGCCCGTACTTGTACGTCAGGGCCTGACATGATGCAGCTAGTGAACGGAGCGCCTCTGTTCCAATTTGGCGATCACGGCCCAAGGCAATGGAGATGCACGCGCATGGGGAGTGTCTTCCAAGTTCCTGCGCGCGATCCCAGCGGTAAGAACCACTGGAGCGGAAGAATTAGATGGACAGCCATGGTTATGGCACCGATGCGATATACAGACGGTCACATCGATATGAGATATGAGGTATGTGAGTTCCACCATAAAATCAAACCCATAGAGATTGTAGCGGCTGATCAAGGTCCATACATACTACACAAGGCATCGGGGCTCCATTATGTGCCGTTGATAGCTCCCGAAGGCACGCTACTCGTGATCAGAGTGTTCCGCCACTGCCAGGGTTGTCGCCCTCTGCCTCAGCACTCGTCTTACCGTTTGACGAAGGCGGAATACCCATACCCCTGATAGCATCAGTCTCCTCCCCTTCATCGACATCCGAGTCATTGTCCGACGACAGCACCTTGGTCTCCTCCGCTTCATCAACATCCCCGCCCAACAACATATCCAAAGAAGGCATCAAAATGCCAACCAAGGCAGCTGTGTCCGCATCCCCGACATCCGATTCCAGCACCTCGGTCTCCTGCGCTTCGTCAACATCCTCGCCCAACAACACACCCAAATGAGGCATGTGCATGCCGTCCAAGATAGCTGTGTCTGCATCCCCGCCAGCGGGCATACTTTGAAGAGGAACAAAACCATCGTCGGACGCATCCAAGCGGCGGCTGCGGAGCATTCCGGGCAGCAACCCGTCGCGGACGAATTCAACGATTCGCCGAAAGCCAGGCGAGAGGGAGCTCCTCTTCTTTTTCTTGTCCTTGCGCAGCGCATTGGCGTAGTGGGCTGGCAATGCGGGCATATTCGGGCATATATTGGTCTCTGTTGACGGTGAATCAGCGGTATGTTTCATGCCTGGCCGCAGATGTAGTTACCATTGCCGTCGGGCAAGAATTCCGCCTGTTCCAGGAGAAGCAGTGTACGCACAGCATTGGTAGAGCTCTGTTCGCCAAAACCCGACATGTCAAAACTGCCGTTCAGAGACGGTAAAATTCAGCTCACGAGAACATCAAGATGGACGTTTTTGCTTGTCTTGTAAATTTCCTTCGTGTGACCATACAATTCGCCAGCGATTTTTAGGCCTTCAAACATTCCCGCCAGTTTGAGTGCCTCTTCTACGTGATATCTCGCATCTAGCACTCTAGCTGATCGACATGAGCGAAATGTTCGTGTCCAGCAGTTCTGGAAGATCACTCACGTCTGGTAGGAGTGCACTACCACATCCCAGACTGGGGGTGTTCTGTGGTCACCCTTGCCTCCTCTAATTTGCTGCCGCCGTCGTTGAAGCTCGGCCGGATCGGTGCATTTTTTCAGCATTTCACGCTCCTTGTCCGATAGATTATTAATGACATCCGTGATCTCCTTGATGATACGCGTGGCAGCGGTAAATTTTGCCTTCGTTGTGATCGGGCCAATCCCTTCACTCGCTATCTTCAATGCCTTCACCGCGAAGAGGGCGATGCTCATGCCGTGGGACAGGTCTTGGACGACAGGTATAATTGGCATCTTCGGAGCGAAAGTCAGTATCTGAGTATGTAACCGGCAACAAGCACACCTCGGACTTTCCTTGAACTGATTATTAGTTGGGAATGTTTCTGTACGCTCAGCAGCTTGCCTGAAAGTGAAGAGAAATGACGGATGTGATGAAGATGTGAGCAGTGGGTGAGAGCTATAGGCGCAAGAGGGTCCGTATATTTATATGTTGGCGCTTGTAGTATGTAGGGCTTACGCACCTTTGGAACCACCCAGAGCACGCATCGATCAGGATTTGGGCAGCGGGGATTGAGAAGACAAGGATTCGTCGGGCGGGGCAGACGCCGCGGAGTACAATAGACTAACGTGACGCACCCGATAATTGGCGGGGTGAGAAGCGTTGCAAGGCTATGCCCCATAAGAAGAGAGCCATTTCACGCTGCTCCGGGCGAATACAATGAGAACAGTAAGTCGGAGAATACAAGGAGCTCGAGAAAGAGCGCTATGTTTCACGAGGTTTACGGCTTCACAGTGGTTACCGCGACAGAGGCGCTGACCAGCGAATTGAACTTGCCTTTCGCGGAGGTTCAAATCTGAGCCGCATAAAGTTACCACCCACCACGACAGTCGACTGTAACACTGCCTTCTTCCTACCTCTTTCTATGGAGTCTGAAAGCCCAAAGTTGCTGCACGAGCTGTTGCGCCCGCACCCGGCAAATACGCTGTTACCTCTCGAGGTGTGGTGGCGAGACCATGCACTGTTTCTAGAGTCGCGAGGCTATCGTCTTCGCCCACGCCTGCGACCTGGTTGGATCGCGTCGTGGACGTCTGACGGGCTCGCTAAGCTGCGGGCAGAGGACGGCATATTCAGTGAAGTAAGTAGCCCAGTGAAATACGACTGTACGCTGATTCTCACTGCGTGTGCGCCAAGGCCCGTCCCAAATTGATGGATGCAACCCGAATTTCAGACGGAGAGTTGGTGTATATCAAGAACATGGACACCGAATGCCAGGAGTACACCATAAATCTCTTGCTGGGGTCAAGCGGCCTGCAGAAGGATCCCCGGAATCATTCGGTACCCATCCTCGACGTGTTTCAAGATGCTGAAGATCCATCCATATCATTTGTCGTTATGCCGTACTTGAGGCCCCCGGATGATCCAGAATTTCAGTTTATCGGGGAAGTCCTTGATTTTGGAGAGCAAGTACTCGAGGTGAGTACTTTGTTGCAGCTCAGAACCTCATGTCTGACGCTGTGTGAAGGGCTTGGCATATATGCACGAACAAGGAGTCGCACACAGGGACTGTGCGTTCAAGAACATGGGAATGGACAGCAAAGCCATGTATCCGAATGGATTTCATCCTATTCGGAATGATTGGACGCCTGACATATCGGCGCGAGCGAAGTGGCTGCCCCGCCTGGATGTAGGGACGAGGTATTACTTTTTCGACTACGGCATCTCCTCCTACTTTCCGCCTGGCACGCCGAGGACTTTGGTCACTGGGGATCTCGGCCGGGACCAACAAGTCCCCGAGTTGTCGGACGACGTACCCTACGACCCGTTCAAAGTTGACATTTTCATCATTGGGAATGCCTTGCGCCACGAATTATACGAAGTGGGTGTATGTCAACTGTCCACTCGCTGCGTCTCTGACATTGCGTCCAACTAGCTGTACTCCAACATCGGCTTCTTGGCGCCGTTCATCGACCAAATGACGCACTCGGAACCATCTGCGCGGCCCACCGCTGAGCAAATGCTCCGAGAGTGGCGAGCGATGCGCCGCCGCTTCAACACAATGGAGAGGCATTGGCGTCTGAGGCGGCGACAGGAGTGGCTGATATACACATCAGTAGCAAGCGCGGCGCATGTGGTCAAGATGGGTGCGCATTTGGTGAAGTGGGTGAGCGGCAAGCGATATAAAGGGTCGTAGGGCGAGATGATATTGATGTACTGGTATTTTATTGCGTATGTGATTGTCAATGCTGCTCAAACAATCTTGCTCGTGTCACACTGCTCTTGAACGTTGGAACTTATCCAATGTCGAGGTGCAGAGGGCCCAACCACGGTAAACAAGTGTGCAATGCGGTCCAAGACACGACAGCGGGATCCCGCCGTTGCGCATACGTACTCCTCGAAACCCTGTACGTGAGGATGTTGGTTCGGGGGTGGCTGGAAGGCACTGTATGAAACTCGAATCTGATGTGACAAACTTTGCATTTCGCGCTGGATAATTCGTAGCATCATCTGAATACCTATACACCTGGAACAATTGGAAGAGCCTGCGGAAGGTCCAAGATGTCCCTGCTACCTACGAGAGTCATCCGCACCGACCAAACGCTTCTCCCCGCCAGACCGGTCGCGCCCTTCCAATTGGAAGAGCCTGCGGAAGGTCCAAGATGTCCCTGCTACCTACGAGAGTCATCCGCACCGACCAAACGCTTCTCCCCGCCAGACCGGTCGCGCCCTTCGTATTGGCCGCCCGGTCCGGGGGATCCCGGACGGACAGGTCGGCTTCCCGAATCTGGGGGTTTACTTCTTCGCCCTGAGCCCTGAGCCGCGGGCGATCACAATAAGAACAACATGTCGGAGAATACAAGAGAGTACAGAGTAATTAGCGCGGTGGCACTGAACGCCGAACTTATACAAAACAGAGACACCATCCTGACTTCGCCACGCGAGTTAACTCGGATCACCCACAATGGCAAACGACCGCGACCCTAGCGATTCCTCGCCTCTTTCCTCGTCTGAACGGCAAAGGATACTGGACAAGTTGTTGCGCCCGCCCCCGGCAGATACGCTGTTGCCTCTCGAGGTGTGGTGGCGAGAACATGCACTGTTTCTAGAGTCGCGAGGCTATCGTCTTCGTCCACGCCTGCGGCCTGGTTGGATCGCGTCGTGGAAATCTGGCAGGATCGCTAAGATAGACGCAGAGGACAACATAATCAGCGATGTAAGTAGCTCTCTTGAACACGACTGTACGCGGTTCTCACTGTGTCCGCCATAAGGCCCGTCCCAGATTGATGGACGCGACCAGAATTTCAGACGGAGAGTTGGTGTATATCAAGAATGTGAACACAGGATGCCAGGAGTACACTATTGCTCTCTTGCTTGGGTCGGACAGCCTTCAGAAGGATTCCCGAAACCATTCGGTACCCATCCTCGACGTGTTTCAAGATGCCGAGGATCCTTCCATATCTTTTGTCGTCATGCCTTTTTTGCGGCCCCCCGATGATCCAGAATTCCAGTTCATCGGGGAAATCCTTGATTTTGGAGAGCAAGTACTCGAGGTGAGTACTTTGTTGCAGCTCGGAACTCGTGTCTGACGCCATGCGAAGGGCTTGGCATATATGCACGAACAAGGAGTCGCGCACAGGGACTGTGCGTTCAAGAACATGGGAATGGACAGCAAAGCCATGTATCCCAAGGGATTTCATCCTATTCGGGATGATTGGACGCCTGACATGTCGGCGCGAGCGAAGTGGCTGCCCCGCCTGGATGCAGGGGCGAGGTATTACTTTTTCGACTACGGCATCTCCTCCTACTTTCCGCCTGGCACGCCGAGGACTTTGGTCACTGGGAATCTCGGCCGGGACCAACAAGTCCCCGAGTTGTCGGACGACGTACCCTACGACCCCTTCAAAGTTGACATTTTCATCATTGGGAATGCCTTGCGCCGGGAAATATACGATGTGGGTGTATGTCCACTGTCCACTCCTGCATCGCTGACATCGCGGCCAATCAGCTGTACTCCAACATTGGATTTTTGGGGCCGTTCATCGACCAAATGACGCGCGCGGAACCATCTGCGCGTCCCACTGCTGAACAGATGCTCCGAGAGTGGCGAGCGATGCGCCGCCGCTTCAACACAGTGGAGAGGCATTGGCGTCTAAGGCGGCGAGGGGAGTGGCTGATATACACATCGGTAGCAAGCGCGGCGCATGTGGTCAAGATAGGTGCGCATGTGGTGAAATGGGTGAGTGGCAAGCGATATAAAGGGTCGTAGAGTGAGATGATTCGATGTACTATTATTGCGATTGCCTATGTGATTGTGAATTCAACGTATGCGATTGTGAATATTGAGTAAACATTCTTAAGAGGCACCCGCACCAACCAGGCGACTTCTCTTAGTAGGGACATCTCCTTCCGCACCCTCAGATCGTCCTCGCTTCGCGGGTCCAGGCCCAACACAGTCCAGCTCTTCGACGTCGCTCTCCCCACTTGTCGCCGCCTCCGGAGCGGCCGGTGCATCGTTTTCGAGTTTCAACGACGGGGCTGGTGCCGATGGAAGCAGTTCAGTCGGGAGAGACGGCCACCACGGAAGCGGGGTGAGGGTAGTGTAGACGCCCATGCGGGACAGGGAATCGAGACACTCTTGAATTCGACGTGCTCTTTCGATTTGCTGCATGCGCTGAGAACGTAAGATATAATCAATGCGTGCCGGAGGCTGCGGTATAAGAACAATAGGTACGCACGTTCTCCGGCTCCTGATCAGGCGACAGCGCAGGCGGAGAGTCAGGCGTATAGGCGGAGCCGAGGGCTGGGACGTGGTGTTCGAGGGCGGGGTATGCGAGGGCAGAGTCCCATGCCGAGAACGAAGGAGGCGAAGGAGATCGTGTGGACGGTGCGACATCCTCAGGGTACTGCACCCACAGACCCTCCCAATCCTCGCTTCCTGTCGAGAGCTCCTCCATGATGGACGGGTGTTCGCGCGGCGAGAGGCACGGTGCGGAGCTGCTGATCCTGGGGTACGGCAAGGCATTCACGAAGAACGCATCGGATGGCGAGCGCGGCCGCGTCGCAGGCCGCCTTTGGACGCCCGAGAGGGAGGCTGACGCCCGCCCGCCCGCAAGGAGCCTGCCGATCGCGCTTCGCTCGTGTTCTGCGGCGATCGCGAGGAGGCCGTCGAATCATTCCAGCTCCTGCGAAGCGGTACCATGGGTATTTGACGAGACGTCGAGAACATCAACTGGAAGAGGGAGATGCGAAAAGAGAGAGTCCATGATGAGATGTAAGGCGGCGGTGGTGTCAGGATGTATGCCGGAGCGCGGACTAGGACATATTGGAATTGGGACGCCTGGACGTGGCGGCAAATGTGAGGCTGAACGAGGTTGCAGTCAGTACGTCAGTAGCAGCCCGAAACAAAATCTCGTGAGGCTGCGCGCCGCTTGGCATCATAAGTAGGTCCTAGACCTGTGCGTGAATGCACTGCCGCCTTGCTCAGAGGCATTGGAAACTCGTACTTGAAGTACGGCGTGACTACGGCGCCACGACGCACGTCCTACATAATCGCGGCTTCTCGGCACGCCCGATCTGATTCAGGCGCCAGCTCCCTTGAGCTCTCTCCACGCTCGCTGCACTCCCGCCCGCCCTTTTCTTACCTGACGACACTTCTGTTGAAGCACTTCCCCGTCTTCAAGACGCAGTTCGTTTGCGATGCCCATGCGTACACCGTGGCCCCGGACGACTGGAAGGTTCTCCTTTCGCAGCGTCGGCGCTGGATCAACTCTACCGTGCACAATTTGGGTGAATTGGTATTCCTCGACAAGCTCTGCGGGTTCTGTTGTTTCTCTATGCGCTTCATCGTCATGATTGATCTCGTTTCAACCTTGACCCAGCCGTCACCGTCGCTTACGTGTGGGTTGCAGGCTTTCGTTTCCATACTCCGCAGGAAGTGGGACATGATCGGCTGGATGGTGTTCTACATTCTCGCCATCCCCGTCTTCTCTTTCCTGCTTCCGTTGTACTCGTTCTGGCGGATGGACGACTTCTCGTGGGGTGCCACACGTCTCGTACTCGGCGAAGCTGGCAAGAAGATGATTGTCCATGTGCGTGCTGTGCCTCTGGTACATCGACTCCGTTCACTAACCGATTTTTGAAAGGACGAGGGCAAGTTCGACCCACGGTCGATTCCTCTCAAGTCGTGGAATGACTATGTGAGTGCATCGTCTCCACACCGACTATTAGATGTTGAATGCCCTCCCAGGAGAACGAACTTTGGGACAAAGAGTCGAATCACAGCATTGGATCCTGGGTGCCACCAACAAAGCTCAAGAACGACGGCTATGCCGAGTTGAAGACGTCGATCTATGGACGTGAAACTTACTACGAGCCGGCTTACTCACGCGCTTTTTCGCCGTCGCCGTCACAGATGAACCCATACGCATCGCCGCCGGGATACCAGTCAGGACGCAACACTCCCAGCCAGCTCTATCAGCCAACACCGTCGCGCCCTACCACCAATTACCTGGACATCCCCATTCCGCAGACCCGCAGCCCCGATGCGGGCGGTGGTGACTTCGGCGGGCTTGGAGGGCCGACTGACTCGGAGATCGACCGCGCCGTGCAGAACATCCTGCGGGACGCAGATCTGAACTCGGTGACGAAGCGGGAGATCCGGAGGCGGCTGGAGGACCAGTTTGGTGTGGATCTGTCGTCGCGCAAGGCAACTGTCAACGCGGCGATTGATCGGGGGCTGTTGAGCCAGGCGTAGGTCGAATATTGGTGTAGTAGTCAAGCTGTCCTCACCGCGGGCCAGCATACGCCATGTCTTTCCCGCTCGCTGCTCGGTAAGAGTACGTTCTGATAAGTATTGGCGTCCCCTCTTGTAACACACAGTGAACAATGCAGTGCATTGCGAACAAGGCCGTTGCGTCACGATAACGCGAAGTCTTCGACAATAGCTCGTACTTGTACGTCAGGGCCTGACATGATGCAGCTAGAGCCCCGCTGTTCCAATCTGGCCATCACGGCCCAAGCCAATGGAGATGCACGCGCACGGGGAGTGTCTTCCAGGTTCCTACGCTTGGCCCCAGCGGTAAGAACCATCAGAGCGGAAGAAATAGATGGACAGCCATGGTCATGGCACCGATGCGAACGATATACAGGCGCACATTGATATGAGACATGAGGTGTGTGGGTTCCACCGGTTCCACCATAAATTCAAATCCATAGAGATTGTAGCGGCTGATCAAGGTCCATACATACGACACAAGGCAGTGGGGCGCTATTACGTGCCCTTCCAAAGGCACGCTACTCGTGATCAGAGTGGTCCGCCACCGCCAGGGTTGTCGCCCTCTGCCTCAGCACTCGTCTTACCGTTTGACGAAGGCGAAAGACCCATACCCCTGGTAGCATCAGTCTCCTCCGCTTCATCGACATCCGAGTCCTTGTCCGACGACTCATCAGTACTTGTGTCCGACCCCTGAAATGCCCTGAAATAGCAATTTCAGGGCTTTTCAGCTCTTTCCAGGCTGTTCAGCGCAGTTCAGAGGTTTTCAGGCAAAGCAGTTATTTCAGAGCGTTGGCCTGAGCCCTTTCTCAGTTTCCTCACATCCTCACATTTTGTAGCTACCACGACTACTGACACATAGAGATATATACAATCAATGCAGGATGCGCCGGCCTGCCTCCCTCGCCGCTGGACGCCTCTCACCCGCAGCCTTTTCCTTCAACCTGGACACCGCCGCGTCGTCGAGGTCCTGTTCGTGCGAGGCGTTCATGTATCGAGCGTACGCAGCAGCTGCTGGACGCGGGCCGCCTGCTTACCCGTGTCGCTAGACGCGGCCTTTCCGCTTCCCCGCATCGCCGGACGCCCCCTACGCGCCTCTGCACCGCGCTGGACGCGCCCGCTCGCTTTATTCGTCGCTGGACGCCTCCCACCCACGTCGCTTTCCTTCGACCTGGACGCGGCCGTTCGTGGCGCGACACTCGTTTGTGTTGGCGAGCACGGCCACGCGCATATCGGTGGACGCGTGCGCACACTGCTTTCGATGTGTCCCGCACGGTGGGTGTATTCCCGGGGGCGCGCGACTTTGATGGGCGGAGGTGTGCGGGACAGCCTGGATGCCGCCGTGCGCGTTCGTGTTGGCAAGCACGGCGCGGGTGCCAACGAGGGTTGGTGGACGCGGCGCGCAACTTTGACGGCCTGCGGGCACACAATCGATGAGTACAACATGTAGCGCGCGTAGAGCACTTGCACGTACGTGCGTCGAATATGCAGATCGTGACAGGCGGCATCGAGCGAGCGAGCACGGGCAGCTGCTGGACAGGCGTTGTTGGTAGCGCAGTGTTCACGCGGTGTTGGCGGCGGGCATGGGCGGCGCGAGGCGAAGTGTACGCAGAGGGCAGCGTTTGTGCGGGGAGATGGGTGTAGACAGCGCGGGCATACGTTGCAGGCGGCGTGGCGGCGGCATGAGGCGTGTGGCGAGGGCGGCGCGAGGTGACAGATGTGGGTGACGCACAAGACGGGTGGTGGCGTTGCGGGGCGGCAGGCAGCGGCGATGCAGAGCAGGCGCGGCGTCTCGGGGTGGTGGTGTTGTGGGCGAACGCGGCGCGAGGTGAGGGCGTGTCCATGCGCGATTACTCGTTAGAAGAAGGAGGTGCAGGGTCATATTTGCGATGCTGCTCACCGATATCAGCTCTCCATCTCCACCCTTCGTGCAGATTGTTCGGTGAGTCTTTTCTCCTGACTTGCGCAAGAGAGTGACGTGGTGTGCGCGTCACGCAGTTGAAGTGAGATGGGTCTATCAAAGAGGAAGCAGTGGGCGTGGTGATAAAAGTGCCATTGCGAGAAGGTACAGGTGTGTGTCGGGAGATGGGTGAGTTCGTGAAGGCGAGGAGTCGGGAGACGCCCCCGGGGCGGCATCCTCCACCGAGCGGTCTGGCAGAATCTCGGCCATGCGCATCTGCTCCTCCAGGTGCGCTATGACCCACGGCCTGCGCACCCATTGCCGTCTCGCACGTGTTGAGGGCAGCCTGCGAGCAAGTAGACCCCGGCCCGCCTAGCCAATCACAATCGTACGTTAGAGATAACGTACTAGTGTTAACGCGTCCCCGTATTTCTGAGCTGCTTGCATGCCGGTGATGGAAATGCTATCCATGATACCGGCTAAGTTGTCCATTTTGCTGAGTAGTCTTTTGGAGGAGTACAAGGATAATAGGAGAGGAGGATAAGGATGCAACCCGCAAAGAGTCGGATGAATCCTAACCCTAGGAGCGGTGGCTGTGCGCACATAAGCGCTGGGGTACAAATCTTGTGATGTCGACAGTCGACATCACAAGATTTGTACCCCAGCGCTTATGTGCACATGTCGAGATCTCCCTATTTAGAATTTAGCGTTGTCTCCGTTTCCCATCTGGCCACTTCGTCTTTCAGTCATGCCGCACCAATCATCCTGCATCACAACTAATCGCGCGAACGCGCTCAGCACCTTTCATCAGTACTTGTGTCGGACCCCTGAAATGCCCTGAAATAGGGTTTTCAGCCGTTTTCAGCCGTTTTCAGCTTGTTCAGGGCATTTCAGAGGTGTCCAGGCAAAGCCGTCATTTCAGAGGGTTGGCAGTCCGTTCTCATTTGTGATATACTCGCATTTAAGAGCCATCAGACTACTGCAAAATGCATAGATACGAGGACAAAGACCTGTGAAATATAGAAAGGCAGTAAAGGTATATAATGTCCGAGTCTAGAAAGGGGGTTGTATCTGTGGATGGCCTCGTTGAAGCCGCCGTCTGTTGGCCATATTTGCCGCTGACGAGGTGCATGCTGTCACCACCGGCACTCCTGCGATTCGCCATGTCCGCACCGAGAGGGACCGGCTAGGTGCGCGCGCCGCTATCTTACCTGCCGCAGTCGCGTCCAGCGGCACGCTCGGGGATACGCAACGAATTTGCCCATCTGCTGGCCGGTTACTTCACCCATACCATTTTAACCTTGTTGTCGCCAGGGCTAGTCCGCAGTGATCCGCGGCGGCGAGAAACGAGGACGGGCAGCGGTGAGGGAATGAACACGGGTAACGGTGAGGGAACAAACACGTCGGGCGTCGGTGAGGGAACGAACACGCCGGTCAGCGGTGAGGGAACGAACACGGGCAGAGAGTACGGGCTGAGTGCGGGCTCATCCTGGCCAGGCCGTGGACGGTTGAACGAGTGTCGACAGCGCGAAGGGTGCGCTTTGGTGGAACGGTGTCGGTGTCGCGGTGCTGTAGCGTGGCGTCGCGACTACTCGTTAACAGGACGAGGTCATATAGGTACTTACACTTGCCCTTCATGGTGTTTCCCTTCTTCCTGGACCTCTATCCAACCTCCGTTCCCTTCGTCCTGCTCCTCTATCCAAACTCTCTGCAAATTGCTCATCCGTCCGACTTGCGTGAGAGTGACGTGGCCTGCGCGACACGTCATTGCAGAGGGCGGGCTGCGGGCGACTGTGAAGTGAGTTGCGGGCGGGGTATCGCGAGTGAGTTTCGGGGGGTGGGTGAGTTGGTGAAGGTAAGACGAGGGAAGACGTCGACTTGACCGCGACGCAGTGATGTGACAAGGTGTGACAAATCATGCCAGCGCACATTGTGCGCGCCGACTTATAACCAAGTACTTGCGCTTCTGACCTTCGTGTATGTATGCTTGGTACGTTTTCATACATCAGCTCGATGCAATCGAGCTGATCATACAATTCTCCAGCAGGCTTATGCACGGATGACGGTCCCGGGCATACGACAACGCGCACTGGACGAACTGCAAAGACGCGCGTTAGCAACTAAGTTGCGCACGCATGTGCAGCGGACGGGCGCAGAGTGCGCAAGGATGACGGGACGCGCGTCGATGTTGACAGTCTGAGAACAAGCAAGGTGCGCGGGCGTGCACGAACTCGCTGTGGGCCCACTTCAGAGCAGTGCCGGGGCGTACGCAACCAGGTAAGCAACCCACGTAGTCCCTTTCTCCTCCAACCTGAAGGTTCGTTCAGGGAACGGATCACGCCCCACGCGCTCCTTCCCAAACACTGAGCCTCAGGTGAACGGTCACGAACCCAGGGGAGGTGCGTAAATGCATGTCGGCTCATAGTACAACAATCCATATACCGCTCGCTCTCGTTCTCCGTGCCAGCCAACGCCATCCATCGGCACATAGCAACCGCTGCTATCTCGCCTTCGGGTGCGAACATTCGCCCTCATCTTTGCCAGAGGCAAAGCGACGCAGACCAGGTCGATGCATCGCGGCGGCAAGCACACCACACAAATTAATTTCCAATTACATGGCCCATGCAGCGGGCGCATTTGGCGAGCTTAATGCAGCCGGAGTCCCTTCGCAGGGTGGTACGTTCAGCTCAACGCCCATTACGCCCCTCTCTAACATCTCGGTCAGCTACATCCCACATTCCAGCCGCGCGTCGCGCAACTTGGACATGTATCTGAGCCTGCGCGTTCGTCTTATCCTCATGCATCGACCGTGCGTTTCGTGACTCGTACGAGCGCTCCCGCGCAGCGTTGAGCGCAAGCAGGACAACCTGATAGATTAATATATATACATGAGCTACTACTGTATTTTATTAAATAGCAGTTCGCGGATCTTGATGGTGTATGCTCTGAAATCCTCTGAAATGACATATTTCAGCCGTTTTCAGAGCATTTCAGCCCTGTCGTATCATTTCAGGGGTGTTCAGGGCATTTCAGGGGCCCGATACAAGTACTGATGGACAGCACCTTGGTCTCCTCCACTTCATCAACATCCCCACCCAACAGCATATCCAAAGAAGGCATCAAAATGCCAACCAAGGCAGCTGTGTCCGCATCCCCGACATCCGATTACAGCGCCTCGGTCTCCTGCGCTTCATCAACATCCTCGCCCAACAACACACCCAAAGGAGGCATTTGCATGCCGTCCAAGATAGCTATGTTTGCATCCCCGCCAGCGGGCATACCTTGAAGAGGAACAAAACCATCGTCGGACGCATCCAAGCGGCGGCCGCGGAGCATTCCGGGCAGCAACTCGTTGCGGACAAATTGAATGATTCGCCGAAAGCCAGGTGAGAGAGAGCTTTTTCTTCTCTTCGTTTTCTTGTCCTTGCGCAGCGCGTTGGCGTAGTGGGCTGGCAATGCGGGAATTTCTGCGCATATATTGGTCTCTATTGACGGTGAATTAGTGGTATGTTTCACGTCAGGAGAAGTAGTTACCATTGCCGTCGGCCGAGGACTGCGCCTGTTCCAGGATTGCGCGCACGGCATTCGTAGAAGTCTGTTCGCAAAACCGGACATGTTAAAAATTAAAATTCGCCGTTCAGAGACGGCGAAAAAAATCAGCTTACGAGAACATCAAGATGGACGCCTTTGGTTGCCTTCAAAAGGATCTTTGCGCGGCTATGCAAAGGGCCCAAAGGCTTTAGACCCTGTAATTTTCCCGCCCGTTTGAGGGCCTCTTCTATCCTATATCTCGCATTTAGCAGTCTAGAAATCGACATGAGCGAGATGTTCGTGTCTAGGATCTCTGGATGATTACTCACGCTTTGTAGGATTGTATTACCACAGGCCAGGCTGGGAGCGCCTCGCAGTCGTCTCCTACAATTTGCCGCCGCCGCCGTTGAAGCTCGGCCGAATCAGTGCATTCTTCGAGCATCTGAAGCTCCTCAATAGATAACAGATTGATGACATCCGTGATCTCCTTGAGGATATGCGCCGCAGCAAGGAATTTTGCCTGGGTAGTGATCGGACCGATCCCTTCACTGGCTATCTTCAATGCCTTCACCATGAAGAGGGCGATACTCATGATGTGGGACGCATCATGGATAGGTGGAAACGGCATCTTCGGAGCGAACCTCAGTATGTGTCCAGCAACAAGCACGTCTCGGACTTACCTTGGACTGATTATCAGTTGAAGATGTCTCTACGCTCAGCGGCTTGCCTGCAAGCAAAAGGAAGGTGGAAATGAGATGATGATGCGAGTGGGTGGGCGCCGACAACTTGAGGGTTCCCTGTAGATTTATATGCTAGCGCATGCTGTATGTAGGGCTTACGCACCTTCGGAATCACCCAGAGCACGCATAGATCACAATTTGGGCAGCGGGTACTGTGAAGACAAGGGCAGCCGCGGTGTAACGTGACGGTGCACCCGAGAATTGGCGGGGCGCAAGGCTATGCCCCGTAAGCAGGGAGCCATTTCACGCTACTCCGGGCGGATACAATGAGAAAAATAAGTCAGATAATACAAGGAGCCAGAATGTATTTCACGAGAGTTTCACGGCTTCATGGTTATGGCACCGCGGCAGAGGCGCTGACCAGCGAATTGAACTTGCCTTTCGCGGAGGCTCAATTCTGGGCTGCATCATAAGTTTACCCCCCACCACGACAGTCGACCCCAACCTTCTTCCCACCTCTTTCCATGTCCGAAAGACAAAGGATACTGGACAAGTTGTTGAGCCCGCACCCGGCAGATACTCTGTTACCTCTCGAGGTGTGGTGGCGAGACCATGCACTGTTTCTAGAGTCGCGAGGCTATCGTCTTCGCCCACGCCTGCGCCCTGGTTGGATCGCATCGTGGAAATCGAGTGGTGAGACCAATGAGCTAGAGGCAGAAGACAGCATATTCAGCCATGTAAGTAGCCCAGTCTACTACGACTGTACGCCGGTTCTCACTGCGTCCGCGCCAAGATCCGTCCCAAGTTGATGGACGCGACCCGAATTTCAGACGGACATATGGTGTATATCAAGAATATGGACACCGGATGCCAGGAGTACACCATAGCCCTCTTGCTGGGGTCGGACAGCCTGCAGAAGGATTCCCGAAATCATTCAGTACCCATCCTCGACGCGTTCCAAGATGCCGAAGATCCATCCATATCGTTTGTCGTTATGCCGTACTTGAGGCCCCCGGATGATCCAGAATTCCAGTTTATCGGAGAAGTCCTTGATTTTGGAGAGCAAATACTCGAGGTGAGTACTTTGCACAGATCACAACTCGTGTCTGACGCGATGCGAAGGGCTTGGCATATATGCACGAACAAGGAGTTGCGCATAGAGACTGTGCCTTCAAGAACATGGGAATGGATAGCACAGCCATGTATCCTAATGGCCATCATCCTGTCTGGGATGATTGGACGCCTAACGTGTCGGGGCTCGCGAAGTGCCTGCCCCGCTTGGATGTGGGGACGAGGTATTGCTTTTTTGACTACGGCATCTCTTCCTACTTTCCGCCTGGCACGCCAAGGACGTTGGTCACTGGGAATCTCGGCCGGGACCAACAAGTCCCCGAGTTGTCGAAAGACGTACCCTATGACCCCTTCAAAGTTGACATTTTCATCATTGGGAATGCCTTGCGCCGGGAATTATATGATGTGGGTGCATGCCAAATGTCCACTCGCTGCATCGCTGACATTGCGTCCAATCAGCTGTACTCCAACATTGGCTTTTTGGCGCCGTTCGTCGACCAAATGACGCACTCGGAACCATCTGCGCGGCCCACCGCTGAGCAAATGCTCCGAGAGTGGCGAGCGATGCGCCGCCGCTTTAACGCAGTAGAGAAGCATTGGCGTCTGAGGCGGCGAGCGGAGTGGCTGTTATACACATCGGTAGCAAGCGCGGTGCATGTGGTCAAGATAGGTGCGCATTTGGTGAAGTGGGTGAGCGGCAAGCGATATAAGGGATCGTAGAGCGAGCTAACGGTGTGCTATTATCGCATTGCATATGTGATTGTCAATACTGGTCGAACATCCTTGCTCGCACCTAAATCTGTCACACTGCTTGAGAACGTTGAAACTTATCCAACGTCGAGGTGCGCAGAGGGTCCAGACTCGGTAAACAGGTGCGCAAGCCCGACGGCTGTTGCACATACTCCTCAAACCCTGTACATGAGGGTGATGGCTTCGGGGGTGGGTGTGCTGCGCGCACCTTTCACATCGCGTTTCGTGCTTAATGATTCGTGGCATCATTTGGATATACAGATAAAACTCCTGGAAGAGCCTGGTAAAGGTCCAAGATGGTCTGCTACCTACGAAGAGTCACCCGCAGCAACCAAGCGACTTCTCTTTGTCGAAACATCTCCTTTCCCCGTCCTCAGATCGTCATCGCTTCGCTGGTCGAGGCCCAACACAGTCCAGCTCTTCGTCGACGCTCTCCCCACTTGCCGCCGCCTCCGGAGCGGATGGTGCGTCATATTCGAGTTTCACCGACGAGGCTGGTGCCGATGGAAGCAGTTCAGTCGGGAGAGACGGCCACCACGGAAGCGGGGTGAGGGTAGTGTAGACGCCCATGCGGGACAGGGAATCGAGACATTCTTGAATTCGACGTGCTCTTTCGATTTGCTGCATGCGCTGAGAACGTGAGATATAATCAATGTGTGGGGTGCGGTACAAGAACAATAAGTATGTACGTTCTCCGGCTCCAGATCAGGCGACAGCGCAGGCTGAGAGTCGGGCGTATAGGCGGAGCCGAGGGCTGGGACGTGGTGTTCGAGGGCGGGGTATGCGAGGGCAGAGTCCCATGCCGAGAACGAAGGAGGCGAAGGAGACCGTGTGGACGGTGCGACGTCCTCAGGGTACTGCACCCACAGACCCTCCCAATCCTCGCTTCCTATGAATAGCTCCTCCATGATGGACGGGTGTTCGCGCGGCGAGAGGCATGGTGCGGAGCTGCTGATCCTGGGGTACGGCAAGGCATTCACGAGGAACGCATCAGATGGCGAGCGCGGCCGCGTCGCAGGCCGCCTTTGGACGCCCGAGAGGAAGCTGAAGGCTGACCCTCGCCCGCCCGCAAGGACCCTGCCGATCGCGCTTCGCTCGTGTTCTGCGGCGATCGCAAGGAGGCCGTCGAATTCCAGCTCCTGCGAAGCGGTACCATGGGTATTTGACGAGACGTCGAGAACATCAGCTAGAAGAGGGAGATGCGAAAAGAGAGACATGATGAGATGTAAAGTGGAGGTGGTGTCAGGATGTATGCCGGAGCGCGGACTAGGACATATTGGAATTGGGACGCCTGGACGCGGCGGCAAATGTATTATGTGAGGCTGATCCAGGTAGCTGCTAGTTGCAGTTAGTACGTCAGTAGCGGCCCGAAACAAAATCTCGTGAGGCTGCGCGCGCGCTTGGCATCATAATGGACTAGGTCCTAGACCTGTGCGTGAATGCACTGCCGCCTTGCTGAGATGAAGGCAACCAGCTACGCACCGAAAGGCGCTGCAACCTTCTTGACAAGGACAACCCCTCTCTAGCACGTTTATGCTTCGGAACCGGGATGCATGGAAGCTACGTTCCCGAGTCACTCATTCGTGACTACATGGTGGATGACTAGGAAATGCGTCACATCTCCAATGACTCCTACCTAGCAAACATAAATAATGCGGAGGTAACCCAGTCATCATACTGCCTTACCTTGGAACGCATTACCCCGCATACACACGCAGCACAAGCGCCATGCCCTACTTCCCGTCTGCGCACAACCACACCCGCATGGCCGCGGCAGCGGCACAGACCTCAATGCAGAAGCAGAAAAGACAAGACGGCCGGGTGCGTTCATTGTCCTCATAGGCGGGCCAGATACGTCCGGTTCTGATCTAGTCCTGCACGTCCAGAGGCACGGCGGCACGGACAAGCAGAAGGACTGCGCATCCTCCAGGCGAGCCCGAGAGCATCGGCCGTCTCAACGTCCTCGAGAGACAGTCCGGCGGCATCCCGAGGAGCTCGTCGTGAGGAAGGAAGATGCGGCCACGGAGCGTCCTGTTGATGCCGGCGCCGACGAGAGGCTTCGGGACGCTGGCAACGTCGACCCGGAGGCTGCGGGCAGATGGGGATCGACACATAAGGTATCCCTCGCAGGCTTGGTGATGCCGGGGCGCAAGGCGCGCAGGCCGTGGGGTGAGGGCCGGCGCGGGATGCTCGGGACATGGGAGTACATTGAAGGGGAAAACGCGGACGAGGAGTGGGAGCGGGAGGTGGAGATGATTATCTGGGACTGCATGTCTGAATGTGATTTCGACTGGGAGTCGGCGTGTGGTGCTTGGGAGACCAGCGATGACGAGAGCGAGGCACCCGTTGTCACATACGCGGATGTAGTCCGCGGAGAGGGGGGCTCCGGTGAGGGCTGGGAATTAGTCACTGGGTGAATAGATAGGCAAACTTGCAATTGACATTTGCTGCAATTGAGCCGTTGACTGTGAGACAATTGTCGGGGAACCTCCGAGTCGTAGGCGTACAAATTCTACAGTTGTGTGCTAATTGCACTGGGCATGTGAGATTCATTCAGCGAGTGAGTGAAACGCAACCCTTATCGCGTACAGATACAAGCTTCAAGTGCGCTGTTGTCACGGGCCTTCTCGCCTTCTCCGATTCTACGTGTACGTGTTGGTGTTGAGAGAGACCACGGCATCGATCCATTTGGTCGTGCGTCGCATTGAGAGCGTAGAGTAGAGGTCAGGAACGGTTGCGATGATGCGAGCGCCAATGCGAAGACACAGCGAGAAGCTTGGTCTTCTGTGGAGAGATACGCGTGGGCCGTGATAAATTGATGAGAGGCAGTGGGCAATGGAAATGAGTACGCCACGAACCAAGACGCACTGCAGGTGGACATCAGAGCATGAAATACAGTAGGTCAATTCGAAAAAGGTGCTTACCGAGTCCCGACGAAAGAGCCCATACCACAGATGATACATTATCCATCGGGACCGTCTGCAGAGAAAAGGTAGGAAAAGATGCGCCGTGAGCAACAACAAAACGTTCTCAGAGAAGGTTCCCCTTTTTGTCGCCCGCGCTGCCGCCTGAGGAACGCGATGTCGGAGCATGAAGAAGCATAGAAAGGTTGGAAAGGTGTGCCTTCGGCGCGCACGTATGCGCATGGGAGATTCTGGAAGCCAGCTAGCAGGTTGATGGATGCTCTGGCAGAGATGTGGACACACTCATGCATATCGCAGCAAAATGCTGTTGCTGAGCAAACAAGTACTGGCATTGGGCAAGGATGGTTGGATAGGAACAAACGGCAAGTTGCACTGAGTAGAGAAGGCGCGTGTGAATATGGTCCGAGTCGGCCGGCCGCGCCCGACTCGGGCCTCTGTAACAAACCGCTGCAGCGCTTCCAACCACCCGCCGTCGCTGCTTGTGTACACTCTACCGGCTAGTGTTCTAGGCTCACGTTCACAGCCTCTTATTCGACCCTGGCGCTGCTGGCGAGCTCGGGCGAGTCTCAATTGGCGTGCTGTCACGGTTGTCCACGACTCCGGGGTACGTTATACGCGGCAATCCTTTCTATCTAGTGCGCCCGGAGCGCTTGCTACAAGGGTCGAGCGACGCACTGACATGGCTTCTGGATCTGCGACGACTCTATCATAGCGCCGGCGCGGCCCTACATGCTGGCATCTGCGGCGTTCATCCAACGAAGTTCCTGTGTGTAACATTTCTCTTCTGGTTACTTGCGTGGCTCTAATGGTTCGTACCGGCTCCGATCCGACTCGAAGTTCTCGGAAGGCTGCCTTCGGTCGTCAACAGGTATCTCATCGGCGCCACGGATCATTTCCAATTGGCATTTCTGGATGAAATTACCGACCCGAAGCCAGGAAGGAAGCCTACCGCCGAAGGCGGGTCCTTTTTGTCATCTAGTATCTCGCTACAATCAATGTCCCTACTCAAGCCCAGGCCAGGAGGCGCCGAATTTACAGAACAGGCGTTTTCAAGTACGTGGTACGCCCAACCTCGCAACATCCAAGCACATTTCCCCCAGCATCGTAAAAGGTCAGCACAACGGATTTGCCCCCACATTATCGAGCTTTGACTTTCATTTTCAGCGATCGCGATCGGACATCATGCCTCCACCACCGCTCCCGTTTGACATCCACGCACGCATCATCGAGTTCGTCTACGTCCTCTCCCAGAGCCACGAGATCGACTTGCCCACGCTCTCCGCGTGTGCGCTCGTATGCAAGGGCTGGATAGCCCCCGCGCAACGCCTCCTCTTCCGCCGCATCCGCCGCCCGAGCAACAGCGTCTACGACACCGGCCCATGGTTTCGCCACGTCACTCCGCTGCTCCTCCGCGCTTTCACGTCCCACCCTCACCTCGGCACATACGTGCGATCCATCACCCTCGAAATCGTGCCCAGTCGCCTCTCCGCGGAGACATGCGACGCGCTCTGGTTCCCGCTCCTCCGCCTTTGCCCGCACATCGCGCGGCTCCGCTTCGTCGGCTCGGCGTCCCCGCCGGCGCCGTGGCTACAAGACCTATGTGCGCTCGGCCTGCGCCCGTCCGTGCTCATCTTCGCCCTGCCCGTGGCGCGCGAAGTGGTGCACGCCATGCTCGCGACGCTGCCGAGCGTGCGCCACTTGGTGGTAGAACAGACCGCTGGTGATCTGCTCGACCTAGCCATTCCCCCGTCTGTGCAGCTACTCTCCGTGACGTGCGATTCTGCCATCAATTTCAAAAGCCTGTGCGTAGTGCCTGCGCCTGTGCCCCCGAAAGATATTCCATTTGAAGACCTCCACGTGCACCACCTGTACCTTCCAGAGGAAATGACAAGCATCGAGCGCTGTCTCGCCCGCAACCTGCGCTCCCTCACGCTCTGGATGGTGCCCTCCAGTGACGTATTGAAGCAACTGACGGCCCTCGAGTCCCTCGTCCTCAACAATCTCCCGTCACAACCCACCACGCTCCCGCGCACTCTGCGTCACTTTGGATTGCACGCACATCGCAGCTATTTTCAGTCGGCCGAGATGGCTCAGTCTATCAAGGAACTTCCTGCTTCACTCTCGGAGAGCGCGCTGCCTGACTTGCGGGTTGTATCGGTGACCCGTTTGTCGGACTATGTTGTGTGGCAGACGCTGGAAGAGGCGAGCACAGCGCGCGGTGCGGACTTCGTGGTCTATGCAAGTCGCGCGGCCTATCCGGTGCGTTTGCTAATTTTTGCTCAGTGTACACCGGTTACGGATGCTGATATGGAACTGCAGCGAGCGCGGTACGTCGATTGGATATGGTGAGGACGTAGGTGGCAGCAGAGCAGGGTGGCTGCCCGGATAGAATTGACCGGCCGTATGTAGGACATATTGTAGTTTGGACGGCGGGCATCGAAAGAGCTCCGGGTGAGTCAGGCACTCGCGTCGATCGAGTACGACAGCAGGATTTGGTCGGAAACAAAAATGTGGTGTGACTGAGGCTGAGCTCGTAGGCGGTCAGTTAGTAGACCTGTGCAGAGAGCGCGACTGCCGAGGATCGCCCGCCGAAAGGCACGGCATCGGACACGGGATGCATGGAACAATTTTCGCGCAACGGAGACTAGGATGCATGTAATTCAGGAAGGCACCGCTGTAGTGCCGCTAGTGCAAGACATATTTAAACGGGCACTGCCACCGCCCCACCCTTTCCCCGCCTTCCCCTGCTTTCCCCTGCAACGATGCCCCTGCCGGAAACAACATCCGCACAGCCGCAGCCGCGGCTTGAGTGTCTACGGAAAAGTAGTGGAGACAAGATGGCCGCGCAGTGCGTTCGTTGTCCCTACAGACGAACCAGATACGTCCGAGTCAGGCCCTGATGTCAGCGCGTCACAGGAGGCACGACACGGATAAGCGGACAGTCAAGCGTTCGTGTACTAAGCGGCCTCGAGAGACGGTTCGGCGGCATCCTGAGGGAAGACTTTGTACATAGTCGTGCATGGACCATTCTAACCATGGCGACCCTAGCTATGTAGTACATCGACGCGCGAGTATGGACAAGTGTACACAGCGTACACAGCGTACACAGCACATCTTCAGTCGGCCCGGCTTATGGCTCAGTGCGAGTCACCGCGCGACCGACGGAGTGACTCGCATCTAGTCAGCGATGTCATTCTCCGCCAGATATAAAGAGGGGCTGTGTCAACGCGCCATTGTCTCCTCTCCCCCATACCACATCCCCTGCTCCTCAAGCACACCCAACACACCAGAACTCATGAACTCCGTGACGCGACCCCTCACCAAGGGTGACAAGCTCGTCATCCAGAAGCGAGAGAAGAAGCAGAAGCGCGACGCAGACAGAGCGCGGCGCGAGGCAGGCCGCGAGGTACGTCGAGACCCTCGCATCCTGCGCACCGAAGCTCATCAAACCTCTCCCCCCAGCGCATCGCGCAGGCCAAGGCTCTCTACATGGACCGCATGTCCCGGAAGAGCGACAGGCTGTACCAACGGCGCAGCAGCGCGGGCACATGGCGCGGCGGCGCGTTCGGCGCGAAGAACGTCTACACCCCCGACGACACGGAGTTCTACGCCGGCCCCGACGAGGTGGTGATGCAGATTGCGGCGTTCGAGCTGCTGGAGCGAGCGCGGCCAACAGCGCGCCCGCCACACGAGATCCCGCTCGTGGACATCATGCGCCCGGCGAAGAAGCGCGGCGGGCGGCGGCACGAGGGCGCACTGCTGACGAACGGGCAGACGTTCGAGGTGATTGATGAGGATGCGTTCTCCGTGGCGTCGCTGGAGGACGAAGAGTCAGAGGTGGACGGTTGGGAGGTTCTGTCGGCGCTGAGCGGCTGAAGGACGGGGTGTGCTGCTTGCGTTATTTATACACGACACGATACCCCAGACCCTCACCGTGCGGCATTACTACTCTTCCTAATCATCATCCCACAACCGGGCATCGCTATGCTCATACCATCCTGCCATTGGATTCCATGCGCAAGTTACATTTCGTGATGAGCACTGCCGACAGATGCTCTCGCCTCTGCGCATACAACTCGTCAGCTCAACGCATTGCGGGAAGTCAAGTGGAACACGTACACATACAGATGACCAAAAGTGTGCCCACGCCCCGACAAGTCACCCTACACCAACTATGATACAGAGCTCCAGTGCGCCCATCGCCGCCGTCACTGCGAAAGGCCGAATGTATGTCGACGCATCCGAGTCACTCGGCGCGTCGGTTTCGAGCAAGTGTGTCGTCCATACTGCGCGGGGCCGCTTCGCTTCTGGACGCGGAAGCTAAATCTCGAGGACAGTGGCCGCGAGTAAAGATGGAGGATAGTCGCGTCTCGAGTGCGCTGTTGTTGCCGCCATCCTCGTAATGCGGACTGGATAACCAGAGTGAGGACGAGGCTTGAGGAAGAATGGAAGACACACACCTTCAACATCGCAACGTGCGTCTCGAAGTCGCACGATAGTACCTATAGCGCTCGCAGCCGCAAATCGTGCTCCTGGGCTGGCCAACGTGGTCTTGTCCGGGTCGAGGAGCACACCGTCACGCGCGATATGCTGCACGAGGAAGGAGGCGTCATCTGAGTGTTTGCTATGACACTGAATGACCCAAAGATGTATTGATAAGTATCAAAGTAGATGGTGAAGAAGAAGCGTACTCACCGCCGATAAGGTCGAGGCGCTGCTCGTGCTCGCCTCCCCGGGCACGATCCTGCCCAGCCCGAGAGCAATGTACTGTAGTAGGAATGGCGAGCTGATGAGCGTAGCCTGCGATGGAGGGCCAGGGTGCGCACGGGCGATGAGGTGATGGTGAGGCGGTCGAGCACGGGGAAGCCCATGCTAATTATTTGCGCGACGATGTTGCGATATGGTGTACCATCGACCGAAAACGGCGGCCGGCGGGGTGGTTCAGCGGGTCAAACATGAAAGCGCGGGCATGGGTCACGGCGGGGATCGCGCGAGGTATTGAGCGACGCAGACCATCTCGTACTGTGAAAAACGAAGAAAGCAGGAGCAGTCAGTGACAGACGTGGAAAAGGGGCACTGTAAGCGCACCGTTCGATGATGGCCCGTCGGCGTGTCTCGAGACCAGCTGCACTACTCTTTCATGTACGGATGACGGATAGGAGGAAGCTGCGAAGAGATGACTGCCGAGAGCAGTTATCCGAGAGGCATGGTGCTGAGGGCGTCGGGCTTGTTGCGGGGCGTCGACGACGAGACGAGGCGCTCATTGAGGCCACGCGTCGTCTTCCGCGCCGCCACACTCAGGCTCAGTAGCAGCGTACTACCACGATCTCGTCGCGTCGTAAGTCAACACGTCCCTCCAGCGGACAAGTTAATGTTCTCACCTCTTTCCCAACTCTTCTCGGACATAAGATTCCGCCGACAACACACATCTCTTTCTCCGAATCACAACTGAAATTGAATCCTCGAATTGATGGCCCACAATGCCAAAAGCAACCTCGGGTCCGTGTCCGTACCGCGTTATCGTATCCTGACTGACATCTGTTTGACGAACAGTGGAAATGCTTCTGCTGAGCTTCACCCAACTAGGCTCGAGCTGAAAGGTGCGCCTGCCTCGTACTCGTCGTGAAAGCTCTCCTATTGAAACACGACCGCTCCATAAGTTGAAAGGTGCATCGGACTGCCCAAGATTGCCTTCTTCAAAGGGTTCCAGGCTGCCATCCGAGTTGATGGTGATGCAGAGCAGCGCACTAAGGTGTCTGTAGGCAAGGGTGAGGCCGTGTGGGATGAGCCGCATGTCTTGTACGTGTTTCTCGGTTCTCCAGTCTATTTGCACATGTGCTTACAAGTCGTATCAGCAATGTCTCTGAGGCATCCAGAGTAGAAGTGGAAATCTGGACACATCGATTGTTCAAATTCCCAAAGAAGGTTGTTGCAAGAGGATCTGTCCTCGCATTCGATTTACTGCACTCAGGCAATGGTCACTAATTTCTCTGCTCTGCCTGCTAAGCAGTCTGCTAATATTCCCCTTTGTTGTCCAGATACTCTCTCGCTTGAGACGATATACCCTCGCGAGAGTGTAGGCTCGCAATGCCAGCTCTATGTAGCTGCTACTCAAATAAACCAGGATGAAGAACTTCAGAATGTCATTGCCCATGTAGCCAACCAGATTGCCCAGCCTGCATCTCCCCTTCACCCCGCACGCACTCAAGTGATTGTCACAACTGAAATTGTGCAGGAGAACACATCTGCTATTGATGTGTGGGAGCAACTTTTGGAAAAGCTCAACCTGTTTGCATCTTTGATGGACAAAGTGTCTGAGGTATATGTCCTGTTGCCATTTATGTATAGCTCTGTGCTCATGTACTTGAAGATCCATCCATATTTGGCAGCAGCTTGGACAGTATTGGATGCTGGACGAAAGGTGTGTCCTTCTTTCTTTCTGATTCATGTGGACCTTACATATATGAGACAGATGATAGTTGCTCAGCAGGAGCGTACCTCTAGAGTTGAAGAACTTGGACAAGTCATATTCAGTGTCTATGAAATTATTGACTTGACTGGTGATTTGAAGACAAGCCAGCCTCAACAAGAGATCCTCAGTGCTTTGAGCAAGCAGACATTGGAGTGTGGTTATTTCATTGCTGAATACTACAGGGATAGAAGCAAATGTTGGACTTCCACATCTGCATCAGTGTTCTTCAAGTTGCTAAAAGTTTGCACAGGGCATGATGCTTTCAAGAATATTCTTTCCAAGACTGATAGAATCATTCAAAAGTATGAGCTTCAGTTCAGAAAACTCAGAGATGCCTTGCAACAACATACTTCTATTGAGATTCAATTTGTTGTACAAAGCATCTTTGACAAAATTGGGAATATAGAGGATATCAGTAAGGTTTTAGTTTTAATCTCCAGTGTTGTACTAATAAATGCTTAGTTGAAAAGGTCACCCTTCCTCATATGCCCTACTATGCTATGGGTGCTCGTTATCAGCGAGGAAAGCAGTGTCTGAGTGGAACACGTGAAGCACTATTGACCAACATCAGAGCATGGATTGACAACTCAGATGGACATCATGACAACACAAAAATGCTTTTGTTGACTGGTCTCTCTGGCACTGGAAAGTCATCTGTGGCAAACTCTATTGCAGAGCACTATCACAAAGTGAATCGATTGGGGTCCTCCTTCTGTTTCAACAGAAGTGAATTGGCAAATAGAAACTCCAAACATCTATTTAGCACTCTTGCTGTGGATCTTGCTGCATTTGACCCCAGCTTCAAACATGCACTTGTTGATTGTGTTGGTCATGATCCATCACTTTGTGGGACAGAAAACCTGCAAGAACAATTGGAGAATTTTATCCTAAAGCCTGTTAAGGATCTGGTATTTGTGGGCCCTATTGTTATTGTAATTGATGCACTAGATGAGAGTGGCAATCTAGGCTCTAGGTATCAGCTGTTGCAGTCATTGGCGTCTCTGTTGCCTACCCTCCCCTCCAACTTTCGTATCCTTCTGACATCTCGTCCAGAGGAGGATGTGGTAAAAATCCTCCAGCCAAACAAATACATTGACCACAAAACTATGGCAGATGTCCCACACAACTCTACAAAAAATGATCTTCTGAAATACATCCAGTCTGAATTAAGAGATGGAAGTAGTCAATCATTCTCTATATTTCAAGATGTACATTATAGAACACTAGCTATAAAAGCTGAGGGGCTATTCCAATGGGCATATATTGCATGCTATGCTATCAAGGGCTATGGTGGAGCACTCCCCACACCCAGTGGGATGCTAATGGAGTTCGCTAGGCTAACTTCAACCATCTCTTTGCATACAGGGTCAGATAAAGGACCTTTGGATCAAATATATGAGCATGTCTTATCAACACTTGTAGAAAGCCCAAATGATAGACAAAGAGTAAGCAAGTTGAAAGCATTAAAGGCATTATTAGGACAAGTATTAGCTGCCTTTCAGCCATTATCTGCAGACTGTTTTAAACAAATGCATACTATGAGCACACATTCCACTTTGATAGAGGACTTTGACTGGGCATTAAGCAAGTTGGGGGCATTGCTGACAGGGGTCATTGACTGCTCAGAGCCCATTCAATTCATTCATACATCCTTTCAGGACTTTCTAACACATGAGTCAAGTGGAGATTTCTACATTGAGGATGTATCACAGCACCATGATTTATTTGCATGGAGTGCTATTCACACTCTGAACAAAGTACTCAAATTCAATATGTGTAGTTTCCCAACATCATATTGTGCAAACAACGACGTATCTGGACTGCATGCTAGTGTTCAATTCTATTTTGACACATGGTCAAAATATGCTATTCAATATTGGGGGCTGCACTTTGCCAAGTCACTGCTTGGTGCAACACTGGAGTCTTCAGTGACCCAAATTTTGGAAACAAAGTTTTTATACTGGCTAGAGGCAATTAGTCTCCTCAACATTGGCAATACTGCAGCGACAACACTTGCTGCTATCAATGCATTTTGCAAGGTTAGTAATTATAATCACATATATATTCACAGGCTAATTGTTTTCATTATAGACAGAGCAATTGAAGCTGTACACACTAGACACCAGGAAGTTTGTGTTGATGTTTGCACCTGTCATTGTGAGATCAGTGCCCCATATATATCTGTCAAGCATGGCCTGTGCACCTAAAAAATCTTTTATCTATAAGCAATATGCAGGGCGTCTTCAACATCTCTCAAACTTACCTATTGGGCATATTACTGATTGGCCTGTGACCATGGTAAAAATTAACTGTACACATCATGTTTATTCTGTGGCATATTCCCCTGATGGGCAGCATATTGTGTCAGGCTCTAACGATAGAACTGTCCGCATCTGGAATGCTCATACAGGTCAGCTTGTGGGTATACCTCTTAAGGGGCACACAATGTCAGTTCAATCTGTGGCATATTCTCCCAATGGGCAGCATATTGTATCTGGCTCTGATGATCATACTATTCGCATCTGGGAGGCCCATACAGGCCAGCTGGTGGGCAGACCTCTTGAGGGACATACATGTTTTGTTCAATCTGTAACATACTCTCCTGATGGGCAGCATATTGTGTCTGGCTCATATGACAAGACCGTTCGTATCTGGGATGCCCACACAGGCCAGCCTTTGGGCACTCCTCTTAGGGGCACACAGATAGTGTTTATTCTGTAGCATATTCCCCTGATGGGCAGCACATTGTGTCTAGCTCAGCAGACAAATCCTTACGCATCTGGAACACCCACACAGGCCACCCTGTGGGCACACTTGAGGGGCACACAAGTGCGGTTTGGTCTGTGGCATATTCCCCCAATGGGCACCATATTGTTTCTGGCTCTAATACCATCCGCATCTGGGATGCCCACACAGGCCAGCCTGTGGGTGAACCTCTTAACTTGAACTTGAAGGGTCGTGCACCTCGGGTTGCTTCTGTAGCATATTCTCCTGATGGGCAGCACATTGTGTCTGGCTCCATGACTACCTCATTCACCTCTGGGATGCCCACACAGGCCAGCCTGTGGGTGCTCCTCTTCAGGGGCACACAGATTTTGTTGCTTCTGTAGCATACTCCCCGGATGGGCAGCACATTGTGTCTGGCTCTCCTGACAACACTATTTGCATCTGGGATGCCAACATAGACCAGCCTGTGGATACCCCTCTTCAGAGGCAGATTCATTTTTCTCCTTCTCAGGTTGCATACTCTCCCAATGGGCAGCACATTGTGTTTGGCTCATGGAACGCAATCATTCATATTGCGGATGCCCACACAGGCCAGCCTGTGGGCACTCCTCTTAAGGGGCACACAGATAGTGTTTATTCTGTAGCATATTCCCCTGATGGGCAGCACATTGTGTCTAGCTCAGAAGACAAATCCTTGCGCATCTGGAACACCCACACAGGCCACCCTGTGGGCACACTTGAGGGGCACACAAGTGCGGTTCGGTCTGTGGCATATTCCCCCAATGGGCACCATATTGTTTCTGGCTCTAATGATTATACCATCCGCATCTGGGATGCCCACACAGGCCAGCCTGTGGGCACCCCTCTTAAGGGGCATACAGATTGTGTTTTTTCTGTAGCATATTCCCCTGATGGAGCACATTGTGTCTGGCTCTAAGGACAAGACTGTTCGCATCTGGGATTCCCACACAGGCCAGCCTGCGGGCACTCCTTTTGAAGGACACACAGATGTGGTTGCTTCTGTGGTATACTCCCCAATGGGCAGCACATTGTGTCTGGCTCCTATGACAAGACCATCCACATCTGGGATGCCAACACAGGCAAGCCTGTAGATATACCTTTTACAAACCACACAGGTGAAATTCTATCTATAGCATATTCCCCTGATGGGCAGTACATTGTGTCAGGCTCACCTGATGGTGTTATCCGCATCTGGGACACTTACACAGGGCGGCCTGCTAGTGTGGGTACCCCTCTGAAGGGCACACAGCTTTTGTTAATTCTGTCGCATATTCCCCTGATGGGCAGCATATTGCATCTAGCTCTGATGACAAGACCATCCGCATCTGGAATGCCCCAACAGGCCACCATCTGGGTGCAAATATTAATCAGCAGTCAATTCAATTCTCACCTCTTGCGGATCATGCATTGACTCACCCTGAAGATTTGGACATCCTTCATCCCAATCAACCCATTGAACTGAATGTGCAAAGTGATGGGTGGATCGTTGACTCTGCATCATCCCCACCTGCCCTCTTAATGTGGTTGTCCCCTGACAACCGCTCTCCTGGATTATGTACCCCATACACACATCTCATTCTGAACGCCCATTTTGCAACACTTGATCTTAGTGATTTTGCTCATGGCTCTAACTGGACTGACTGTATAGAGGAATAGATGTAGCAGTGTCACTTATATAGCAGTTGTAGTTTAATGGATTTTACCTTCCTCGCCTATTTCATCTATTTTAGGATGACAAAGACTATGCCAGCACTGGCCCAATTACTCTGAGTAGCTAACTTACATGAGATGCTAGTGCAGCGGTAACAGTGTTGGGAGACCAGGCATACAGACGGTAGAGCACTGTGCGACCAAAATACATATTGACACTTGTTTAGGTAAACAATAAATAAGCTTCACCCCATGCACTCCTCACAATCATAGAGCAGATACAAACATCCAACCAAATGAACAGACAGGTAAGTAATCAATTAACACCTGATGAAGTTCCCGACAATCATGCTCGGGATGCCCCATGTGTCGCGGCGGATCGTGAACGAGAAGCAGCAATTGATGAAGCCCTCCTCGGCGGGCGTCGTGCGCCGCAGCGCCGGCGGCGTGCTCGAGCCCGACACGGGCGGCGTAATCAGCGGCTTGAACCGCAGCACGCAGGACGTCAGCACGGCCTTCTGCGTCGAGTCGAACGCGACGTTGCCGTATTTCTGGCGGTGCACGATGAGGAACGGACGCGACGCGGAGGGGACAGCACGTACCTCCCAGTAGTTGACGGCGCTCTCCTCGGCCATGAGTTCGTATATGCAGAGGCGGCCCTGGAGTTGTCGCAGTGATTAGCATAGACAGGCGGGCCCATGAGCGGCGCATACGCACGTCGCGCAGCATATATCCGTCGACGCCCACGAGCTCCGCGAACTCGCGGTTGCCCTTGTAGATCTCGCCAGTGCGTCGCCAAAGGCACGCAGGAATGCCCATCGAAGAGAACACGCGGTCGTAGTCGAGCATCAGCCGCTCGAAGGCTTCCTCGATGAACACAAGATCCTATATATACCACGCACAGACATAAGAACGGTCGTCAGCACGTACGACGAGGACAAAACGCACGATATCGCGAAGAGATTGGGCGATAGCCTGAACCCGCGGATCAGCTAACGCTCGCGGGCAAATGAGTAGGTAAGCTTACCCGGAATTTTGGTCGCAGCACCGACAGCGGCTGCAAGATTTGCTGCTTTGACTCTTGTGTGACACTGCGCTCTGGCGCGTCAGCATGGATATACGAGGCACGACGAAGTAAGAGTACGCACTTTCGGTCCATCCAGCGCGACAAACGCGCGTACCCCTTCACGTAATTGTACGGCTTCAGCAGGCCCGCTTCATACTTCGTCCGAATGACGCGCTTCAAGCGCTCGTCACGCGAGCCCGGCTCCTGGTCCGCCGCAGTCAACAGGAACTTCTCCGTCATGTTCGCCGTGGGGATGGGCACAATCGACGTCGGGCCCATGTTCTCGTTGCCGCCAAGTGGTGCAGGAGTCGGCGCGCCGGAGGGCGGCGGAGCGAGCGGGTCGGCGATTTGATTCGTGCCGACATTGGAAGGCACGGAGGCGAGGGGCTGTTGCGGCGTTTGTGTGAGGGACGCTTGCGACACGGGCGGGGGGAGGGCCGACAAGTCAGGCGTGTTGGTGAAGGTGGTGGAAAGAGGGGGTGCGACGCCGCCGGAGGGATTGAAGAACGCCTGCTCGTCGAGCGTTTCCAAGAAATCACTGTAAGGCACGATCAGTCTAAGCTCCGAGGAAGGCAGCGGCTGCGAGAACCGAACACGCACGAGAGGCTGGAAAATTCCTTTCCGAAGGTCTCCAGCGGGTACATGTACCCAGTCTGCTGCTGTTGCTGCTGCTGCAAGCCCAGATTTGACCATGCGGCATTGCCTGGCGTCGGTGGGAAGGGGCGGGCGTGGCTAGAGCATCGTTTATGTCAATAAACACGGAATCCGGAAAGTCACCCAAGGCGGCCATGGTCATGGTGGTAGGCAAAAGGGAAAACAATGACACGAATCACGGCACCCAAGTGCTGCGATTGATGAAGTACGAAAGAAGGTAGGCACGATGAAAGTGAGACTTGATCCGCGCAACACTCGATGACGACGAGCCGTGGTAGCCTGGACACCAGACACAGGCGATCGAAAGGGGGATGGGGAGCAGAATCCATATCGAGAGCGATTGGCACGCGCGCGCATCCATGATGTGAAGGAAAGATATGACCGCAGGATACTCACGGGGTATGCTCATTGTCTGCGGCGGGGGCACCTGCGCCGCCGCGGCGGAGGCGGAGGTGCTCGCGGCGGGCGTCGTCTGCTTGTCGCCTTTCCCTGTGCGGTTCTCGTCGTGGCAGAGGTGCCCGATTTCGCGTTTAATGCTGGACGATGCGTGTGAGCGACGGGACAGAGGATATCGGCATGGGGTTAAGATCGGAGTCGGGGGCGTCAAAGCCGCGGACATGGCGGGTGGACGCGGAGGGCCCTCTGCACGGCGTCCAGCGCGTCCCCCGCCCCAAGTCAAGCGTGCGGGACGTCAAAAAGAGCATATATGCGCCATCCGCGCGCGACCGGGCGATAAAATCCAAGTAGAATGACGACTCACCATCGCTGGCAGGGCCGTCCATCGTCGCAAGTCATATGGCTGCGGCGGCAATAAAGACAGGCGTGGTTGACCTTGCGCCGCTTGGCACCTCCGGCCTTGCCAGTGCGTTTCTTGCCGCCGTTTCCGTCGTCGTCGCTGTCCTGCGCATCCTGGGGTGTCTGCTGGGAGGTGGAAGAGCCAGGCGCGGATGTCGGGCCGGAAATGGCTGTCCCTGAGGCGAGTTCGGGTCGTAAGGCGCAGACATTTGGAGCAGTTCGTGAGTGGATGCTGTGTGTGCACGGTGGTTTGGGTAGAGTGAAAAGTAAGGTGACGCAGACTCTATACCAATAAGTACCCGGCTCAGGCGCTCCTTTCTCCCGATTCGCTTATGTCAGCGGGCCCTCGGCTGCTTGTGATCGGCCCGCCGGCAGCACAATGACATGTCGACATCAATGCCGCCAAACCCGAGAGTACAGGCAGTTCATTGCAGCATCATTCTGCCGCAGTCGGCTGTCAATACTCAATTGGCATCGGGGGCGACGGAACCAAGGGGCTTGCATAGTGCGTGCGAACCAATTATAGTGGACAAACAGAATTGTTACAGGTACAAAATACAAGATGCCCGCGCAGAAATGGTGCGCAGAAGTCATCCAATCAGTCATAGCGGCATATTGCGTTGGTATCGAGAGCGATGCGGAGGAGATATCGGGGCAGCGACGTATGTATGAGGCATGCGCCTCACGCCTTTGCGGTCCCCACGAGCGCCGTGCCCGACGATCCGCGCAGGCGGAGGAACGCACTGCGCACGTAGTTGAGCACAGACTGCAGATTCGGGGGCTCGCGGTATTTTGGTAGGTCGTTCGCGATGTTCTCCCGGAAGAACTGCCAAGCAAGACAGGTTAGCAAAACGCCACCTGGCACGCGCTTGACAATCACCTTGGCCAGGAACTTCGCCGACTCCTTCGGGTACCGCTTTTGCGTCGCGTAGTCGACGTAGGTCACGCCGAACCGCGTGTCGTAACCGTCAGCCCTACAGCCATTTTTAGCACCGCTATTGAAGGAGCTGCGCATTCGGTATCGTCCTTACCATTCGAAGTTGTCGAGAAGACCTTAGTAAGAAGCAAGAGTCAGTCAGTAGGAGTCAAATCCCCGGCGAGAAGCCACTCACTCCACGGGAAGTACGCCCGGATATCGACGCCGTCCTCCACAATCGCGGCAACTGCGGCGGCGGTCATTCCGCGGAAGTACTCGACACGATCGTGGTCCTGGATAGCTTGCTCGATCGTCAAGCTGTTCTCGTTCTTCACCGCAAACCCGTTCTCCGTGACGCTGCGAGTAGAATATCAGTAAGCGGCCCGCAAGCGCCGGTCGAACAAACACGCACTATATGGGCAGGCGATAACGCTGCGGAAAAAGCGAACGGTCAATAAACCGCCAGCTCATACAGAAGCTTCCGGCGCGTGCGTACCTTGTACAGATAGTTCAACAACTAGCAGGCGGCGGTGTCAAGTGATCAGATGGCAGTTCATTGACGAACCGAGAACAATGGAGCACTCACTGCACGGAAACCTTGCGGGTCTGAAGGAAGCGAAGGCATGTCAGCCGCCGTGTCGCGATATCAAAGAAGAACAGAAGAAACTTACAGGTCTGCAGCCACGCGCAATGTGCTGGAGGATTGGTGGAACAACATCAGTATGGTGAGAGCTCGTCATGACAGGCTTCGCAGTACCTTGCGTGCCTAGTTGCGTGCCATCGGGCCGCGTGAACGTGTACTCGACGCGCCCTTGGAACTCGTCGTCGCCACCCGCCTCTACACGCCACAAAGACACCGCGTCAGTCAGCGCGCTAGTGGCGTAAAGCGAAAGCCACGCACTGCACAGGTTCGTCGTGTAGGTGTTCATGCCGTAGAAGTCGGACGAACCCTTCACGACGGCCAGTTCCTCCGTGGTAAATGCGGGGAGCCGCTCGCCGAGCATCTCTTGCATAAACTCCGGGTAATGCCCGAGATAGATGGGATCCTGTGCATAGACAACGCATACCATCAGTCACACGACACCGCGAATCACAATGAGGGCCTACTTACCGCATACCAGCCTGTTATTTGACGTCGTAGAGATCGATGGAACGAGACAGATAGGGGAGTTGTCAGCAGAGGTAAACACACATGGAGCAATAGATACGACACAGCCCCGTGCAGCTTTGGACAGCAGAAGCGAGGCCATTTCGCAGCCAAGAAGGCGAAGAAGCAGGATTCTCACCGATGGCGACGTCAAGGGCATGCTGCGCGGCTTCCACGTCTGCATACAGATAACGCGCGTCAGCGGGGTGCGGAGACAGAAGCACAGTGCGGCGAAAAACAAACGTACTTGCGGGGCTGTCGTCGTATGGGAGCGCCCAGTCGCCGTTCAGCGTGATGCCGATGATCCCGCGCTGCGTAGACTTGAACTCCTCGCGGTCGCTTACGCTTTCACCGCGTACGCGTGCGCCAGAATCACGTTGTGTCCAACGCTATAATTTGCGTCGAATTTACCCGGTTAGTACTCGACGACTTGGCAAGGTTTACGGGAAGGGGACATACATCCAGGGTTCCGTCGAAGAATCGCCTTCGGGCGAGCGGTTGCGGTCACTTGATCGGCCGGGCGCAAACACGCCACGTCCGTAGCCAAGAATCGACACACACCATGGTTCGTTCATTGTGAGCCTAACGGATGGGGGCGTTGGGTAAGACGAGCCACGGGGATATGCGGAGACACGTACCAGTGCTTGACGCGACCGCCGAACGCGCGGAAGCAGACCTACAGGAGACTGTCAGAAAACGTGCACCAGAGGTGAATTCGCGTCACGCACTTTGGCATAATTTGTGTAGTCCTCAACGATCTCTCGGTTCAACCACCCGCCATATCGGTCGTGGAGCGCTTGTGGGAGATCCCAGTGATACAGAGTCTGAAGCGACGTGTAAGCGTTGCGATAGGCACGCTGACGGCCAGTATGCACTCACCACGAACGGGATGATACCCGCGCCAACAACGCGTCGATGAATTTGGAGTAGTACTCGATGCCCTTGGGGTTGACAGGGTCGTTCCGGCCACCGAGGGGAATAATACGCGCCCAGGCGATGGAGAAGCGGTAGGACTTGACGCCGTACGCCTTGAGGAGCGCGATGTCCTCCTTCCAGAGCTCGTACGAGTTGGTCGCGACATCGCCGTTCCCGCCATCGAGGGTCTTGCCCGGTTGCCGAGAGAAGTCGTCCCAAATCGACTTGCCGCGCCCGTCTACATCTGTCGAGCCCTCGATTTGAAATGCCGCTGCGACGCGCCGTCAGACGAGAGATGGAGCTCAGTGCAGACAGGCCGACGCACCTGTAGCAAAGCCCCAGAGGAAATCCTTGGGGAGTTTGGCAACGACAGGAGTGAGGGTGGTAGGTACAACCATGGCTTGCGAGAATTACAGAAGGAGCCGGGCTGGCGGAGACGCGAGGACGGTCCCTTTAAAGGGGACGACGAGGGCAGGATGGGCCGGCATTTCTGAGGGGAGCCACCGAGAAATGTCCGCGATGGGTGCATGCGAGGGAGCCGAGGTCCGGCGGCAGGAGGCAGGCGCTGGGAAATCGTGACCAGACGTGACTGTGAATTTGAGAGAAATCGAACTGGCAGACCGCGGCGAGGAGGTGAGTCTGGGGATAAGCTGGGGAACTGTGGATAAGCTGGGTATGTTTGCGCGGGGGCGGGGACGAAGCGCTCACGTAAACCCCGCGTCTGCCAAGTTCCCTCGCCCCGACATTTCGCCGGCGCCTCACCGCCGCCCCCACGGCCCCGCATTGCTCCACACGGCTCTGGACCGCGTCGCCGTTGGGCATTTTCCCGAGTTTCTGCCTCGCCGGTCGAGCGTCAGCAGCCCCGACGAAGCCCGCACCTTTGCTTGCTGCCCCGGACCTCTTCCCCACTTCCCCGCCCTGGTGCCGCACCGTGCCCAGATCAAGGGCGCGGCGCTTACCCGCCCTGCCCTGACGACTCATGCATCAGACGGCCGCTGGTGCATCTGCGTATGATCTCGCGGCCACGACAAACTCAGACAGAAAAGGTATCATTGGGAGCTCGGAACTTCGACGTGACTGCACCTGGCGGATAATCAAAGTGTCAGTGGCCTTGTTTCGACGGTTCAAACGTTCAGAAGCGAAGCTATCAAGCAACGACGTCGACCCTGTAACCAACTACATCGGAACATACCATACCACCGGCCGGATCGAGCTCAGGCTAGTGCGTTTTGTCTAGATTACCTGCTGCGCCAGCAAGCAGTCCCGACCAGGTTTCGGATATTCTGTGAGTAAGATACGGCCGCTTGAGTCGGACAGCCTTACTCACTGCCGGAGTTCCCAGTCTGGTCCAGACCACCCTGCAGCTGCTCATCTTGCGCCACAAACCTTGCCTGAAAATAGCATCCTAGAACGCAAAAATGGATAGCGCTCCAAGCTAAGAATGCCATGTGTGAGCTATGTAAATAGTTCCCTTCCATAATAACTGCCCGTGCATCCCCACGCACAGCAAGCGTGCGGGAGAAGAGACGTCGTATTGGATAACCAAGGTCAAGAGGGTCAGCACGTGCATCCAGCCAACGCAAAGGATGTAATTTTGGCACCTGGTACACGGGAATACACCTCCTTAAGGAGCAGGCGGATGTCCCACCGCGGGAGCGGGGAGGCGAGCATCCAGACGAAGCATGGAAGGGAGCTTCGGTCGTAGCAGATTGACTGCGTTCGATGCGGGTCCGAGCTAGATCGATACTTCTGGCGTGCGCGTGAATCAGCAGACGCACTTGACGATTCTGCGGAGCAACGTCCAAAATACACTCACCCTATTTCAGCGTGCGATAGTGCACTCGTGTTCGAGGCGTGGGTTCAAGTTGTAGCCGATGAGAACTCCGTCGTCGACACCGCTTATGTAGCGCCTGCAAGGGGAACGCGTTTCAGCATACACGCAGCACGATAGCAGCATCACGTTGCCTTCAGTACAGCCCACGCTCATTGCTTCTCGGGCTGACAGTCAGTCTGCTTGCACGACAATACAGCAGTGGTTCACATGTCCATCTTGATACAGCAGCGGCAGGAACGAACGGCGCGCGAGGCACGTCACATGCCGCGAAGCGCAGAGTGCTAAGTATCGCGCCTGGGAACCCACTTCGGTGCCGGCAGAGCCTCGACAAACTGAAACTCGCGCTCTGCGGCACGCACCACAGCGGCGAAGGAGAACCGCTTATCGGATAGTCCGACGCACGGACGAGGCGCCACATGAAGTACTTACCCGGAGCGCAGGCAGGAACTCCCAATCGGAAGAAGCTATAGGATATGCTATTAGTTTCGCGCTCAGATACTTGAACATCACCGGAACCGCTCCTCGTAGTTCGAATATATAATAGCCGCGAACGCTGCGAACTCGTGTAGATCAGCCAGATTCTGCAACAGGCACGTCAGCAAGTAAATGGAACAGGTGCGCTGCATTGTAACATACGTCAACCAACTCGTTCGGCAGGCCATTAAGCGCTAAATTGGTCCACCGCGCAAGCCCGGGCAGGACACTCGCGAGTCGCAACCGCACGACGTCGCCTTCCTGTCCCTCGCCGACAAAAACGTTCTTGCTGAGCCCGTCGAACAGCACTTCCGTCGCGCGGTCAAGGGAGCGCTCCAGCACGACGGCGAAGTCAGCTGACGCAAGAAGATCGCGCGTTTCCTCGAGAAGCGTGGTGAATGCGGGTTCATGCACGTCGGTGTGCGCAGGCGGGAAGCCGCCGTGGGTCAGTAGATGCGACAATGCGGAGGATGTTGGGGGAAGGAGGGTCGAGAGGAAGCTGTGGGGAGGAAAGAATAGACGGAAGCGGAATGATGAGTGGCGACCGCATTGCAAGACACAAGAAAAACATACTTGATCCGTCGTTCCCTTCCTTCGAAGGTGATCTCGTGCTCGACGCGTCTCCGAACATCGCTGATGAGCCTGTGAAGCTCTACCACGCCAAGCTTCCCCTTCAAGGACACACTGCAGCCTGGTCGTTAGACCTCTCACTGCGAGCGAGGGCGGCGGACTCACTCCTCGAAAACCTCCTCCACACCCCTGCGCACGCGCTCGCCTACATCTTTCCACCCCACGTTCAAGATCCACCAGCTCAGCGTCAGGAATTTCCGTTCGGTCTCCTCACTCACGCCCTCCCGCCAGATACTCTCGTCCTCCCACTCGTCCCTCTGAGCCAGCAGCAGCGCCGCCTCGAGGTCCTCGCTGTACGCGCGGCGCGAGGAGAACGAGAAGAACAGGGATGCGACTGAAGTCTCCGTGTCGAACTTGGCACGTTCCTCTTCGTCGCGCTCCAACTGGATGACAGACTGGACGTATTTGAAGCGTCCGAGCAGTGATAGCTGGATGTTGGTAAAGACGGAGAGAAGGGTCATGGAGTATATGACAGTCAATGTTCGCGTTACAGCTATATGCGCCACGATCGCCAGTAAGTATAGTATCGCAGTGAGCGCAGGAGTCACTTACTGAGCATCTTAATTTCGCGCCAAATTTCGGCTTTGCTTCGCGTGTCCACGCTCATCTGCGATGTAACAAGATCCGTCTGAGATAAATGGATTAGTGTGGAAAGCCGCGATCGTAGGAAAAGAGCTCACTGGACCGGAATCGCCATAACTGCTAACCGCAGAGCTGCTCAACCCCGACTCCGACGCCAATGCATCGATGTGGCGATGCGGCGCGTCCGCAAGCACCTTCTGGTCTGAAGAGGATGCCTCCGATGTCTGCTGGGAGTGCGTCGAATTCGAAAAGCTGTCGACCCAGCTCGCCCGGGACTCCGCCAGTCGCGAGTCGCTGGATTCGTCTTGGACGGAGTATGAGAGCACAGATATTGACCCATTTTCTGATACTGTGTCAGAGTTTCGTGAGATTTCGATGCTAGACTCCATCGAGGAGGGCTCAGGTGATGTAGGGGCGGGGTTTGGCGGTTGTAGCGCCTCTTGCGACGGTGCGGGCGGTGGGTGCGACAATCTTTGGGACTTGGAGCGCGACTGCAGTTCTGCAGTGAGAGATTCGATGTCCATTCCTTTCAGAACATGTGTGCCCAGCATGGGCAAACGCGCCATGACTGTGAAGGAGATGTCCTCCATGTTCGCCTGGAAGCGTTTGCGAAGACTACAGCGCAGTGAGCCCCGTCGCCCTCAACGGAGCACGCATACGTCCACTCACTTATCTCGCGCCGCACGTTCTTGTACGACCTTGTTCCGAACATCCTTCAGTCGACTGCTCACATAACGTCCAACCAAGTACACTCCTCCGCTGACGCCGGCTGCCTTGGCGAATCCTCTGCGTCGCTCGTAGAAGAAGTTTGTCACAGAGTTGAGCATGTTTCACGTCTTGGTATTGAGGTCATTCGTCCGGGGTACATGCAGAGGAGGTGCGAGAGTAGAGCGCTGCAGCCGTGTTCCCCGTCACCGGCTGCGGCAATGCGTTGATGGTCCCGGAGAGCACGTGTTTCCGTCGCTCAGAGCCTCGCACGGAAAGTACAGCCAGTAGAGGTGACAATACTCAAGAGGAGAGCGTAGAATTCACTGAGAGGTCGAGGAGGGTACAGACTGTGTGGCGCAACGACAGAGACGTCGAGCTCACCGCAGCGGACGGCGGCGTAGGCGCGGCTTACATCATCGCCACGCATCGTCGCGCGCTGCAGCTTTCTGGACTGCAACTGTCATTCTGTCTCGACCATGGTGCGTGCTCCTCTTGCATGCCTTTATATACTTTGAAAACATTCTTTCCAGGGTGGAGGAGCGAGATATCCATATCCTAAGGAAGTTTGGTCGCCAGCAGGTGCGTAGGATTCAACAACGTCTCGCCTGTATCCCACCGCTGTGCTCAACTGAATCCGTCACTAGGTGGTTGGTGGACACGTCCCTCGAACTGGAAGTCCAACACCGCCATACTTTTCGCCGGTATCCTCGCCACGACGTATGGCGTTTGGACTTTGAGCGCGGACAAGGAAGTGCGTCCTATCCCTTCTTTCTCTGTTCAACGGGGCTCATCTCGCATTACGTGTAGGTGCGCTTTGTCGAACCAGTCCGCCCAATACCTTCAATGCGGGTAAGCAGTCCCTTCCGTGGCGCTTCAGCTCTCGGGTGTTAATTTGAAAGTCTAGTGGACGAAGCAGTACCGCGATGCTGCTGCTAAGGACAAAGAGGAATCATAGAAATTTGCCTCCCAATAAAGTCCTCTCTTCCTGCCTCTCAATCATAGCAAACGGGCGCGAGATAGGCGCACGGCAATAGCCCGTGAATCATCGAACACCAACCATCGCAATGGCGCGTGGGGGTCGAGCCAGGATGTCACGCTATTTCCATCGTAGATGTCAATGCAAACCCGGTCAGTTCGAGCTCGTTCGAGGCGACATCCCATTTGCGAGCCCGCTACTTATCTGCCGGGGCGCACCGTCATGGCGAGACGCCGGCGCCTCGTTGCGATGACGGCAAATGCACGCAGCCTGCTCCGCGGGCTCTGTGTAACTTCGGGGAAGCTGTCTCGCGTGGTAAGAGCTTCGGCCACGAACCATGTCGAGGGCATACATTCGGGGGTGACTTGTCAGCGTCGTTTGCTTCTAGCCGTCGCAGAAATGACTTCCCTCCGCATTATAAACGCCCGAGGGCGGTGTCAGCAGCGACTTAGAGCGAGTGACTGACACGGTTTCCATCCAAGAAGACCACGACTCGGGCCAAACTAGGGTGGCAAGGCTTTACTGGTGACGAGGCAGACAGGCAAAGGGTCAAACTGTATGTGGCCACAATGTCGACCGCGACGCTACGCCACGTTAATGAAGCTTGTGCGTACAAAGGACTAGTACTATACATACTTACAGCTTCAGTTGCAGCTGCAGAATGGAACTGCTCTTGGCAGCCAGTCAGTCGGTCTCAAGGCAGCCGTGTTAACGACAGGCTCAAAGCAACGCGCCGCCGAGGACGACACGAAGCACGCGAATCGTCACCCGGAGATCGACTAGATGAGAGATACATATCTCGGGCGGCTTCGCATCAACCTGATACAGTGTAAGCAGGTGTAAGCCTGGGTACCGGAGAAACTGGGGAGACACCGCGGAAGGTACATGTGGATGGCGGATTGCTGGACGGTTCGACTGATGCTCCGACGGTCACGTAGGAAAGATGCGGAATCGGAGCTCGAGACTGGTTCTCTGTCGCGGTACCGGTGGCAGTCGTTGCCAGCACGTTCGACCGGATATGAGGATATTACAGTTCTTATGATTTGCTCATAGCCTGCTAGGGCTCATACTAGTATGCGTTACTCACGAGGTGATGCTTTTATCCTGCTGCAAATAAGGGCTGACATCCGGAAGTGCGCCCTTTATTTGATGAAGTTAAATGGGTTCGAGTGCCAAGCCGCCGAAGGCAGGCTCCGAAAAAGACTCGGAGTCGAACGCAACCAAAGCATACGCACCTGGCTGTCGATCACAAAACAGCGCACTCCACGTGCGGTTCTCCATCTTCCTCCATTTTCATCATTCCGCTATTGTTCCGCTACATAAAATTCCGTCGCGATACACGATAGCTTCGTCGTAACCGCGGCACCCGGGCCGGAATCGCACATCTCAGGTCCCAGGATGCCGTGCAGCCGTGCTTCAAGCCTACTTGTGCAACACACACACACACGGAAGCCCGCTTGTGTAGGACCCGACGAGAATGCGCATGGCGCTTCGTCTACTGTCGCCATTCCCAGCCCTTGGACGGCCAGACGAACCTGAGTGCTCCAAGGTCCAGCCAAAGCCGAATGAGCCACTATGTACTAGGTAGCGAGAATTCCCAAATTCCGTGTCGTATAATTCAAGATTGATCTGACTCGAACGAACACATACTACATCTGGTGTGATAGCGAAGGCGAAGCCCCTACTAAATTACCAGCTTCCTACTACCAAGACAGACAACTACGTTCAACTTCATCACCTCGTACAGCTGATAGGTCCCATCTGTGTCATGAATCCCCCACACAGCTTAAATGAAAAGACGGAATACATATGCGGCCCTGCCCGAAAGCAGTCCTCGCCGCTCACGCGCTGGCCGCGACCTTCGCCTTGATCGTCTCGACGACGGCAGGCTCCGCGAGCGTGCTAAGATCTCCGAGCTGGTCGCCCTCGCCCGCTACAATCTTGCGCATAATGCGGCGCATGATCTGCAGCAACACGATGAGCTTGCCGAACACAAACTCGGATTAAGAAGAGGCGTACCTTTCCGGATCGTGTCTTGGGCAGATCGCTGACGATGTAGACCTTCTTCGGTGCGGCGAACGGGCCGATCACCTTGCGGACCTGCAGGGTGAGTTCCTTGACCAGGCTCAAATCGTCATTGGGATCATATTTGAATTCACTGCCGAGATCTCGCGATAAGCTTATGTATGGTGGAAGGGACGAAGGGCTACACACGGTTTCAGAGTCACGAAGGCGAAGACTGCTTGACCAGTGAGCTCATCGGCGGAACCAATGACTGCGGGCACATTTCATGAGTTGACGTAACGACGAGGGCAACATCAAACTTGCCAGCTGTCTCGGCAACACCGGGGTGCAAAATGAGCGCAGACTCGATTTCGGCGGTCGACAGACGATGGCCAGAGACGTTGATGACATCTGCAAGAAGCCTTGATTGAGAGGAGAGCGCATACGAGACGATAGAGGCCTACCGTCGACACGTCCTTTGATCCAGATGTATCCGTGCTCGTCGCGCGCAGCGCCATCACCGGTGTAGAACACACCAGGGTAGGGTTTCATGTACGTCTCGAGGTAGCGCTGGTGGTCCTGGAAAACCGTGCGCGCAATGGATGGCCACGGGTTCCTGAGAGCCAGCACACCCTCTACATTGTTCCCCTCCAGTTCCTGTCAAGGAAAGCAATGTTAGTAAAACTTAAGTCCTTGCGATGATTTCCTGCAGTACCTTGCCGGAAGTGGGGTCCAAGATCACCGGCTCGATACCGAAGAACGGCACTGTGGCGGAGCCTGGCTTCGTCTCGATCGCGCCGGGGAACGGAGTGACGACAATGGAGCCCGTCTCCGTTTGCCAGAATGTGTCCACGATGGCCGCCTGGAAACGCCCGACGTGCTCGTTAAACCAATTCCACGCCTCGGGGTTGATCGGTTCTCCAACGCTGCCAAGCACGCGGAGCGAGCTCAGGTCATGCGGCTCGACGTGATGCTCACCAAGGCGCCGCAGGAGGCGGATCGCAGTCGGCGCGGAGTAGAACTGGGTAAGCTTGTGCTTCTCAACCGTTTGCCAGTAGCGCGATGGGGTCGGGTAAACGGGTGTCGATTCGAAGACGACGGTGGACACGCCGTTCGCGAGCGGCCCATACACGATGTAACTGAGCAAGTGAATGAGTTGACGGGGGCTGGAACTGAGATTGAAAGAAGACGTACGTGTGCCCGGTGATCCAGCCTACGTCCGCCATGCACGCAAACTTGTCATCTGGATGGACATCGAAAACATACTTGACTGTGAGGGCAGCGCCGAGAAGATAGCCGCCAGTCGTGTGCACGACACCCTTTGGCTTCCCAGTTGACCCGGAGGTCTGGCGGCGATGATGTGAGCACGCGTGACTTAGATAAGATAGACGGGCGTACGTAGAGGATGAACAACGGGTCCTCGCTCGCCATAATCTCGGGCGGGCAGTAGTTGGGTACGCGGGCAGTCTCCTCGTGCCACCACTTGTCACGGCCTTCTGTCCAGGCGACATTGCTGCCTGTTCGCTTAAGCACGAGGACGTGCTCGACGCCAGGGCACTGCTTGACGGCGGCGTCGACGATCGCCTTGGTAGCAATCGTTTTGCCTCCACGACGACCCTCGTCGGAGGTGAGGAGCACGCGGCTCTTGCAATCGTTGACCCGATCACGCAGGGATTCTGCAGAGAAGCCAGCGAAGACGACCGAGTGAACGGCGCCGATACGCGCACACGCAAGGAAAGCAGCGACCGCTTGCCAAGTCATGGGCAGGTAGATGGAGACCGTGTCGCCCTTCTTGACACCGAGCGACTTGAGCACGTTCGCGACGCTGCAGACCTCATGCAGGAGCTGGGAGTAGGAGATCTCGGCGCCTTCATTGGGCTCGTCGGCTTCGTAAATGATGGCAGTCTGTCCGGAGGAATCAGACCAAAATCATCGGGAAACGGTGAAGACGCGCACCTTATCAGGATGCTTGAACGCCCATCGATCAACGCAGTTGTACGAGGCATTCAGACCGCCCTCTGGGAACCAAACGATGTCGCCCTTCTCGAAGGAGCCCGCGCGGACGGTGTGGAACGGCCTGTCCCAGTAGAGCATCTCCCTCGCTTTCTGGAAAACGTAGGGTCAGCACGTTGCCAGCCAGAGTCGTCCAGAAGAGCCGCACATGTGCCCACCACTTGTCGGACTCATGACCGACGGTCTCCTTATGGGCATCCCTGTAGGCTTCGATGTGAGGCCCGATGTGCGGCTTCTTGTGGCCAGACTTGAGGCGAGGCGCAACGGGGTGGATGGGGATCTTTGCTTGCGGTTCGGCCATGGTGAGAGGGAGGGAAATGAAGTAAAGCACAGAGCGCTCCTGAGATTCTTAAATATAAGGGGCCAATGCTAGTGAGCGTCTTGCGTAAGGACCGTTCCTTGTCAAATGTGATCCGTGGTGCGGGGCAGCCGCTGTTCGCTCCCGCCGACCTGCCAACAGGAGCAACTGCGCCGGCCGTCGCTGCTGCCCTCGCGGTCGCGCGGCCGGTGCCACGCCGGGTCTTGGCGACGGCGACGGCATCCCCGCACTGTGGGGAAAGTGCGGAACGTCAGCGGATTGGCGCGCTGCTGCATGCGGGGCTCCGCGCACGCCCACCAGCGGCCCCAGAGCGGCCCAGGCCGACCGCCGCCCCCGCCCCTCCGTGCATACAACAGTCGCCTGATACCCGCAGACGAGTGCGCTGCTGAGCAACCTCCGTCGCCGTCGTCGAGTGATCGATGAAGCGCGATGCGCGAAGATAAGGCGCAAACGGCATGATCGGGAGATGTATGCGCCACCCGGCGCGTCGCCGGTGCGCTCAGCGCTCATCGACCTACGCGTCCACGTACAACTGTCCACTACTTACTGGCCGCCAGGCCCACCACATTGACGCCGTGACGTACTGTGCATCAGCCATCTTGCCTCTAGCGACCAACTAGCGCACCCACCTATGCCGCCGAAGCAGCGCGCAGCCGCGTTGAAGACGGCGCCTCGCAGTTCTAGAACACGGAAGACCGAGGAGCGGCCGGCGGCGCCCCGCACGCGCAACCAGCGGAACGGCAGCGCAAGGTGTGTCACAGGCGTCGGCGAGAACAATGAGGCATATTGACGGACGGCCAGGCCAAGGCCGGGGCAGGTCAGAGGAACAGCAAGGCCGTCGCTGCTTCGTCGAGCGACAGTGCGCCTGAGGATGACGACGACGCGTTTGTTCTGAAGAGCGACGGAGACGACGCGGAAGAAGAGGAGCAGGAGCTTGACAGCGACGCGCTCGACGACGATGACGAGGCTGCCAAGACTCCGCGCAAACGCTCGCAGGGCCGCAGCCCCCAGAAAGGTACTCCGGCACGCAAGCGGAGGCGCAAGGGAGACGAGGGAGAAGAGGACGGGGACTTCAGCGCGGTCGACCTTAAAGAGGGCCAGGAAGTCGTAGGACGCGTGGTTCAGGCGCCGAAGTCGGGACGCGGTGCGTGTTTTCTTCGACGTCTCGGCTTGCCTCCTGACGCGACGTCGACGCGACCCTGTGGTGGCCAGTCCCGCCTGGACAGATCTCGCAGAACACCTTCGACTTCCTCGCGGAGCTTAGGAAGCCTGAGTGCAACGACCGAGAATGGTCGGTTCACGGCGATCCTCGTCATCTCCTGTGTCCTTATGTCCTTTGCTTCACAGGTTCAAGCTTCATGGTGGGTTGACCGTGCTTCTCTGGGCGGCCGCCCGCACCTGACACGCAAATAATCGACACCTGGGATTGCAGAACCCGTCTTCCGGCTCGCCGAGACCGAGTGGAAGGACTTCGTTGACAAGTTCACCGATGCGATCACCGCGGTAGACCCGCAGGTCCCCCCGTTGCCTTCGAAGGACGTGATCTACCGCATATACCGCGATGTACGTTCACCTCCGCGCATACATCCCAGCCAGAACATCCGTCTTGCAGCCTCATGACTAACACGGCCGTCTATAGGTACGATTCAGTCACGACAAGACGCCGTACAAGCCGAACATGTCAGCAACCTTCTCGCGCAGCGGGCGAAAGGGCATCTTCGCTGGCTGTATGCGCCCTCAGGTCACGCTGGCGCGCATCCTTACTGACGCCGAGCCGCAGATCATCTGTAGGCATCCATTCCCATCTCCAGTTGTCCAAGTGCGTATATATATAATTATTCCCATGACATGTTTTAGGTCGAGTGCGTGTCGTTCTTCCATGAATGTTTAATCACTGAATTTCATTTTCTTTATGTAGTCCAACCTGGCGGCCAAAGCCTCGTTGCGGCGGGATCTTGGTGCCCTGGCAAGAATGAGCTTGCCACCATCCGGTATATTGACGTTTCCCTTTCATTGCCCTTATATTTATGTCTAACAGCGGCTACCTCTAGCTCGCATATCCAGCACGACTCCACACGTCTGCGTAGAATTATATCTGCGCCCAGGTTCATCAAATACTTTGGCGAACCGAAGAAGGGCAAGCGCCAGAACATCTTCGGTAGGGACGATGAGCTGAAGGTCGCGCCCAAGGGGATCGACAAGGACCACAAGTGCGCTTTACCAAAGCATGCGCTGAGTGCTCGTTGATAATCTATGACCACGCAGGGATATCGATCTTCTCAAGTGTCGCTCCTTCGTTGTAGCGCACCAGTGAGTTTCCGTCTGAGTAGCGTTTCGGCGCTCTTGACCGTCATACTGACCGGCGCCTTGAAGGTTCCGGGACGACGAAGTCCTACAACTGGACTTCATCGATACGGTCTGTGACGTTGTCAGGGCCATGCGGCCATTGGTTCACTGGTGAGCACCCGCGAGCGTGTTGGTATAAACGAGGTGTATGCTGACAGAGCATACATAGCCTGAATGACTATATGACTGTCGGTGTGGGCGAGGATGAGCCCGGTTCGGACGAGGAGGGGCCGGAAGGTGACGAAGAAGACGGCGACGAAGAAAACTAGTCGACTGGCGTTGTGACGCTGGGCTATCTATTCGTCTCGACTCGGCCTCGGCGAATTACTCACTAGAGTTGAAGGTGAATTGTTTTCTAGGTTCATTCGTCTTCCAGCCTGTCATTTCTTGCGCTCTGTAGAGACTGCAGCCTTCTTGCTTCTGTATCCTTTCTTACTTCTGACGCAAACATAATTATCACTAAATCATACACACTCCATCGCACGAGGCGGTAAACGAATGGCGGGCTCTTTGGAGCTGACAGTCTCACTCTACTGCGCCGACGCCACTGGGCGAAGGAGCACCGGCAGCGCGGAGCTTACTTCCGGATTGCTGCCTAGAGCAGGCCGACTGACGAGCCGTGTCCGCCTGATTATATCGGCCGGCGCGATCGCCAGGTCGACTTCGAACGCGCGCACGATGGTGAATATGAGCGCCTTCATCCTGGCAGTGGCCGCAGCAACGAGGCGTCAATCTTCAATGCAGTGGAAGGAGAATGGAGGCCACGCACTCTACGACGGCAAACCGGTACCCGATGCACGCGTGCCCGCCGGCGAGGAACGTGAGCGTGTTTCCCCAGACGTTCGGTATGGTGCGTGCGCTGTCGGGGATGCTCGCCCACCTCTCGGGTCTATTTATTTCGGTCCGCCGTCAGCACATCCCGCCCGAGTCACAAGGCGCTGTGGAAACGCACCGGAACTCCGCAGCGTCCTCTCCCCATAGCTCCTCTGACCTATTCATGTGTTGAATTGGTACAAAGATCGCGTTGCCCTTCGGGACACTGCAGCCACCTTGTCAGCCAGCTGCTATCGCGGACGCGGACGCGGGGCAAGCGCACATAATTTCGTGCCGAACGACCCCGCCCTTGTCCACGAACGGCTTGCTTAGCGGAATCACGTCATCTTGCATCGCGACACGCTCTGTGGCGAAGACGGGCGCGTACAGCCGGAGCGCCTCGCGGACGACGCCGTCGAGGTACGGGAGCGCGTTGAGCTCGTCCATGGTCGGGATTTCGGTCGGTACCGCGCTGAGCTCTGCGCGAAGAGTCGCCTGGGTGGCGGGCTGCATCGCGAGCGCGAAGAGCGTCCAGGCGACGCCCGTGCTGCGAGCGCGTCAGACTTCCTGCTGTCTCGAGTCGGATGGAACCTACCTGGAGGTCTCGTGTCCCGCCACCAAAAACGTGGGGACCTCTGCATCAAATGTCAATACCATGTCTAGATTGAACCGACACATTGAACTTGATGTGAAAGGTGCGCACGGGAGATAATATCATCGTCGCTCATGCGACTGCTGTCTGCCTGGTCAGCGGCCATGTTCGACTTGATGAGCAAACTGAGCAAATCGTGTCCCTGGATGTCCTTTCTCTCCACCGCGCCATCCTTCCTGACGTTGCTTGCGCCCGCAAGCACGGCCGCCTTCTTCTCGGCAATCATCTGCATGCCGATGCGTCGGATCGTCCGCAGACTCCTCGCTGCCTCGCGCGAGCGCGGGGTCGGCTGCACCCCGATGCAATGAGCCCGTAGTCTGACGCGGAGGTCGTTCTAGGTGCGGACGTACGATGATTCTGGCCGGCGGGAACACAATCTGGAGCATGAAGACCGGGCCCAAATCCTGAACACAAACATCTTCCTCACGGCTTCGCTGAGTTCATCTGGGTTATCATCCGACGAGTGCAAAGCATTGAAATCATAGTTGAAGCCTGAGCCATTAATCGGGTTAGGTGTGGCATGAAAACGAGAAGCTAGTCGCCGTACCGGCAAGGCCAATGATGTCGAGTGTCACCCTGTTTAGCCATTTTGAGGCGTCAATCTTGAGTCTCCCGTCCTTCCTGGTCGTCTGTGCTGCTTTCACGCGCCAGATATCTCGCATCTGCACATGTAAGTATGGTGAGGCACATCATGCGGGCGAGGCTAACCTCAATGGCCTTTTCGATGAAGGTCTCAGTAAACTTGCGGACTTGTATTGGGCCAAAAGCAGGGTTCTAAGATCACGTTGAGTATTCAGACGGGTCGCTGTTACATCGCGGTTTCCTGGATCCTCACCATGATGCGGCGCTGATAACGCCCAAGGGATTCGTTCAACTCGAGGAAGGGGGCACAATGCTCGCGTGCTCCTTACCTGCTGCTTATGCTTGGCACCTAGAAAATTGTGTTCAGACTGGGAGGAGTGTCGGACAATTGGTTAGAACTACCCTCGACGAAAAGCAGACCTGGACGAGCGTTGTCAGACGAAAGCATCAGTACTTAGCTTGTGTGAAACTTACCTGTGCCTAGAAGCTCTCCTATCATGAACCTGAGCTTGGGTGTTTTCTGGTAGATAGAGGCTTGGGACAACACATGGCTCAGTGCTTTCGGGTCGCTAGTTATAATCTTGTCGATCTGTGGTCGCACAGCAGGCATGAGCTGAAGATACGGAAAAAGACAATGATAGGTACTCACTCCATAGGGCGAAGGTACCTTCATGACATGACCATGTTGCTGCAGCCATTGCTCTTGAAGAAGCAACGATTCATGCTCGGCGGACTCATCATACGCCCCTTTGAGCCAACTGAGACGCCGCGGTCCGGGTATGTCGCGCCACGGAGAGGTATACGAGCGCCGGACGGCCAAGGCAAGCTTGTACGAGACAAACAAGACCAGAAGGCCGGCCGGGTACACGAGACGGTTGACGAGATCTTGCACGGTCAACATGGGGAGGAAGTGGAGAGCTCATGATATTCGCGAAATGCTGCTTATCAGGCCGGCTGGACTCACGGGTGCCATATCAAATATTGTTATGGCTCGATGCGAAGCCGAGCGGCCACGTCCTGCGGCGCGCTGTTTGAGGCTGTTTGTCAGTGAACGTGCCTAGTATCCGGGCAGCGTGACGGGCCGCCACGCCGCCACACCCGGGCCACCGGTGAGTGGAGAAATGTCGACGCATCTATAATCTCCAACTCGTCGTGCAATACTCCTCACTCTATCTAGTTCGAGGAGCTACCCTTCGTTCCCGCCTCCTCGACGTCTTCTCGTAGGATTCACTCGTACTACTGACGGAGCCCCACCTTGGACACTGGCACGACCTCATTCTCGCTCAACTCGCCCTCCTCCTCCAGCGCCTTGACCGAAAACACGTCCTCATCAACAACCTCGAACATCTGCCCATTGGTCAGCTGCGCGCCCTCGCGCCGCCGCCCGCCGCGCTTCTTCGCCGGGCGCACGATCTCCCCGAGCGCGACCTCCAGCACGCGCGGCTGCGCCGCGTCCGCCTCGTCCAAGTCCTCCTCCTCCTCGGCCGCGTCGTAGAACGCGCGGTCGTCGTCCGTGTACACGTTTTGCGCGCCGAAGGTCCCGCCCTGCCACCGCCCGCCGCTCGCGTGGTGCTGGACATGCCGGTTCGCCTTCCACAGCAGGCGGTCGCGCGCGGCGTCCTTGGCCTCCTCGAGGCGCTGGCGGGCGCGTGAGTATGTGTGCGGAGGCGCGGGGCGGGCGACGTACCTGCCGGCCAGCGTCCCGCCTTTCGCGATTTGCGTCGCGCTTCTGCTTGTTCTCTTGCCTGCGGACGGCCATTTTATCGGCCTTGCTGCTGAATTGCGGGTTCGGGGTATCGGTGGAATTCATGATGAATGTGGGGTGTGTTATGTGACTTGGCTTTAGGTGCCGGTGGCCTGTAGAGGACTCTGAGGGTAGTCTGTATGACAGCGCGTCTTTTATCTGTTGCAATTCGCTTATAGTCACTAGAGAAACTGACTAGGCTTCTCATGTTTCAGGTTGACTCGTATGTGCGGGCCCGGTCACTGACTCGGTTGTTCTCAACGCATGCGGTCCACTAAGACATGCTGGGGTACAACTGCAACTGCATTTACGTCGATGGTCCCTTGTTATAGGATGGCAAGGGCTTATGAGCTCCGAGTTCGTTCTTTGCGGCGATGGAGCTTCTACGTCTCGAGCCTTGTCTTCTCCATCATATGGCCGTCGCTATCGATGGTATTGGTAATACTGCAGACGAGGGACAAACTCAATTGCAGAAAGTACCTGCAGGCTGTGAACCGTGTTGTTCGGATCAAAAGTGGGCAGATGCGTCGGCGGGCCTGCATAGGATCGGAAGTATGCTTGGAAACGGTGTGGAAAGGCAAAAAAGCATATTGTACATTTGTGTATGCCTCGTTATTCCGTTCGGACCGTTCAAGCAGATGTGACAAACTGATGCATTCATACCACGAGCACACGAGCACGCACTACGGCATAAAGGGTAAGTCGGTAAGGTGTGCAATCGAAGTGACCGTGGGGAGGTAAAAGCCTTCGTCGAATGCACAACATGAGGGACCTGGGGTAATTGATTTTTGGCGAGGGCCAACTTCACTAGGAAAACCTGCACCGCACGGTCAGGGCGATTCACGAATAACGCTTCACGACTAAGCACGCCGGGTGTGCATTGGCACCTATCGTCTCTCCAAGTGGACCCTCATTCAAGGACATGGCCGATCGCTGCAGGAGAGTGTCTCCTCCAGACGATTCGACATGCCATACTTACCCGAGCTGCACAGTGCAGAACGGGTCTCCCCCCCTGCGAACGTGTAACAGGGGGGCAGGCACGCAGCGAGCCTCTGGAAGCTTGGGCCAGAGGTTCGCTGCGCGGGTGGATAGGTTGCAATATGCGCTGCGCGGGCTCTAGAGCGACAGGGGCCACTTCGGGGGAGAGCCACGGCGCGGACTGGGGTATTTCATTTGAAGTAGCATGCGCACACCTGCTCTGATTGCACTGCGTCAGTTGCACCTAAGAGGACGTTGGGAGAGATAACGGACCTCCGCTAAGCGTGTGTGCTCGACACGCAGACCTTTTGCAAGAACCGAACAAAATGTGAGATTCCAGGTCTTTCAATGGCGTGAATGCTATAGCTTACCTGCCTCGCATTCGACGCCTCACGGCGTCGAGTGGACGGCCAGGAGTCAGTCTCCTACTAAGGTGGGTCTTGCTAGTGGGACGATGATGCCAAAGCTTGTCAGATTGCGCCCGATGCTTATATGAGGCCCCGGCTGTATCCGAGGCGGCGCCCAGAATTTTGGCGACTTACCAGACCTCTTGCTTGGCAGCTAGGAACTCAATACCCTTCGTGGACCGTCGCGACGAGAATCCATCGTACTATCCCAGTCAACAAAACCTAAATTCGTGTAGTACGGATGTATGGAACAGACATGCATGAGGTGGTGAGCGCGGCGTGATAATGCAAGGGGGTGGGATGAGGGATGCAAAAGGCTGATTAGATGGCCAGAGGAAAAAGTCAGTATGTACGGAAACGGGGATAGAACCACCAACTACACATGCGGGGCACGGTGGCAAATCCAGAACGCCGTGATCATGAGCGATCACGTTGACAGAAGCCGCGGCGCTGGACGACTTGTACACGTAGATATAACAGAATAGTTCGTGGCGAGGTCGCACCTCGCCGCCTGGTAGCGCTGCGCGCGACAATCCAGAGGAAAATGGCCGACAGAGGACGTGATGCGCGCACAGGGCGGCGAAGTGAACGACGATGGGAAGGCGGCGGTCGTGGCGGCGGGCGGTTCCGAGGGAAGACAGTCTGCGAAGCGAGGCACGCAGTCAAATGCCTTATGGCATCATACGCCCTGTGGTGTGGGCTGCTGCAGCGGATGCACGTCCCGCGCCTGCCCCTGGACGTCCTGCATGCGGGGAAGCAACGTTGTCAGCACCGTCGAACGAACGCCGTCGAAAGCGCGCCGGCCAGGCGAGGTGCGAAAAACGTCGAGCAGCATCATGATGACAGCTGCGAATTCGAGCACACACCCGCCCTGAAGCCCATGGGCGGCAGGAAGACAAAAAAAGGGTGCTCACCACGCGTTGTTTCTTCACTGGCCGTGGCCGCACGCCCGCAACGCCCGCCTTGATCGCCGTCCCCGCTCCCGACGGCCCCGATATCGACCCCCTCCCTGGCGCACCGTTCTGCACCGGGGCTGTGCTAAGGCCGTTCGTATGTGCATCGTCTTCGGCGAGTTCGCGCTTCACGCCGCGTGCGGGTGCAGGCGAGGCGCGTGGGGTGCTGCTGCCTGCGCGCTGCGCTGGAGCGCCAGCACCGTTCGTCGGCGCGTGGAATGGATGGGGATTCGGCGTGGGGTTGGATGGCGCGAGCGGCTGTGCGGTGGCGGTGGTGGGTGTAGGGAGGGAGGGAGGGACCGAGAGGCCCTGCGCTTTGGCGAGCCGCTTGAGCTCTTTCTGCTCGGGCGATCCATCAATCGTGAAGCAGGGAACGGGTGAGCAGATAAGTTGATCGCGACGGGAGGGTAGAACGCACCCGTTTTTTCCGGTCTTCCCGCGCTTGTGAAGACTCGAGCACGAGGGCGTGGATGCTCCACTGCAGGCCGCTGCGTCAAGGCAGCAAGAGCAAGCGCAAACAATATACGTACCCCCTTGAGCCCCTCTAACGAAACCGAGAATGCGTCGCGCTGTGTGCGCAAGTCGAACGGGGTGATATCGATGTGCTGTTTTGGCGGCACCTGGACGATGTTTGTAAGGAAGTCGTCCTTCTTGGTCGAATGTCGACCTGCGAGAGGATTGAGCATGCTAAGCGGGGAGTCTGCGGGGGCGCGGGGCACTCACCAGGCATGCCCTTAATGAGATGCCTGTACGTGTTCTTATTCTTCTTTCCATCCTTGCCGTCGTCATCGTTGTCTGCCTGAGCGGCGGGGGTCGCGGCGGATGCCACACCTGGTGTGCCGGGGTCGCGCTCCTTGCCCTTACCCTTGTCGAAGGAGGCTGTGACGGGGGTCGGGATCGGGCCCGGGGATGGCGGGTGGTTGGAGGACTCGTCTGGCCCTATCAAAGGGCGCACGAACTTGTCGTAGGCGGGGAGAAGGTGGAAACGCGAGATGAGGTCGTGGGTGCTGTCGAGGAGGGGGGGCGGACGCTGCGGAACTGGATGACAGGATGAGACAGAGTTGAGTAATTGAACAGATGCACTCACGAGGGGGAGGAGGAAGAGGGGCGGGATGTCGGGGAGTGTCGAGGGCCCTGCTGCTGCGTTTGTGTGCGACGACGAGGAAGGGTCGAGGTCAATGTCCATGGCGTCGTCGTCGTCGTCGTCGAGGGCCAAGAGACATCAATCGACGCTGTGGCGTCACGCGGCTTGTTTTCGACCGGCCGCACTCGCCGCAACAGGCTCCGGCGTCTCACTTGCTCTTTCTTTTGTTCGCGACGTTGACTTTCACTTCAACACACTGCAGGACAGTACTGGCGAGTGCACAGAGTCTACAAAAGTCGGTGTCGTGTGCGCCTTGCTGCCTGTTCAAGATCTTCCGCTATCGTTCACAAATCAATGCGTACGCGTCATGCGAGACGCCCCGGCAGCGGGATTCCGTTCGGTCCGCACGAGTTTTCCAACAGTTGAACAGAGTACTAAGCGGTCTATGTACTTGTCTGCCGTGCTTGCGTGTCTGAATGCGACAAACTCTGATATGTCTACGCTCGGGTCGAGAACAGCTATCGAGCTTGGTTTCTCAGTTAGTACCTCGACTCCGGAGTCCTAGTCATCATGCATCAGGGACGCCCACGCGTGCCGCAGTCCGATAGTACCATTTATACCCCGGCGTGCATGCAGCGTGTCCCCCACACGCCCACGCTCATTCCTCGTTTCCGCCATGGGCACCTATATAGACCCCATCGTCTCCTCAGACATCGCCACCCTCAGCCTCTCGCCGTCGCCTGCCCCGCGCTCGCGTGCCCGCCCAAACCGGTCGAAAGCCAGCCATCACGCCGCGATAACGTCTGCACGCGCACACGCGATATCTCCCACCGTGGCGGACGACACGATAATGGCTGTCCCGCGGGAGGCCGCTGAGACGGATCCGTTGTTGCCAGCGGGCAGCGGCGGGAGGGGGGACAAGAAGGCGTTCTATCGACCACGACCGCTATGGTGAGTTCTCCCGTTCGTTGTTCTTGAACCTTGCTTGCTCCGGCGCGGCCTCTCTCTGGCGGATGTACAGGGCGGCGGGCAACCACGCGGCCTGATGTCGGGCTGCCGTGAGTCCAGAGGCGAACCAGTCGACGTCGGGGACGGCGGCATGGACACGGGCCGTGTTGCGCTCTGCGCCGTCCATGGGGGTTGTGCGCACCTCGAGCGTTATACCTGGTCTCCTGCTGAGTAGCTTTCTGACCTTTTGTTGTCCTCCAGGATTGTGCCAATTGCGTTGCTCTCGTCACTAGCGGTCCGTCGGTGTTCCGCCTTCCCTCTGGCGTGTGATTGACACATGCTTAACAGCGCGGGATGACCCTCGCGCCTCGCGTTGAAGTTTACACACAGCTATCCTGTAATGCACTCCATCAACACTACAACCATACATCCGGCGACAGCACGTTGTCACTCTCTCATTTCCTCATACCACCTTCCTCTCTTTCTTCCTCTGCTTTCCAACTATCTGCACAAGCCCTCACATCGCCCTCTCCTCTCCCCATTCAATTTCCCAAGCTCGACGAGGGCGGCGACGACGATGACGACGGGAGTGACGACCCGCGCCGGCTACCCTCGCCGACGTGCGTATCGGATCCTGCCGTGCAAGCCGGCGCAGCGCGTCTCCAGATGCTCATGATGACGCTCATGGGCGGATTGAGCGCGCTGACAACCGGGTGTGGGGCCACTTCAGCGAGAAGCACGGGCGCACGAGGGTCCTTGCGCTCTCGACTCTCGGGCTGCTGCTCACGTACGTCTCCGCTCGCTGCTACCCGCGGTGCGCAAGCTGACCGCCCACAGCGACCTCACATTCATTCTCGTATCCACGCCGTCGTCACCCTTCTCGCACCACGGGCACAAGTTTCTCCTGGTTTCACCCGTCATCGAGGGCCTCCTCGGCGGCTGGTCCGCGCTGCAGGCTGCGACCTCCGCGTACGTCTCGGACTGTACGTCGGACGGCTCGCGGGCACACATCTTCTCCCGCTTTGGCGGTGTATTCTACCTCGGCCTCGCGGCTGGCCCCGCCATTGGCGCCTTCTTCATCCGACATCCGCTCGTCTCTGTGCCCGCACCGGTGCACGCAGGCGTACAGGCACAGAGCGTCACGACTGTGTTCTACGCCGCGATCCTGTGCAGCGCGCTGAACTTCGTGCTGGCGGTGTTCGTGTGCCCGGAGTCCCTTGACAAGGTGAAGCGCCGCGCGGCTGAGAAGGCGGCGGCGGCCGAGCCCGCGGAGAATGCTAATGAGAGCGCGCAGCCGACGCCTGTCGCGAAGAAGCGGGGCGTGGTGAGCAGGCTCTTTGGCCCACTGGCCATCTTCGCGCCGAAGCGCCGCCTCGTTTTCGACGGGAGTGGGAACGGCCGCCTGCGGACGGACTGGAGCCTGACCTGGTTTGCGTGCTCGGTGTTTGTGTACCTGCTCTCGCTGGTCAGTACTTTGCGGCTCTTCTTCATGCAAGGCTCGGAAATGAGCTCACGCGATTCCAATATAGGGCCTGTTCCAGATCAAATACTTGTATGCAGAGCACATGTTTGGGTGGAATGCGGAGCAGGTGCGCAGTACGCTACATTGGAACGACGTGTGCTGATGCGTCATCTAGTTGAGCTACTATATCTCTACTGTTGGCGGCACGCGCGCCTTGAACCTGCTATTTATCATGCCGTGTAAGCTCCAACACACCTCCACAACATAATTTGCTCATCTCATCTTGTCACAGTCATCATCGCGACTCTCAAACCAGCAGCCCCCGTGCCGTCTAACCCGTCCACGCCAAACTCTGGCAGCCTCGCGCACTCTATCAAATTTGACCTCATTGTCGCGCGCTGTTCTCTATTCCTGGACATCATCTCGCACACGCTCGTCGCATCGCCGCTTCCCGTCGGCACTGCCGGCTTCACCGGGCTCACGATGCTGAGCTCGCTCTCGAGCGCCGCCCTGCCCGCCCTCCACAGCCTTGCGATATGCCTCCTCCAGCGCACCGGGCAAGGCGACGCGGGGCTCGGCCCACTGTTCGGCGCGCTAAGCGTGCTGCAGGCACTCGGGCAGATGATCCTTGGGGTACGTATCCAGCTGCCCCCTGTAGACTGACACTGACGCCTGCCGCCCGGCTAGCCGCTCCTCTTCGGCCTCGTCTACTCGAGCACAGTCGCGCAGTTCCCCAAGGCGATCTTCGCCATCGCCGCGGCGCTCGTCGTCGTGTCGTTCTCCGTGCTACTCCTCATCAGCCCGCACCCGCCCAAGCCACGCGCCGCGCCTGCGCAAAGCGCCCGGGTGCTCGCGAAGGGCAAGGGGAAGGCGCCGCGCCGCCCAGCCGAGGTGCCAGAGCCGGAGCGCGGCCGCTCGCGCGTGGTCAAGCATGTCGGCGACGGGCAGCGTGTGCAGCAGCCGGAGGCCAGTGGTAGTGCGTCCGGTGCTGATCTGGTATAGAAGAAATGACTTTTGGCGCGGTGTATGAGTATATAGAGCGTCTCGGTGACACATAACACAACCCTTTTTATAGTTCAACATATGCCCTATCATCCTATTTGGCGCGAGGAACGCCACGCTAGACTGGCTGCAGCAGTAGAGTAGATTTTAAGCGGCATTCTCCGTGCCTTGCATGTACATAACGATATCGATTTACTCTCCCTTGCATCTTTATACTACCTGCTTGCGTAATGAGGAGCCCTTCGTTTACAGTAAGCTCAATCTCTCTCCTCTCGTCAGTTGTGGTTAAAGAAAGTAGGCCGTCCACCGCTGTCACGTTCCGAGTCGAGATGCGTGACGGAGTGTGACAGAGCGCGTTGGCGCCCGAAAACCCCGTCGCGCCGTCGCTTGGCACAGTTCGTCCACCATCTCTACCATGAACGTCGGCTACAGTCAAACAGACATACGGACGCAACGGAGGACGCCTATCAAGACTACCGGCGAAGAGCATGCCCAGACGCCTCGGCTTTTGGTGCGTCACTTGCACCGACATCCGCCATTTGGACTGACCAAGGCGCACAGGACGAAGAAAGCGGGAGTTCTACAGCAACTTTATCAGGAGAACCCGCCCCGTCACAGCAGTTTATTCCCCCCAGCCCTCTAAGCAGTGCGCGTCGGGAGGCAACACCTGCCTCCATCCCAGCCAGCCCCATACAGCTTAGACTGGGGCTGTCGCCCGAGCACGAGCCTGATCAGCCAGACTTGGGGGACCTCCTCCGCGGCACGCAGCCTCCGCCGCCGTCCGTGAGTATCATATGCCCTTGCTGCTCAGAGTCGCCAAAGAATTGACATTCTTCGGCTGTAAAGCAACAAGGCACGCCCCATCGCAATGCGCAGAGCAAGAGAGAGAGCACAGCGGCCCCCGACGGAATCACGCCGATGAAGCTCAGGGTGCAGCTCCCGATTTCCATCCCCGGCTCCGCGAAGCCACTTCCGCGCCCCGCATTCCAGTCCCTTTCCCAGCCGACGCCAGGGCCCTCCCGCACCAAGCGCAAGAGCGACGTCCAGGAAGAGTTCGTGGTGGAGGATGCCACGTCCGACGAAGTGAGACGCCCTGCCAAACGGCCGAAGCAACAGCCCGCTGCGCTGCGCCATCCGGACTTCTGGCACCTCGACGGCAGCGTGATCATCCAGGTCGAGCGCACGCTATTCAAGCTGCACCGCTCGCGCCTTGCGAAACACTCGAAGTATTTTGCGCAACTGTTCGCTGGCCAGAAGGGCAAGGGCAAGGCCGCGCAGGTGGTCGACGTCGACGAAGTCGTGGAACAACATCATGGTGATGGGGACGGAATGCGAGATGCGGATGACATGCTTTCCGGAGACATTCCGACGTATATCGTCCGAGACACCACTGCAGACGACTTTGCGCGCCTTCTCAATCTGTTCGACGATCCGATGTATGTCCCTCATCACCTCGTTTCCGCATTCCGTGCTGACAGCGGTGTGCCAGCACGCTTATGGACGGCCCACCGCGCTTCCCTGTGCTCGCGTCCATCCTCCGCGCGTCCACCGCGCTGTCTTTTGACAATCTCCGCAAGTGGGCACTGCGGCACTTCGAGGGCATGTGGCCGCGCGAGCTCGCCGCGGTCGGCGAGGACGGCATCCCGTACGCGGCCGCGACGCTCGCGCTTGCCCGGGCATGCGACGTGCCCGGCGTCCGCAAGCGCGCGTACTACGAGCTCCTGCGCACTCCCGGCTTCGGGCAACGCGTCGAGGGCGACGATGCCGGCGACGACGACGACGACGTGCAGCTTGTCGGCGAGGACGGGAACGTTGTCGGCGCAGAGCAGGTCCCGCTGTCGCACGCGGACTTCGTGCGGCTGCTCCGCGCGCGTGAGGCGCTAAACCTCGCCTGGATACACGCCGCAGCGTCCGCGCCGACCGAGCCCAAGTGCCCGCTTCTCGCGGACGATGGGGAGCGCGTCACCGTGAAGACCGAGGGCAAAGGAAAAGAGAAGGAGAAGCGGGCGCCGAGCGAGTCTTCGACGTCGACGCAGGCGGCGAAGCGCCCCAATGCGTCGTCTGCGGCGTGTGTGGCGGCAGATTCAGCTCAGGTGGATGCGCGGTGGACGACGAGCGTTGTACGTGCAGGCATGTTCGAGGACTACATGGTCGACCCGGTGCTGGGCCTGGATCAGCTCATCGGCGTGGATATTAAGAAGCTGGGCTACTGCAAGGACTGCGCGCAGGCGAGGAAGAAGGCGTGGAGGAAGGAAAAGGAGAAGTTGTGGGATGACCTCGATGTGTGGCTGAAGTTGAAGTAACAGGCACTGTTGCGGTCGGAGAAAGGCATTCCCGACGCCATGCGCAAGCCGACCGCCCTCGTATTCGCGATCGCGAGCTTTGTGCTCCCTATATATACATCGTATGCCTTATGATTTTCGGATCCGGAGCCCAATAGCTATGTAAGTCCTTCGAAGGCCCATGCCCCTGGTTAGATGTCATATTGTTCTCGCTCCGCTGCCAAAAGGATCGGTGCCTCAGGAAACCGCGGGCTGATGGTGCACCCGAAAGGCACAGGACGGCTAAAAGGCAAGAGCGGATCAGCGCGTGCAGTGTGGACGTGTGGAGGGGGCACCGTACCTCACGATCCCGACCTCGTTGTAGTTGTCCACATCGAGAGGAATCACTTGCCCGTTTGCGTCCGTCGCCGCCTCCAAGCTCGCCGCCCAAAGGACGATAGCGATGTCAATGGCCAACGCGTTGTTCGCCACATGTCGCCCGATGCAGATGCGCCGGCCAAAGCCAAACATCACATGGCCCTCCTCCTTGGTTTCCGCGGGTCCCACTGCGACCGCGCCCTCCGCGTCGAGGTGGCGCGCGGGCTCGAAATGCGCCGCGTCCGCACCGTACACGTCCGGGTCGCGATTGCACTGGTAGATGTTCCCGAAGCAGATCGTCCCGGCGGGGATGAACATGCCCTTGTACCAATCATCCTCTGTCAGGCGGTGAGGGATACCGAGCGGGACGGTCGGACGCCAGCGCAGGACCTCCTTGACGAGCGCGCGCAGGTATGGGAGGTGGGGGAGGTCGGCGAAGGTCGGTAGGCGGTCGCGCCCAACGACGGCGTCAAGCTCGGCCTGCGCGCGCCGCTGCGTGTCCGGGTAGGCGATCATCGCCAGCGTCCACCACTGCAGAGTGCTTGGCGTAGTCTCGGAGCCCGCAACGCTGCCCAGAGTACGTCAGTGCGTGCAGAGGATCGTGGGCGATGGTATCTTACTATAGGCCGCCTGTAAGCCATGCTCTCTCACGCACTGATAGTCCGACTCGGCCTTCGTCCCTCAGCAATGACGCCGCAAGGCTAGGACGGTCCATGCCTTTCTCCTAAGCCAAAAACGCGGTCAGAGATACGGTTCGCCAAGCTTGTGCTCCGCGCAGAAAGGTCATGCGACGCACCAAGTTAGCTTGGACCTGGTCAACGAGCCCCTCGAACATGGCAGAGTCCCTCTCGTACCATTGTTCGGCTTCACGCTTCCATTTCGCCATCCTGAAAGGACGCCGTCAGTCATGTGCAAATTGCACGGTGGGGCAACCGATACGCACCAAGAGGGAAGAAATCTCATCCAAGTGAAGATTTCCACGAGATGTGCTCCGGGCGCGGATGCCTTCACATGTCTATCAATGTGATGTTCGACCTTCATAAGGTTAACGTCATGCTCGGATTGAATAGTCGGCAGATCGTAAATGATGGAAAGAAAAGAGGAGGCTGTCGCCCGTCGAAAGTGACTGTCCCGACCGCTCGCGTCGGCGAGAACATGAGAAGCAAGTAGGATAGCTTCTTTTCTCTGGACGTCGTAGAAGTCCTTGATAGCCGTGGAACTGAGGGCTTCGTGTGCTGCACGGCGCATGCGACGCCATCTATTCGCCGGCATTAGCGCTCATTCCGGGGCTTTGTGACGGTTGTGACGAAACGACGACTCACCGGTCTCCGTAGCTGCTGAGTACGAAAGAATGACCTCCACAACATATATCATTGCCGAGGATGAGATGCGGTCTATCAGAATATATATTGGCGCGGCGATCGAGCAGGTCGGCAGCGACTTCCTGACTGTTCAGGATGACCGTCGGCTGGCCGAGGACATTGAGGAAGATGATATCGCCTGGATGACAGACGTCAGCAACAAGACATACTGACGAGGGAAAAATCCCACCATATTTCTCTCTGCAATCTGGAGAGAACAGCCACCGTTGATCGCGCAGCGCGAGTAGGTTCCCGAGCAATGGGAACCCTCTGGGTCCAGGAGGGGTGTAGCGCCAGGGGCTCTTGATGTAGCGCAAAAATAGCGCGGCGACCGCGACGGACAGAAGGAACAGGAGGCTGTGGCTTCGAGCATAGAACCAGAGGCCGATGTCAGACGCTGAGACGTATAACGGCGATGAGGCGGTGACGGCGGACGTCATACGAGGGAGCGTCATGTCGGGGAGGTTTTGCTCCATGCAGAGGCATTGTCGGGACTGAGCTCTTTTATGCGGTCCCCATAGCGTGGGGAGACAGGAACTGGAGAACCTTCGTATGGATACTAACTGACAAGAGCACGATACCCGGCCGTGCCGCGCAACCCGGAAATCATCAGCGCCCACTGGAGCGAGCGGGCTTTTGTCGTTTCTCCAAAAAGGGAAAGAATGTTCATCATATTTGTCCCTCTTCGCAGAGGCACGCCAGGTTCGCGTCGCTTTCGCCGTACTCACGGCACGATCACGTCCGGCTGGCTAGTGTGCATTGAGCCGCACAAGGAGCGTGAGTTCAAACTACGACGCGCTTGCACGCGTTTCGTTATCACAGCGCGTGCAGTAAATCGCTCACTTTGGCTTTGACGCATAGTTCCGGAGACCATGGACTGAAGCTGTTTCAGCGCCGCAGCGTCTGTTGCGGTTACAAACACGGCAAATGACTTCCATGGCTGGCCTGAAGGCCACAAAGACAAGAGTTGAGACGAAAGCAAGAAGGTACGTGGTCCTCGGCATCGAAAGTACGATCGAAGGATGCTGTTGTGTTGACCAAAACTACCGGCATCGCACATGCCCACCGTGACGTGGTTCTGCCGTAGATGACGATCCGTCAAGGGTGCTGTCGACGTCAAGGTAAGCAAGGATCAGAAGGGTTGCGTACCTTCGCTGTGCATGAGCCGACGAGCGTGAGAGGCCAAGCAGGAGGAATTGACCAGTGAGGAGAGAGATAAGCACCGTGGTCTAGCTGGCAGTCCTTCAGAAACGAAATGGCGAGCAGAAGCGAAGGCACCGTAGACCGGTGGTAGCGGAAGGTGCCGAGCACGGTGATACGGCCGGTAGCTGATTAGTAGTACTTGATATGTTATGTTCGCAGTCCCTGTGGACGGTGTGTATAAGAAGTCAGGTGGGTGTGCGCGCGAGGCAAGGCCGGAGTCGCCGAGACTTTGCCTGTGCCACCACTTCAGGCGCCGCCCCGGACATAGCCGGCGTTCTATATAAGCCCTATGTGATCGGCGTCTCGCTCTTTGGCCTTTGACCCACCAGCATGATCGACCGCAGTGCGTTGTCGTCATACCGATTTCTCTGTCCCTCCGTGCTGGAGAATATCCCGACACGCGACACAGGTTAGTCGTACGCCGCTTAGCTCGCGAGCCATCTAACATATCGATGTTGATCAGCAGGACGGAAGGCACAGCGGCTAAGAGTCATCCGTGCGTGCTGAGGTGTAGACTACTCTACGCCGGAAGGTAGATCATTTTCGGTGTCTCACATGTGTGGCTGTATAATTGACATGGTGCTGTTGACAGCCGTGCGCAGTGCTAGGATTCACAAATTAATTACCCCAATTGCCGTGAAGGCGCCCCCAGGCGCCGCAATATTGTGGCGCAATTGCCACTTCATCACGAGCATCCCCGGCTGTGTGGTTGCCGTCGTCTCTGAAGCCTCCGCTGTGCAATGTTCAGTACAGCGGTGCTCGACGATCCACTGCTCACGCCACATCTCTCTGCCCCGCAGATGCAACCATCTGCCCCCGTTTGCCCGGCACCAATTTACATAACTTCAGTTGGGCTTGGTTCAACTCGGGTTGAGCGTTACTTACGCGGATTGCTTGCAATCCCGTTTAGGGTTTAGTATTACTTACGCGGGATTGCTCGCATTTCCGTCGCGGGTTTAGTGTTACGCGGAATTGCTTGCATTTCTGTTTCAGAGAAACAATTCTTTCTCGTTGGATAGGAAAGCACCCCAGTTGGCAGATGCAATTTCCAAGTCTTCCTTACGAGTAGAATCTGGCTCTCACTCCAAATCAATTACCCCAGGTCTTCTGGAGCTTGACGCGCTCGACCATAGCTTACTTACATTGTCTGTAGTCGAATGTGCCGCTTTATCAACCGATTAGTTGTCATCACAACTGTTCGTCCGCAGTACTGATGTGGTTCATCTGGGAGTGAAGCCAAGGAGAAGGCATTGAGACAACTTCTGGATGGTAAAATCAAGCCTGTTGTCGCAGTACGCATGGAGATGTCTTGTTTGAATGACTGTGTGTGAGCTTGGATCGCCGGCTTCCCGGGGTCATCCCTTTGCAGCCTTCAACGTTCTCGGCTAGTATTGATAGATAGTTGGAGTCCTTGACTGAAGTGTCGACGTGCCGCAGCAGCAGCTATATGCAGGCCTTCAGCACTACGAAAGGACGCAGTCTAATGCTAGAGACTAACCGGGACGTGCTTTGGCGTCTCGTAAGTCGCATATACGACACCAAGCTCCTGACAAGCGGCATCGAGCAGCATATGCGACTCTGTCCACGGCGTGCGGCGGGGTGCCAGCACCACCTGCAACTCCGGCAACCCACGCAGCGCAGCAACGAGGAACGCGATGTTTTGCAACTGCTTGGGGCTGTCATAATCGCCCTGGAACGCGAGGTGGCGCAGGCTCCGCGGAAGCGCGACATCGCGCCTGGGAAGTTCCTTGAACACAAGTACCTCGAGTTGGACGAGCATATCCAGGACGTCCTGCGGCGGGAATCCGCCATAGATCGACAGCACGCGGAGCCGCAGGAGCGCGCCGGATGCGTGTAGCCGCTGGAACAGGGAGTTCGTCCAGACGGGGTCGTGCAGCTCCAATTCACGCAACTCGGGGAGAGCGTTCTGGGAAGCGGAGATCCAGTCTGCGAGACGTGCATCTAAGCAGAGAGACCGCGTGCCACTGGGCATGTGGATCGGCGGGATCGACGGGGTGCTATCCCCGTTGGGAGTAAGAGCGCTGTATGGTATGCTCAGGCTGCCGAGGGCGACCGCGCGCAGGCCCGGCCACAACTTCACCATGCGGTCGATGAACGCGTGCTCGCCGCCGACGTGAAGGAAATCAGGGCGCAAGGGGGCGGCACGCAAACGCGCCTCGAGCGCCTCGGACCAGATGCCGTCGGGGACGGTGAACTTGAAGACTACTCCCACGACGTGTGTGCAGAGCTCGAGCAGCGCGACGTCGGCGTCGAGGAGCGCGAGGGTCTCCTCGCGAGGTTTGTAGGTGCGCATCGAGCGGTTGAGGTGGACGGTGCGGACGTGCGCAGCGAGGGCCGGATTGGCCCGCAGGGTGCTGAGGAGAAGCGGGGCGGTGTCGCTCCGAAATGCCTGGACGAAGATGGGAAGTTCTCGGGGCACGCGGCGGAAAAGAAGGCGTTGTGCGGGATGCCTCCAAGCCTTGCAAACGAGCGCACATGCGCCGAGAGTGCCGTAGTCGATAAATGTGTGCTGTGAGGACCTATACACCCATTCGATGACGAGAATCGGGATATCCAGCGGGAGTGGCATTGCCATGATTGACCGGCGCCGAGGGAGGGTAGAAAGGTATGGAGGTTACTATGATCCAAATGAAAGATATCATGCTGAGAACGAGCGGTGGGTGACGGGATACGAACCTGCTAGTAATCGTGCGGGTGACTGCTGTGAACCACAAATGCAGAAGGATATGAAAGCAAAACAAGAGGGCAGAATCGATCATATCGCCATGAAGTTCAAGATCACACAGTTCTCACGGTCGGGAAGTTCCGAGGATGCGTTTGAACTCTTACTTGGCTCTTACAGTCAAGAACTGGTGCAATCTAAAAGTACTCAGCTCGCTCGTCACTGCAATATACAGCTGGTCACTAGTCTAGGTGAAATTCTGCTTCGGAGAAAATGTTTCCTCATCATTGGAGAGGGGGAAGCATATCCCGGCGACGCGATGCAACTTCCGATTTCCATACTCGCCGTGCGGCACAGGGTGCTCCAGGCGGCGAGAAAAAGAAATTGATGGAAGCCGCTGAGATGCGTACTATATCGTAGCGACAGCAGAATAATGGCATTAAAGTTTGACGGCTTCACGGTCACGTACATGATCGGCCTAGAGTCGCCTTCCAAAGTTTTAGGGATAGCAACGTCAGGTAGGTCATATCATTGACCAATCGAAGGGAGTACTCTCTTCCTCGCAGTTGTATTGTGCTGCCGTCTATTCCAAACGTTTGTCATGGCCTTGGGCCTTGCTTGAGCGTTTTATTGCCAGTGGTGGTTCCTTAACCGCCCGAATCGAGTCAAATCCAGTCAACGTGCCGCACTCGCTATTGCAGTCAATTAGCACAATTGAAAGGTGTCGCTGGACACGTGGAACTAACCGGGAAGTGCTCCTGCGTCTCATATGTCGCAAATTCGACACCAAGATCCCGACAAGTCGCTTCGAGCAGCACATGCGACTCTGGCGGCGGCACACGGCGAATCACCGTCATTATCTGCAACTCTGGCAAACCAGACAGTGCGCCCGCGAGGAACCCAGCGCCGTGCTCCTGTTCGTGGCCATGGTCATGGCAGTGGAAGGCGAGGTGGCGCAGGCTCCGCGGGAGAGCAATGACGCGCACGGGAAAGTCGTCGAAGACGAGGACCTCAAGTTGCGGGAGCTGCTCTAGGACCTCCGTCGGAGGGAAGTGGCCCTGGATCGACAGGACGCGGAGCTGCGGGAGTCCGTTCGATGCGCGCAGACGCAGCCGCTGGCACCAGGCGGTGTCCGCCCAGTCGGGGTTGCGCAGCTCCAACTCACGCAATGCGGTGAGCACCTTGTCCGGCTCGAAAAGCCAGTCCAAAGAATATGCATGGACGGCAAGCGACTGGACGGTGTTGGACATGTGAACCTGTGGGGAGGCGCCCGCATCTTCGACCGTAACTTGGTGGACCGTGATGTGGTGGACATCGATCGCACGCAGGCCCGGATACAACTGCGCGAAGCGGGCGATGAGACCGGCCTCGCCCTTTATTTCGAGGATGACGGGGTGCAGGGGGTCCGCACACAGGCACTCAAGCACCTCGGACCAGGCGGAGCCAAACACGTCGCACATGAAGACAACGACGTCTGGGGAGAGCTCGAGCAGCGCGACGGAGTCGGCCGAGTTGGCGGAGGTCCTGCCCCAGTCGAACGAGAGAGGGAAGCAGACGGTGTGGACGAGAGCGGCGAGCTGCGGGCTCGCGCGGAGGGTGGGGAGGAGTAGCTGGACGGTGTGGCGGGAATGCAGGACGCGGCGGAAGAGGAGGCGTTGCGCGGGCGGCGTCCATACCCTGCAGACGAGCGCACATGCGCGAAGGGTGTTGTAGTCGACGACCGCGTGCTGCGAAGACCTGTACACGCATTCGATGATGGGCATCTGGATTTCCAACGGGAAGCTTGCCATGGTTGGTGCTCGGGATGGTTCGATGCTTTCCACTAAGATACACAAGCAACAAGTACTGAAAGTACTGAACAGAGTAAGTCACTAACAGTCTAACGGCCACTGAGCTTGGTCGTCACGCTCACTGCACTTTCTCACGGCTATATGTCGGCTCCAGCCTCCTTCCATCGTTCAAGTTGCGCCGTTCAAGTTGCGCGGTTTCTCTGCGGCCATGAAAATACCCTAATCGAACCTGGCGCCATGCATGCGCAGTGAAGCTCGTGTATTCCAAATTCCCGTGAAAGTACCCGAAGCCTTGACTATGCCCTCAACCCAGTAGTAACCCTCGCAACGCTGTGAGAACTACTTGAGTGACACCCTCGGGAATGTCTACGGGCTGTACTCTCATCTACAACCACCACCATGTCCACCCCCGCCCCCACTCAGCCCCAGTCTGTCCTTGACGCTAAGACCATCGATGCGGCTGCGAGCGTGGAGGTCTGGAACGGCAAGGGCGAGAAGGTGCGCTTCGGCTCGATCTTCGCGGAGCAGAAGACGATCGTAGTGTTCATCCGTGGGTGTCCTTCGCTTGGGCTTGGAGTATGCGACTGACGGTGCGCAGGCCATTTTTTCTGTGGGGTACGTGCGTGCGCCCCGTGCTCTGTTGTTTGGAGGTTCATGTTGAGCTTGCCGTGGTCTCATGCCGTGTTCCCAGAATTGCATGGTGCGTGCGACTCACCTTGCATGATCGCAGTGACGTTGATATCGATCCCTCTTCAGCAATATGTCTCGCAACTCACAACAGTGCGCAAGGAAGCCCTTGAAGAGGCTGGCGTAAAGATCGCGCTCGTTGGATGCGGCGAGTGGAAGCTGATCGAGAACTACAAGAGTAACGCACATATTGCCACCGTCGCCATCTCCTTGCAGCTGACTCCCCGCAGACGACACAGGCTTCGAAGGCGAAATCTTTGCTAACCCAGACCGCAAGCTCTACCACGCACTCGGCATGACCGTCGAGAACCTCGACGGCACGCCTTCGGGGACGGAGAAGCGCAGCTACCTCAAGCAGGGGGTTTTCAAGGTCACCATGAGCAGCATCTGGGTGCGTCTTAACGAAGAGGCACCGCCTCTAGATCTGACCTAGTTGGTCTCAGCGCGGACCGCTTAAGAACCCGCTGCACATCGGGAAGCAGGGCAGCCTCACACAACTCGGCGGTGACTTTGTGTTCGGCCCAGGTGCGTGTGCATTTTTCCGAATGTAGAGCTGCCGATGTTTAGCTGGTGTGATGTTCAGGGGTCATATGCTCGTACTCTTCGCGCATGCAGCACACGGAGGATCGTGAGCACACTTCGCTTTATACCGGTGGTAAACTCTGTATGACCTAGCACCCAGATGTCGAGGTTGCTCAACTCATGAAGGAGGCAGGCGTCGCCTTCCCATGACCTATATGTGCCACATCCGTAGCCACATGCATATCAGTGTCATTGTGCTACTTACTTGGCGAATGTTGATGCATGGAACTCCTGACATGGTCCGCTTGGCGTTTGATTGCATTGACTGTTAGAAAAAGGGGGTTTGTCGCCGCCGTTAGCGATTGTACGCATCGTATCGCATTGCATACAAATAATTGGTTCTTGAGTCGTTTTCACGAGCGAGAATCATGTCAAGAAATATGATCGAGCCAGCTCAAGCTGGCTCTGCGCGAAGAGTGGAGCAAATTTGTCGGCAAATCAAGAGGGTCCAAGATATACGACGGTAGCTGTATTTATTACGAAGAAATCCCCATCATTGGTGGGATCAGCATCAGACTATGTAAGTGAAGGCGGGTGTGCTCCCTGTGAGTCGCCTTACTCCAAACTTAGGACTAAGCCGTGACACTCGGCGAGTTGCAGGAAAAACCACAGAAACGATGAATATTTGAATGTCGTCCTTGAATTAAGTACTAGCAGTATGAATACGATGACAAATTTCAGGGCATACATGATCAGTTTGAGCAGGCTTTGTTCATCACTTTTTGATCAGCCTGGTTGGCCCCGTCGCGGACTTGCCCTTAGTGATCGTCGTGAATCTAGGCGTCGTGTCAGCCGCGAATTTACATCCAAACGCATAACAAACTCACGTGGTTTTCCCTTTCGCCTTTGTCGACTTCTGCAGCACGACGGTGCGGATAACCTTGCTCCGGAAGTCGTCCAGAGGCAGAACTCCGTCGGCATTCTGTGCCACGCCGTTGATGCCAATATCATTGGGCTCGTTGTCCTTTGTGACAAAGTCGGCGGGTTTCTGAGCTTCGCTGGTCTCCTCGAACTTCTGCGCCGCGGCGACAACCTGTGCGCGAGTACCGGCCGGAAGGACATACATCGTGGGGACTCTCCCTTTGATGCCGGCTGATCGTATTTTACTTAGCGACCAAACTCGAAGGCATTGATCAGTCGCGTAGCTCACCACGAGTCACTTTCGATATGTCATTCGAGATCCACTTATAAGCCTGGTCGTCGAAGTTCTGTAGTATGTGAGCGTTAGCTAGGTGGAGCAGACGAATATCACGCTGGCAGACCTTGGCATGAGCTGCCAGTTGCAAAATGGAGCCCGACGTGATGATGCTGGGGTCTTCGAAACGGAACCAGAACTCCTCGCCGGCACGCTTCTCCATTTCGAAGTTTCGGGCGGAAATGTCTGCCGCGTCGGCTTCATTATACGTAGGGCATACCTATAGGGTGAGGGCTATCAGCAGTCGCGTCCGGCAGCAGGCAGTCTTAAGGGGTGCCTACATCGAAGACTTCCTCAGCGTCATCCTCGACCGTATCGAGCAAACCACGCTCGCCATGGGAGATCTGAAGCTGGAATTTAGTGATGCACATACATACACGTGAAAATGTGATGCTCACCCGAAGAACGGGAGCTGCGGTGACAAGCCTTGCGACGACGAGCAAAGCAGAGGACAAAAAGAGGGTGGTGGCTCGCATGATGAGATGGTAAAATTATGAGATCGTAAGAAGAAATGTAGGAGATCGTCAACGATAGAGAAGGATAGAGAGTGAAGGAATGGGTGAACACCGGGTCAACCGAGCTGTCTGAAAACGATCCCTGGCATCTTCGTTTTATAGGCGTGGGCGTGGCCCTCTCCGACTCGGAGTCGGTGAGACGGATATCCCTTGAAACAAAAAGTGCAAGAGTTTCAGCGTTGCGGAGTTAAACATTAGCGCATCAAGCATTTGAAAGTGTGAGGAGCGATGAGTGCCGTGACTACTGACCATTCTACTTGGCAGCCGTTGTGAACCTCCGCGAAGCCCGTGCGCTTCGACATGGATCAGTCAGGATCAGTCGCACGAGCCATATGGAATACTTACACAGACTCAGAAGGGCGGCGTCGACGTGAGACCGATTCTAGACATTCAAAACGAGGCCAAGGACTTCATTCCGGGGTAACAGCCGTATGAGCAAGACTCAAGCGAGCTGCCACTGCCAGCGACATCGGTTTCACTGCCTGGTGGGTCAGAAGGCATGGCTGGAACGCGGGATTATTCAATGTCCAAAGGGTTTACCTGAAACGCACCGGATGTAAGAACTGGTTGATGATGCTCAACTTCAGAGCACAATTCTCTTCATTTGTTTTTTTCATGCTCCAAAATCGACCTCTTCGACACCGCGACCCGCTTGCGCCTTGGAATAATATCAGTGTGGAGGTCCTGTCCTCTCCGTATCCATAAGAAAATCGCCCAAAGAGTGAGCGTGAAAGAAGAAATAAGTGAATCGGAATAGACACTGAACAGAGTGCGTCGATCGTCGACCACACGTGTGCAAGTCTCAAGCCTGTCTCCATCCGCGCCATCCAGAGGACGTAGGAATATACCGAGCAGGGAGACTGGGGCATGCTGATTGAGAAGCGAATGGCTGCGAATGGACGGCGGCGAGTACGCAGGTAGAGCGGTAAACTTCGAATTGACTTGCGATTTAAACATATGTTGTAGCACCAGAACTTGTTTGCTTACATAGCCCTAGGTCTAGTTCAAACGGGGTCTTTGTGGAATATCCGTGAACGCGTGAACAGTCGCCAAAGCGAGGGTAACTGGCATCTTGGGATGGGATAGGATGGGATACAAGAGAGGCGTGACGAGCGCTTAATTTGACGGACTAGTTGGGCGCGATTCGCTGGGCCGCACGCCGCCGCCACCGCTACTCTTCACCTGTTCCACCATCACCCCGTCGGTGCACTCATGGCGGTACGTCTTTGCCTGGTTCCAGAAAAGCATTACCTCATGACCATGTAGACTCTCGCACCGTACCAGGATGAAGACGTCCTCAGCGACGTCGTGCCGAGCAATATCGTGTCGCGTCAGGTAGAGTCGCCACGCGTCTTTCACGCGTCATCTACCACCATACTCACACCGAGGGTTGTAGGATACGCCAGGAGAAGCAGGGGAAGAGGTCGAAAGTGAATACTCGGAGAAGGGAGCAGAAGACGACGAGTTGTTGAGCGACGCTGAGCCGGCAGAGGTGCGTGCTGTCGATCAGACCGAGAGCCTTATTGAGCGTTTTGAATGCAGAAAAATGGAGGTGGCTTGTCGACCCAGACTGCCCGATCGCCTGAGCATACCGAGCGTCATCAGAAAAAGCAGAAGCGAAAGGCCGCTGAGGGGAAACTGCATGAGAAGCGTCAGGAAATGGACAAGGCGAAGGTGCGCTCTTCACGGTTTTCTTGACTTCAATGATACTCATTGGTGACAGATCGTCGATGCAGTCAAGCGATACTCGTATCTCCTTGGTCAGACAGATCTCTTCCGACATTTCGTCGACATGCAGGTGTGTGGCAGATTACAACCTGAAGTACTTGTGTCACCAACAACACACGCGTCGTTTTAGCGCGCACGGAACCCAGAGTACGCCGCGATACTCGACGCTCAGCCCAAGCCGAAAGGTCGTGGAAGGAAGAAGGCAACGTAAGTTCCGCAACTCGCCCGTCGCGTCTGACACTGACAAAGCTCTGCAAGTGACAAGGTCGCACGTCACCGAAAGTCAGAAAAAGAAGAAGATGAGGAGTTATTGAAGGATGGCGAGATGGCGGCCGACGGTGTAGACCAGCCCTACGTGTTTGAAGAGTCCCCCAGCTGTTAGTCTCTTTGCCCTGCCTCGCCTTAACGAGCGTGCCACTGACATCCACCAGTTATTTCCGGCGACATGCGCGCATATCAGGTGCAAGGCCTGAACTGGATGGTTGCCCTTCATCACAATGGCCTTAATGGCATCCTAGCCGATGAAATGGTATTGTCACAAATTACTCGCGCGGCGATGTAGAGAGACTGACGCTGCATGCACTAGGGTCTCGGAAAGACGCTGCAGACAATATCCTTCCTCGCATACCTCAAACATCAACAGTCCCTCCCAGGCCCTCACCTCGTCGTCGTGCCGAAGTCGACGCTCCAAAACTGGGCGCGCGAGTTTGCAAAGTGGGCGCCAGATTTCCAGGTTGTCACGCTATCCGGAACGAAGGAAGAGCGTGCAGACATCATTGCGAGCCGGCTCATCCCGCAAGATTTCGAGGTCTGCATCACTTCGTACGAAATATGTCTCATCGAGAAGGGCGCGCTCAAGAAGTTCAGCTTCGAGTACATCGTCATCGACGAGGCGCACCGCATCAAGAATGTCGACTCGATCTTGTCACAGATCGTCCGCTCATTCATCTCGCGCGGCCGCCTGCTCATCACCGGTACCCCGCTGCAGAATAATTTGAAGGAGCTCTTTGCGCTGCTGAATTTCATCTGCCCGGAGATCTTCCAGGACTACACGGACTTGGAGGCGTTCCTGCACAAGGATGAGAGCTCGGCCGATGCGGACGAAGAGAAGAGCAAGAAGGTTGTCGAGGCGCTGCACAAGATCCTCCGGCCATTCTTGCTGCGGCGTGTCAAAAGTGACGTCGAGAAGAGTCTGCTGCCTAGTGCGTCCCATCTTTCGTCAGCAATATAGCACCCTAACTGTGTTTTGCAGAGAAGGAAATCAACATTTACGTCGGCCTGACGGAGATGCAGCGCAAATGGTACCGGTCGGTGCTTGAAAAGGACATCGACGCAGTGAATGGCCTGACCGGCAAGAAAGAGGGCAAAACTCGCCTAATGAACATGGTCATGCAGTTGCGCAAGGTGACCTGTCACCCGTATCTCTTTGACGGAGCGGTATGTTCATCTAAGTCCTTCACTCGAAGCTACACTGACACCCTTCGTTATCAGGAACCGGGCCCGCCATATACCACCGACGAGCACATCGTTGAGAACTCTGGAAAGATGGTCATTCTGGACAAGCTCCTCAAGTCCATGAAAGAGAAGGGCTCCCGTGTGCTCATCTTCAGCCAAATGAGCCGTATGCTTGACATCTTGGAGGACTACTGCCTCTTCCGGGCCTACAGTAAGTGGCGTTAATTGCCTTCCCTCTCATCTGTGGCATTGAATGTCTGTCAGAGTACTGCCGTATCGACGGAAGCACTGCCCACGAGGACCGTATCGTGGCGATTGACGAATACAACAAGCCCGGGAGTGAGAAGTTCATCTTCTTGCTCACGACCCGCGCTGGTGGCCTCGGGATCAACTTGACTACAGCCGACATTGTCGTCCTCTACGACAGCGACTGGTGCGCACTCCCCGACGCCTCTGCTCTTAAAGGTCAGCTGAAAATGCTCTTATAGGAATCCCCAGGCCGATCTGCAGGCTATGGACCGCGCTCATCGTATTGGCCAAACGAAGCAGGTTTATGTGTTCCGATTCATCACTGAGGAGAGCGTCGAGGAGCGCATGATTGAGCGCGGAGTTCAAAAGCTGCGGCTGGATCAGCTGGTCATTCAGCAAGGACGCCAGACTCAACAGAAAGGTATAGGCCCCAATATTGCACGATCGAGACAGCCAAGCTCATCTACTTCACAGCTGCGAACAAAGAGGAATTGCTAGAGATGATCACAATTGGTGCTGAGAAGATCGTGAACGCGACAGACTCGTAAGTTTTCGTATCCTGTATGATATATGATATATCGACTCTGATTATCTATATGCAGGTTCCGACTTGACGAGGACATCGATGCGATCATCCATCGCGGAGAGCAGCGCACGGCCGTGTTGACCAGCAAGTACGAGGGTCTCAACCTCGAGGATCTAAGCAACTTCAAGTCCGAGACCACTGTACAACAGTGGGAAGGCGAGGACTTCCGCCCCGGACGCAAGGCGCTCAACTTCAACCCGCTCTCGCTCTCCAAACGCGAGCGTAAGCTCAACTACTCAGTTGACAGCTATTTCAAAGAGACGATGCGCGCCGGCCCATCCAAGCTGGAAAAGGGACCGAAACTGCCACGGGCCCCGAAACAGATCCAGCTGTGCGTTGTCCATTCGAGCGCACGTTAGTGTGTGCATGCTGACGACGGTGCTGATGACGGATTGGTTTTGCAGACAAGACTTCCAGTTCTTTCCGCCCCGACTGGCAGAGCTCCAGGAGCAGGAGCTCAACGCGCACAAGGTAAGTCTGCCTACTACTCAACCTACATTGGAAATTCATTATGTGCAGAGAATCAATGAAATACCTGCGACGCTGCGCGAACCCGCGGGCGAGGACGACACGCCGGAACTGCTGGAGGCCGAACGCCTAGCCGCACAAGAGGCGATTGACGAAGGTGAGCTTAGTGCGCACGGGTGTACGCCGGCGATTCTGACAACAGCATCTCTAGCTGAGCCTTTGAACGAGGAAGAGCTTGCCGAGAAGGAAGAGCTGGTCCGCGAGGGCTTCGAGGACTGGAGCAGGCGTGACTTCCAGCAATTTGTCCGTGCTCTCGAGACATATGGCTGGTATGCATCCTTTCTTACTACCGTCGAGTTTGAGCTGACAGCGATATCGAAGGACGGATGACTACGAGCTTATCGCGTCGGAGATACAAGATAAGACGGCAGATGACGTTGCCAACTACTATCCTGTCTTCCAAGAGAAATGGACCGAGCTATCTGGTCCGTTAAGCTGTCTCTTCTGGCAAGCGACCAAGCTGAATTTCTTGACAGAGCACCCACGTATTGCCCAGAGAATCGCAGAAGGCGAGGCAAAGCGCAACAAGCGTGACAACCTCGAGTCTCTCCTCTCGAAGAAGATCAGTTCTGTGCGCTACCCGATGCAAGAGCTGGAGCTCAACTATCCGACGACGAAGGGCAAGGTCTACAGCGAGGAGGAGGACCGCTACTTGCTATGTCGTGTGAATCACTACGGGCTGCGCTCGGAGGAACTCTTTGAGCGGATCAAGAAAGACATCACCGAGTTCCCTGTGTTCCGCTTCGACTGGTTCTTCAAGAGCCGTTCGCCTCAAGAACTGCAGCGCCGCTGCAACACCTTACTTGGCATGATTGAGAAGGAGGTAGAGACTAAGCCGGAGGAGGTGAAAATCACTGGTTCGTCTTCGCGTGGAAAGGTTCGTTCGTGTCACTTTGTTCATGCTGATAGCATGCTGATCGATACTGTAGAAGCGTGGGATTGACGAGGTGAAGGCGGAGGCGTCGCGGGCGTCAACACCTGCGAGCGCGACGCCTGCAGCCACCAAGCGACCATCCAAGAAAAAGAAGACATGAGCATCATTTTGCCTTTCTCTATTAGACCTATTGTATCCTTCTATATCCTACAGTACATCGATGCGGCAGACTGTAGTGCCCTGCATCGATTCGGACGGCGCGGCGTGCGCGAGACTAATCGACTTGTTTTCTCCCTCGGCCCCGTTGTAGACCGCCCAGCAAATGGTGACATCCTATCTTTGGTTGGCCCCCAGAAGTTTAGATGTACTCTAATCCTCTCGCCGGACCTCATCCTGAAGACATCGCTCATAACTTTGCGCGTCTCGCATCCTGTCTCCATTCTCCTCGTGCGCGCGCCATCGTACTCCGGTCTTAATCCGGGCCCCTGCTGTCAAAACAACACAAGTCCTTGATGGCTTTGAATGATTCCTCCTCTTCTTTAGTTTATAAATCGACGTAGCGAGAATGGCAGTGGGTAGTGATCTCGATCCTGAGCCTGTGAACTTGAAGATTTGGATCTGTTTGTCTACTCTGGCATTGTGGCACTCGAGAGTCTCGTCTTGACGATTGTTATATATCCTTCCTCGCATGCTTACCGCATGGCGCGCTTCCTCGAGATTGGGCGGCTCGGAGACTTTGAAGACAGAAATGTGCGCTGACTCCGACATCCTTTAGTCTTTTCGCGGAAGACGATGGTGCGGCGACGGAGCTTCACCTGGCATTGATGAATACTGTAGTACATCTGCTTTCATCAAGCTTTCGTAGTCTGCGCACTGATGTGGGGGGTGTTCAGTTCACACTTCTGTACGTGTCCGGTGTTTCTTGCCTGTCTGCGAGCTGACGTGTGCTATCATCAGGCTCGAGGCACCAATCTTCATTTTGTGCATGCTACAACTCGACCACGCTTGGTATAGAGAATGTCACTTCCAAATGGTCCCTAATGGCAAGATGATGTGAGCATATCAACGCTCATGAAGTATGATGACTGGGACGAGTACACAGTGATTCGCACTTAGGTATCGTTGTGTATAAATAACGCAGACAGCACCCCCCGGGCCCTTCTTCAGCCGCTCAGCGCTGACAGAACCTCCCAATCCACCTCCGACTCTTCGTCCTCCAACGATGCCACAGAGAACACATCCTCGTCAATAACCTCAAACGTCTGCCCGTTTGTCAACACCGCGCCCTCGTGCCGCCGCCCGCCACGCTTCTTCGCCGGACGTATGATGGCGGAAAGCGAGACCTCGTGTGGTGCGCGCTCTACCGCCCGCTCCAGCACATCGAAGGCCGCAATGCGCATCGCAACCGCAACATCCTCGGTGCCAGCATAGACGTCCGTGTCGTCGGGGGTGTAGACGTTCTTCGCGCCGAACGCGCCGCCGTGCCATGTGCCATGCACGCCTTTGAGCCGCTCGAGGCGCCCTCTCCTCCGGGCTCCCCGCTCACTGTCAAGAGCCTTGACTTGCTCAACGCGCTGGAGGGAAGGACTCGGTGAATGATAGTGCAAGCGCAGGTATCGAAGGTGATCTCGACGGACCTCGCGGCCTGCCTCTCGCCGTGCTCTGTCTGCGTCGCGCTTCTGCTTCTTCTCGCGTTTTTGCATGGCTAACTTGTCACCCTTGTTGAGCGGCGTGTAGCTCATGATGAAGGCGCTGAGGTGTTGGATGCAAGGGGTTGTGGTATGGTGTTGTTGTTGTCATTGCTCACACTCCTTATATCAGTAGCAAGTCGGCTAATGCGTCGCGCATAATCATGACTAGACGCGAGTCAGATTGACTCCGGTGTCGGTGGCGCGGCTTGGTGCGGTGACTCTAAGCGATGGCTACAGCCAGCATGCTGTGTACCACGATGTAGCTCTGCACAGCCGGGTATATATTATCGGAAATACCGTGGAGGGTATGGGGTATTGCTTTTCTTACTGGAAGAGGAGCCGACTTGGCGAGCAGTTCGCGCAGAATCGCATGCCAGATACTCGTTCACCCCGCCGAGAGCGCGATCACAACCAGCCCATGCCATCTGCATCTGAAATTGCTAGACCGCTTGTATATCTTTAATGCTTTAACGCAGGACTTGTACCTAGCTATCTGTATACAGATACAGGAATCACCTTCTTCAATCATCCCCGATGATCCCTCGAGCAACATTCATGTAGCATGGTCAGTTAGACATAGCACTGTCATCATCAGGCGCGCTTCCTCTTTCGTGACAGAGATAGGATGGAGGTGTCAAAGCCAACACACTTCAAAGCGATAACATACAGCGCCTGCATACAAAGCAAATATCAGGAATGTGATGGGAAGTTGTTCATTCGAAGCAGAACGCACCACCTCGCCACTGTTGAATGCCTCGCGGATATGGGGTTGTCCATTATTTGGAGTGCCCCCGGGAAAATAATTCCCCCTAGTTCGACTGTGGTGGGCTCTCGTCCGAGTTGCTTACGAGCGAGGACACGTGCACGGATGTTCGCGATCTCTTCTGAGTTGCCCGACCGGCAGGTCTCTATCCACTCGGTCTTGCACTGATACAACCGAAGAGCATCAGCTGCAGCCCTTTCTCTAGCAAAAGAACATACCCACGCAGGCAATGCCTGCCACTCTGCTATGCTCATAGTCCGCACCTCCACGCTCTCGTACCGCCCCCGGTACACATATTTTCCTTTGCTCATACACATCCATGGGGCCGTCGACCGGCGGACTCTTAAGGGTGAAGTACAGCATACCGTGACCGGAGTGAGCCGATGAGAAGGGGTGCGCTGATGTCTTGAGACATATGTCACCCTGGATAGTGTGACGCGAGCGCGGCATGATGGATATGACGTGCCGCATCTCGTAAGAATCTCGATCCAGGCGGAATCTGGGGATGGCAGCGCGCATGTCGACAAGAGTCTGCAGGGGTGCGGTGACGAACAGAGGCGTTGGGCTACGGCGCGCTGCGTCTGCAGCTGGAACCTCCTCAGTGGTCTGCGAGGGGGCGATGTCACACGCAGAAGAGCCACTTTCTGCGCCCGCATCATCCTAGAGAAAGTGACATATTAGCATATGCTTAGTACATGCGCAAGTATGAGTTGAATACAGTACCCTGTTCCGGCTTGAAGTCGCCGCAATGCCAAGCGGATAAGGGCCGCTTGCTGCGCCCGCATCATCCTAGAGAATGTGCATCAGGATATAATTAGCACATGAGGAGGTATGAGAATACCCTATTCCGGCTTGAAGTCACCGCAAGATGTTCCCCGCCCACCGCATGCTGTACAGGATTGCCAGGCTCAGCTGCCTGTAAGAGACGTCAGGTCAGTGGCTTGTGTTGACGAGCGGTAAACCCACCCCTTGGACAGGTTCTCCAACATCTGGGACATCTCGACGGGTCGCTGCCCAAGGCCGTCACCTAAGAACAGCTGACGCAGCGCAGCAGAGCGCTTTGCCTCTATTTTGGAATCAATATTTAGAACCAGGTTCTGTCGTCGCAACGCTTCGTGGGCTGCGGCTTCGTCGCGTGCTTGGGCCATTGGAGGAGTGTTAGGGACGGGGAGGAGGGGCACCTTTCACACTGCGAGTTTGACCCCGTAAGCCGCGTGGTGAGAACGCCGTCGTTCTCGCCGGGTGCCAGTGGGCCGGGTGATCATGCGGTGCGAACTAACGAGGGTGCCCCGTTGCGCCCTCTTCAAAAAAACTACTGAGACCGTACTGAAACTGGCCATCGTCATGTCTGGAAGGTGATTGACTCGAGTTGACGACTCACAGTACGCAGCGGCTGCCCGTCCCGGATGCAGAGTCAGATAGGAGATTGAGAAGAAACCTCCGTGCGGAGGTGCTCACAAGCCCTGGGGGAAGCACAATATTAACATGGCTTGCCCAGCGCAGACCGGAGCTTTCAGAGAGCAATATCATGATGCGATGGGACTAGTCTCCTGGAAGCAGACTGAACGAGCGCGGCCGATGATAGTCGATCAGCCGGTAGGTAGTACACGATGGGACAAGGATGAAAGACGCGGCCGCCCGCGTTGTGACCTTGATGTGGGGTTAGGGCTAGGACTATGCGGTTGCTCTCACTCTTATTGCTCACGTCCCCTCGCTCTACTTCCAGGCCATCTTTCTCTCCCGAATCGGAGGCACTCGTTTGCTTGCAGATACCTGAATCTTCCAGAAAAGCAGTCGTGGATGCCCCTTCATCAATCATGACAACCGCGCTGGCGGAGGTGCTACTTGCTGCGCCCTCTAAGGTCGACCTAAAGTCCCCGCAGACAGCCGCATACCTCGCCGACTTGACGGCGTTACCATTGTCGTCCATCCTTGCAGAACCAACCAACTTGTCATCGACATCATCCCAACTCACCAATGCATTGACGAACCTCTGCACGTCCTCATACCCAACCTTCCTCTCACTCCATTCGACAACCACCGGCCTATCATCCACCCTCTCATCCTTTGATTCCACCCTCACCAGTCTCCTCAGCGACATACCCTCCCTTGAAGATACCGCCCGTACATTCTCTTCCGAAATCGCTGGAATTCAGTCCGAACGCCGGCGCGCCGCCTTGGTGCTCGAGCATAGTGCAAAACTTCAGGACATCCTCGAATTACCGCTGCTCGCCGACGCATGCGTTCGCAATGGGTACTTTCAAGAGGCGCTTGACCTCGCCGCCCACGCCGCGGCACTCGCCACTCGGTTCCCCACCGTTCGCGTTGTACAAGACGTCCGTGCAGAAGTCGATGGTGCCGTGCGCACCCTTCTCGCGCAGCTCCTCGGCATCCTGCGGGAGCCCGGAAAACTACCCGCACTCTTCAAGGCGGTCAGCTTCCTCAGACGCATGCATGTGCTAGACGAGGCGGAGCTGGCACTCGCGTTCCTCACGGGCCGGCTCGAGGTGCTCGACCGCACGTTGCAGGCCGTTGAGCTCGAGAAGAAGGGGATTGAGGGCCCGCGAGCGAAGGATGCTTGGGTGCGCTACGTGAAGAAGTACATCGATGTCTGGCGCGAGGGCGTGCACGACGTTGTCACCCAGTACACCACCATCTTCCTCGAGCGCGTGCCGACTGGACCCGGCGAGTCACCCGACACCACTGCACTCCGCGGTTTCCTCCCAAAATTCACGACCCACATTCTCGCGCGCCTGCTCGACACACTGCGCTCCGCGCTGCCGCACATCCCCGATCCCACCGCACTCACTTCACTCCTCACGCAGCTCACGTACTGCGCCGCCGCGTTCTCGCGTGTCGGTCTCGACTTCCGCCTCCTCCTTCCGCCGCTGTTCTCCGACGCTGTGCGTTGTGGTGTCGCAGCCGAGTTCCACACCGCAACTGCAGAGTGGCAAGCTACCCTTGCAAAGCACGCAGATGCGCGGCGACATCCCCCGAGCTCGTGGCTGGGCACAGCACAACTACCGCGTGAAGACGCGCTGGCGGGCCCATCGCACACGCCGCCGCACGTGCTTGCGGTGTATCCGCCCGTGGCGACGTACGCGAACGCGCTGCTGACCGCGCTCAACGGTCTGCGCCTGCTTGCCCCCGTTGCCCTACTGCCGGAGCTCGCGCGCGCGCTGGATGCGGAGCTGCGCACCGCAGCAGAGGCGCTGCTGGGATACGTGCGAACGTCTGTGGCGAGCGGGCTCGACGAGCAAGAAAAGCGCATTGTGAAGGCGGTGGGGACTGTTTTCGTGCGCGTGTTCGTGCCGTTCATAGAGCGAGCCTTGGCGCAGGGCGTGTATGGGGTCGATGAAGGGGGTGCGGTTGGTAGGAGCGCGGAGCTGGAGGAATGCTTGAAGGAGTGGGAGGCTTGGTTGGAAGCCGTGGACAACCCATGATAACCTTTCACGGTACGTTTTCATTAATACCATACGAGCATCGGTAAATGACTCGAGGTCAGGTAAGAGTATGGACGCGTTTGAGATGATAATGTACGTGGTGCGGGGCACGAGACAAGCACATTTCTGCTTCTACCTCAGAGTGTCGGGGCCGCACACAATGTCAGACTAATGTCAGACGCTGGTGTCCTAATGGCCGAGGATAAAGACAAATTATGAAGGACGTGGCACCTGCGCCGGGCCGGCTGATTAGCGCGGCGCGGGCTTGCCAGGCAGTCACCCTCATCGAAAATCGCATACGGGTACATCGAGGACCGAAACCCTATTGAAGCTCAAAAGAAAGTACAGGGGCTGTGTTATTTTCTATGCAAAGTATACATGAATGCATGCGGGGTATGGGATACAGCTTAGCAGCTACGTATTGTATATGGATGGATGGGTGGTGTCAGTTGGCTCTTCCAGCGTGGCGATTATGAGAGGTACATCTACACAGCGGTCATATCATGCTGATGAATAAATATGTGTACTTTGGTGGTGCGAGATTGCCAAGATATGATGGTGAGGACGAGGCGCCATAGATGCATTGCAGGAGAGCGAAATGAAATGGGCTGAACGCTCACACGTCCCTGATCGCAATGTGAACGAACAGCGTGGAGAACATGTACTGGTCCGCGCGCGCGTCCGCGAGCGGGAGGTGGCGGAAGCCCTCCTGGAGGCTGCCGAGCGACGTGCAGAACACGGCGAGCGGCTCGCGGTCGTCGTCGCCCTCCTCCTTCACTGCGACGCGCAGGAACACGAGCTCACGCATGTCGCCGACGACGGAGAACGGGAGCGAGAGCGGCTCCTCCCATACGGGGTTGAATCCGTTCGCCTTGACGGTCGCGGTGCGGTACGAAACGGTCGTCGCGGGCGTTGTGGTCGGGAGTGATTTGCTCGAGGTGCGCGGAGACGCCGGTACGGGTGCGGAGGAAGTTGCGGAAGAGGATGATGGGGAGGTATTCGGGGGAAGGAGAGAGGCGTTGAGGACCAGTCGGGGATGTGAAGGGACACTTCGATGTATGGATCGATGGAGGTCTTGTCGATGATCTCGCGGCCGTTGCTGTCCTTTGGGCGTGGGAGCTGCTGCGCAGAGATAATCTGCGAGGCGCATGAGGTCAGGAGCACATATGATAGGCAGGGAGGGAACACACATTGAGATCTAAGACGTGCTTGCTGAGTTTGCTGAGAAGGCCCTTGTCTGATGTGCGCAGCGCCGGCGGTTTCAAAACATAGCCCAATCTGCTATTGCGCTGGAACATCGCGTGGTTGATCATGTAGCCCAGGTCTGTGCCGCACAGCAGACAGTCAGAACCAACTTCGCAAGCAGATAAGTACCAAAGCCACGTACCACACGTCTGCCAGTTGATCGCGACGAGCTGCGCGCCTGCGCTCCAATACCGATGCGGCTCGTAGTTTGTGGACGCAAGCCTCGTGCCCTTCGGGTACACGCGTACGAGGTGCGTGCGGTTGTGCTTGATGAGGTCGAGTAGCACGCCGCTCTGCTTGTACATCTTGTTCGCGGTGCCCTCAGACAGTGAGAACACGTGCTCGGGGGCGTAGTGCTCCTTCTTGTTGAGCCCGCGGCACTTGACGCCGACGGTGTACACGAGCAGCGCCGCGAGCGCGAGCGACATGCGGACCTTCGGCGCTTTGGCGGCCGGGGCGGGCGACGTCGAGGGCGAGCGCCGCCGCAACACGTTCTTTGCTTTGCGGAGCTCCTCCTTAAACTCGAGCTTGAGTTCCTGCTTGATTTCTTTGGGACGCGTGGTATATAAGGATCTGTATGGGCAGAGGGAAAAAAAAGGCAAGCGCATACCTGAGAAGACTTCGTTGTCAGTTGAGGACGAGGGCTCGGGTGAGGTCGAGGAGTCAGCGTTCACTGTGATATCTTTGGGCTGCATGGCTTCATGTTCCGAGACGTAAAGGTTCTTCGCCTGCCGAAGCACAGTCAAGCCAAAGTCGACAATAAGCACAGAAGACATACCTTCAACAGCACCCTGCCTTTGAGGTCCTCCGGACTGGGCAAGATTTCGATCCGCGGGCGGCCTTCGACCGGTGCACTAACGAGCGCATCCCCGAACACCTCCCGCATGATAGAGACTATCATCTCCTGCTGCGGCACGCTGCAGTGCACCTCCGCAGAGATGATGATGGGGTATGGAGAGACCACGAACGCATACTTCTGGATCGCGTTGCAGACTTCGCGCAGTGGGACCTTGGACGTCAGTGTCTTGCCATGGTATATAACGGGTTCTGCATCGCCGTCGTAGATATCCACTGTGACGACAACGAATCAGCCATTGCGCACAGGGATGGAGGAACAGGGCACGTACGTTCGACGCTGCGGCAACTATGCAGCAATGCACGGATGTACCCCTCAATGGTGCTGTACCCGACGTTGATGGCCGATCAGATACGTGTTGTGCGAGGACGAGATGTAGTATTCGGACAACGGACGTGTCATATCGTCGATGACATCAAAGTCGCGCGCGGCATTCTCCGAAGAAAAGAGGAACGAGGTGAAATCCTGCAGCGACCAGGACAGCTCGGCTCCATCTGCTGCTGGCGTGCCGTATGGCTCTCTAGGAAGGGTGATGTCTAAAGGCAACTGCACGGGAGGAAGGAGATTGTCCTCTGCTGCAGCCGTTGCGTGGCGTTGAAATATGCGGTGCAGCTCTTCGTCACTGAGCTTCGACTGTCAACTCCGCATCAATATGTCATTTAGGTGAGATGACAATGCGACAGGCACACCTTCTGGTGTTCCCGCATGAAGTGCTCGAATGCCGCATAGGTGAAGCGGCCCTGGTGCGGAGCTGCGAGCTTCTTGTGCAGGCGATCGAGCTCTGGGCGGGTCTTGAGCAGCTTGACGAAGCGCTGAAAGTCCGGAAAGTCGAGGTAACCCCGATTGTGCACGTCGGCTTGCTGCAATCATTGCCGTGAGCGCTCGTATGAAACCAAAGAAAGTAAAGAGCCTGCGCACCTGGAAGCGTCTCATCAGATCCTCCTTTGACGGGCTGATGTTCAACCTCCTGCACAGCCTCTCAACGTCCTCAAAAGACATATGCGTGTCCGCCGCCTGCTCTGCCGCGCTCTTCCAGTACTTTTTCTCCCAGACGGCCTCGCGCAGCGCGAGGTTGCCAACGCCGTTCATGAGCTCGTGGCGCACGGCGACGAGGGCGTGCAGCGTGGTATCCCACATCTGGAAGACGTCCGCGGTATCGGCGATGACATGCCACATCTTGTAGTGGCCCTCGAGGGTGTAGACGATGGTGAGCCAGCGACCCTCGACTTCGCTGGAGAGCTGGAGCATCTCGCGGTGGTGGCGGGCGTCCGAGGCGGATCTGAGCTCCTTGATGTTCTCGAGGGTACTGCGCATAGCGATGAGCAGCAGCATGGAGAATAGAGAGAAACGGTACGCACTGATCCTGTGTGTCTTGCCCTCCCAGATGATCTGGCCTTGATCGGGGTCGAGACGGAAGAGGACCCGCTTGACCTTGCCCTTCTTATTGGAGACCTTGGTGAGCGGGGTGCCCTGCTGGAGCAGCTGCGGGACGGCAAAGTCCGCGACGGAGGCTGTCTGGGCGACGGGCTCGCCACGGGAGACGAACGAGGGCTCGGACATGGTGGGCGGAGAGGGATGTGGCGAGGCGGGCGTCGAGGACGAGCTGGGCGGGTGCGGGGGACGCGGGGACGCTGTGGGCGACGACGAGGACGGACTCTGTGCTGGACGAGGAGAGGACGATGGACGGGCTGGGGGGAACGGCCTCGGAGTGGCTCCGCCCGTGCGCGCCGATGCCCTTGCGCGCCCGCCCGTCCTCTTTCCTTTTCGAGCCGCCGCCTCCGTCGCGCCCCGCCCGCCAGCTGCTGCTCTTCGACCGCGCGACCGACACCGACGCCGACGCAGCGACCCTCACCTTGCGCCGGAACGTCGCCAGGATGTCCAGCCCCGTGCCGACGCTCTTGCTGCGCGAGTGGGCCGCCTCGCGCACCGGCAGCGCGAACTCCTCCGGCGCAGAGCTAGTCGGCGACGTGTCGCCCGACGGCAGGGGGTGCAGCTGCAACGCCGCGCTGAGCTTGGGCGAGGGCTGTCCGCGGGGCGTGATGATGCTCGTCGCGCGGTGCAGAGCGGGGAGGCGGTGGGTCTTCTGGGCCGGTGTCGCTGAGCGGGATCGGGCAAGTGGTGGGGACGCCATGGTCTGACTGTACTCGGTGCAACATGCAATGGGGGGATCCTCCAGAGGCTGCGCAGCCCGGTATATGACTGAACGTGTCACTTTGTGTCGTCGGCGGGAGTAAACGAAGTCGCCCGTTCCGGTGAGTCAAGGGCGAGTCAGTTTGCGGTGGTAGTCATGATAAGTGCGCGTGCACGGCCTGGATATATGTAACCAAGATGCGGTGGAGGGCGGTGGATAGACGGGGTATTGCGTCGTCCAGAAAACGCAGTTTGAGCGCACAAGAAGTACAGGAATCCAGTGAGGGGCGACCTTCAAGTTATCGCGGCGCCGGCGTATAAAATATTACATGTGCCACGCCGGCGCGTACTGCGCGCCTGCGCCGATCCATTATATTTTGATCTCGCAGCAGGGCCTTGCTCAGTAGAACCTGGTCACCAGTCTAGACCTCGACCCTACACCGATACCTCCTCGTCGACCGCGTGGTCCGCACCGCCCATACTCCCGAGGCCTTCGCCCGTCTATGTAGCCGCCCATCTCACCCCACATCGAATGCTGCACCCCCGGCCATCCTACTTACATCTGGCAGTCCCGCAGCCACAGCGCTACGTGTCCTTGTGTCATTGCGTGCTTGGTCGGAGGGATCTTCGATGCTCAATTCGCGAGATCAAAGCGCGCACTTGTCGGTGTTGCGAGCACCGTTCCCGCGGCTGGACGATTTCGAACGGACCATGCGTCTTGTATGACCATCAGGCACGCAGCAGGGCATGTCGTCGTGTTCTCGGGTGTGACTCACGCCGGCGCGACGTCAACAAACGATCGCGCAGATATGGTCCTGCGGGCCAGCGCGCTCCGCTCGCGCGGGGTACATATGCGGTTCCTGTACATACGACTTCGAAGTTCCAAGTCGCGCCGGGACGCCTTGAGAAACTCCCACCGGGGCGGAGAGACGCGACCTGCGGTGTAAGCGTATAGAAGCCTCCCGGAGGCGGCAACGGCGCCTTCACCAAATACCTATACGTACGTGTACATAGGTACGGCAGAGTAATTAGCACGCATGACAAACCCGCGGCTGGCGCATCACAATGAGGACCGATAGACCGCACCATTCTGAGTAATCCGAGATGCTCTTTGGACGGATTCATGCGGAGCAAAGTCTGAGGCAATCATACCCACATCAATCAGCGTTCAAGCGCGACCCTAGTCCGGGACGCATGCGTGCATCCGGGTGACGAATGGCCCAACATTTCCGATCCGCAGTCAGATGCTTCCGTTCCGTTGAGAGTCCGGACAAGCGCGCAGTCACTGCCTCAAGTCCGAGCCAAGTAGTGCAGTCCTGTGGCATGGGTGGCAACGCTGAGACCAAGTTGAGGCTGCGCACAGGCGCACGCAAATTTTCGTGTTCCATCAGAATCGTGTGAAGCAAGCAAGCGATGCGGACGAGGGTGGCGATGTGCGCTGCCGGGCAGAGCGAGCCTGTATACTTAGCTCGATGTGAGGCAGAGTCAAGACTCGGCATGTCGCGTAGATCGCACTCAGTCTGTGAGAATCACATTGTCCGAGAACGTCGAGGTCAGCTTCCAGAAGAGCGACGAGTTCTCAGCGAAACACGCATTGCGACGGTAAACGAGATTAGGGAAACGTACAATCATTAATGTACCAGAAATCAATGTCCGACATGGCAGAAGGTGGCGGCCCGCAAACGTCTCGTGAGGCCCTGCGGGGGCATGATGAATTGGACTAAACAGACGGGACCGGGGAGGGGACGGAGTGCGACAGGTAACAAGGAGTCGCGTTCCCTCGAGCGGAATTGCTCATGTGGAATACGGGGGTGCAGGTGTCGTGGGTGACGCGAGGATGTATGTCTGGCCATTGCGGACGTAGGTCCGCCTACGCCGAGCGGCGCGCGCTGCAGCCTGAATCGAGCGTCCCTCCATGGCTCCGCCCCTCGCTATGCAGAAATCCGCCGTGTGGGAAGTTTTCTTGCAGTTCGCGCACACTTGGCGAGCGCGAGCGTCAGGCGGAGGCGCCAGAGAGCACAATCGCTCCGTGAGAGACAGGACGCTGAGGTGCCATGAGATCTTCGCGACCGACAGAGCGCCCCTGGCAAGGTCCCCGCAGAGACGCTCGAAGAGCGCGGGGTGCGAGCGAGAGAGGCCGTTGAGGTGCAGAGCTAGGCCGAGGGTCTCCTTGTTGATATCCCCCCGGTCAAAGATTTGGTCAACGAGCTTGTGGATGGAGGCAGCGACCGCGTCGAACGTGACACCTCCAGCCTCGTTCTCGGGAAATGTGATCTTCTGCGCCTGTAGTATGAGCATGACTTGGCGGTATTGGTTCTTGCTCTGGCGATGATCCTCGAGCAGGCGGTACGCCTCCGCAGAGGTGGTTGCCGTTTCGATGAGGTCGGCCGCACTTTCGGTGCAGCGCACTCGCATCACGGAGAGGATTGCTCTGTCGTTGAGATCCCAATTCTTTGACGCGATAGGTTCCAGGAGTGGATTTGGGCGGGGACAGCGCCGCGATGGTAGAGCGACCCCTGCGACTCCATGACCAAGGCATCGAGCTGGTGATTCCACTCCTTCCAGTTGTCTAGCCACATATCGAGGTAGATATCGAAAAGGAAGTCGTCGCGTTGGAATGGATGGCAGAGGATGCGAGGGTGGAAACGGTCGGCGGCGATGGCGGCGTAGCGGAAAGGGTTGGTTTCCCCGGGAGGGCGGAAAGGAGCCGGCGCATGACTAAAATAATTTAAATCCATAATGCAGGGTTGTCAAATGAGTCGATGGAAGAGCGGACGGAGACAGCGGGATGCAGTTGACTTCGAGTGTGGTCGGCCTGCGGGGACCTATACTGAGAGTGTTTTGCGTTTCTGGCCTGAGATATACGCCAAAGATAGGTAAATATACAACGGGGGACAGCGGTAGACACAGACCGTAGGGATAGTTGATGGAACAGTTCAGAGATGCGAGTGCGCACTGCGTGCAGTGGGGAACCATCGCGTTAGTCACGTGCCTTGCCGCCAGTGTCAAAGGGAACGTTAGTGTTGCGGGAAAAACCTCTGGCCAGTATCCCCCCGGTAAGGTACCGGTGGCGCTCCTAGCCGGGGAGGTATCAAACCGGTACCGTACCAGGGAAATAGTCACGTGATGTTTAGTTCCCACGCAGTAGCAGCTCGATTTTCGCGTACACACGAGGATTTGGAATGGTTTCAATGCATCAGATGAAGATTTAGCAGTGTATGTATCCATAGCCAAATTGCCAGAGCTTAGCCGTAGGTGCCCCGACCTGTACGAATTCGCTGCTGCCTGCTACACAAGTGTCATGATTTGTCAGCAGACGCGGCTTTTGCAAGGCTGCCGCAGCACTCGAGCGTACATTGTAACAACGCGTACAATACATACTGAAACCTCGGGAGGCTTATTGAAACAAGGCATCTGTGCTGAAATCATTGTCCTCTTCATCAGAATCTGGTATGCTCTCGTCCCTAGCCTGACCTGCACTGACTCCGACAGCAGGGTTCCGACGTGCAGGAAGCTGAGCTTCCTCCGCGAGGACATCAGATAAATTGCAGACCTCAGGTTGATGTGAGGCATCTTGATGAAAGCATTGGCAGGTTCGTACGGTTCTGCCAGGTCTTCACCTTGAACGTCATTGTCGTCTTCTTCGTCCGACATCGGTGCGGGTGCGTTTTCTGAAGAGGGGAACCTTCTTTTCGATGTTGTAGAACTTGACCGAAGGGAATTGATTAGTGTGCGCGCACACCTGCTCGAATGTTGGAACACTGTGTACTTCAATAAAGAACGGAGGTTGCTTACCTTGCTCTTAGACATGTGGTACTGTCGGACTTGAGTCATTGCAGACATGTTATGCACGGATAGCCGATTCCTATGCTTTGGAGTAAGCCATGTGAATGTAGAGCCAGTCCGTTCATCGGGCATGGAGTTGACTCGGACGGAATACAGTTTGATAGCGAGATGCTATTCATGACAGCATCAGTCGGCAGCGCTCGGTGAATCATACGGACACGAACACGTACCGGAAGGATGTGCACATTATCAGAGCCAACACGGCCCTTCCACCACTTAAGGACCGCCTGCGGAACCGTATCGTCGAGCGGATGATCGAATGGGAACTGGTGTCGAGCATAGGCTAGAGTTTCCCTGTGAAGTTGGGCTGTAAATGATTTCCCTTTTTTTGCCCACTTCAAGAATGCCTTCTTATGGCCATGAACGATCTCTTTCTCTCCGATGTTGGCTAAGAAGCGGACAACGGACTCGAAAATTGATGGATGCCGAACACCAATGAGTGTCACCTTCTCGCCTTCCGGTAGCCACAGGTCCGACGTGATAAGATCTGATTGATGCACACATAAGACAGCGACGAGATGCAAGCAAAAGAATGGCTCTAACCAGGGTTCAGATATGCTGCAGCAAGGTATGCATTATTAGCTATGTTGCCATCCAGAAAGAGTTGGCGATGTCGCGCATTGAGGATGCCGCGGATGGCGTTCGCGACTCAGCGTCAATACAGCCTAGGATTTTGAAAGGCGTCCTCTGTTGCACGAATAACAGCATGCCAGAATATATAGACGTCGGCAGCAGTTGCCTCCAGAGCCTCCAGGCAGGCTAATGCCTTTGTTGCAGGCAAAGTGGCCGCGATGAAACTGGGAGAGACCAGACTCGAACTTGAATGTCTGGTGATCATCCGGTGCAGGCTGAAAATACTCAGCAATTTCCTGCGAATGTTGTCAGCAAGTCATTTCGTCTAGTCGATCCATCAATTGTACCTCATAAGTCCGTTAGGCGATTCACGGATGACTTTCTTGATCGCAGCTGAGGACCGATGGACAGAGCGAGCAGAGAGCGGGATTGTTGCGAATCTCGTCTTTCCGATAGCCTCCAGGCCGCGTCCTGTCTTTAGTTTTTTCACGAGCTTTCTTGAGGGCTGCATGCCAGCGTGCGAGGTATGAAATAATGTTATTGTCTGCCGCACCACACGGATGATCTGGTTGCGGATTAGATCTGATTAATGCTGGTAGTGTGGACGTTTGCGCACCGGTTTGAAACATCAATGAGATTAATCTCAAGGATTGTGCGATTCAAGTGATGGCAAACATCCGCAAGATTGAGCGCAGTGGGCATGAGGGCAGAATTGCAATGGAACGCGAGGCCGCGTGTTACCCGTGCTATCACATGTCAGGCCGGAAAACCTGGACGGACGATGGCATTGACAATCTGCGCGAAGTTGTTAGAAATCGCTGAAGTAGTTTTAGTTCCAATGCCCACGTACCGGACTTGCGACATTCTCAACGATCCAAGTGCAGTGTGCGACTCGGAAGTTGCCTCCCGTGTGTCCCATCAAGTATACTTCACGGTCTGAGGTCGAGACGTGTACAGTCCAGTAGGACTCACGACCTGTCGAAGTTCCGCCGTCATAGGAGAGTGAGGTCTTCCTGACCTTGCAGATACTTGAGTTGCTCCCGGGCGACCCACGATGCTTCGTTTACGATGCCTTCATATTCGAGCTGTCCTTGTTGAAGGTGCATATGATGGTAAGGCAATCTCAAGCATCTCTTCCACCCGGGCGCGAGACGATATATGTTGGCAAACCCGCGACGCATATGAGTTTAAGAATGGCAAGGTCGAGCTTTCTGTGACGCTCGAGCTTCCCAAGCGCCTTTGCTTGCCGAAAGAACGCATGTGTCGCGGCGCCTGCATCTTGCTTCTCCCCATCTTGTCCAATTCCATCTTGAGCTCCTAGTTCCTTCGCAACCATCATGGATCCTTTCGAATTGGTGAGCTCCTGGACCTGCGCAGACAGTGCCTTTCCAGCTGATGTATGTGCACTTTCTCCCGCAGCTCTGAGGACAGCTTGGGGCAGTCCTTTGCATGACGAACGACTCGGATCAACGCTCGATGTCGGAAAGTATGATGGCAAGGGTTATCAGGACCTCCGACACAGCGCCAGAGCAGCGTAGTTGGATTGTCGCGGCGATAGCAAGCCTCGGTGAGAGCGTCCATCAGAGGATCCGGCGGCCGTCCTCCCCGGCGCGCATCCTTCTTCGGCTGCACCCATTTGACAAGGTCCCAGGGTTAAGCTCAATCTCCATGTCGCTCCTCTTCTTCCCCCATCTCGTTCACATACGGAGCTGCGCCGTCCGCAACTCCTTCGCATCTGATTTCTGTTCATCGAGCTGCTGGTCTTGCAGTACCGGTGAACTACTAGCTGCTTGTGCGTAGCGACTGTGTTTCCGCCCGAACGCTTTGCAACCTGTAAGCAAAGCTTCTGTTACTTACTGCTGTCGCGCGCTGACAACCTCTTGGGCACTTACAGTTGACGTTCCAGCAATATGCAGATTCAACGACGCCGGTTTGAAGACCTCGTCCCACTGCTGCTTGCTCCCCGCATTGCCGGAACTCTCCGCCGTTCCTTTCCTTTCGAAGCGGCATTTTTCTTCGTGCGTTTGCTGGCACGGTGAGTGGCGTGACATTGGTGGCTACACTCAGTCGCCTCTTAACGACGCCTTCTAGACTCAATAACTGCGGCTTCGTGAACGCCGATGTGTGCGCACTTGCCCGTATAAGCATGCCAGGCGCTAGCATATTGGACTTGTATTTGAGACTGTCCTGCACTGTCGGTGAGTCGAGTCCGCAAGTAAGTGAAGCTGAGCGCGCACTGACCATGTCACGTAGGTAACACATTATCAGCAAGGTGTCGAATGCGTTGCACGACACAGTCTGTATCCGAGAGGAGATGGATGTCGTCGGGGATGAGATGGTGAGCAAGAGAATTGTGGCTGAGGACAGAGCAGGAGAAGCTGTCGAGCTGTGGGGTGCATGGTAACACGTTGAGTGAAAGCGGCCCAGTCGCTCCGTGTTGTCCTAACCACCATTCTATCATCTCCAACAGCTCGCGGGGCGGCTTCCGTCCAAGAGAATCAGCATAGAAAGCCGTGTGTGGCTCTACGCTGACCGCAATGACACCCAGTGATTTTGTCTCGTGTACGGCTGCTGGCAAGAGCACATCCGCGCCATCGATCCGCACCCCGATCGTCATTCCAACCTCCTTGAGTGATCCATCTTGCAGCTGCGAGCCAGCCAATCGTAGGGGAGTGATGCCGCGCATTGATTGGTAAGATGTTCCGCTAGCATTGAGTCGTGCGCGGTTGCGGTACGTGTCAATGAGCTTGACTGATGCCGCACTCGGCAGTATACATGCCGGCTTGCCTTGTCTTTGCAGACGATGACCTAGCAGCATCCCCAGCTGATCCATATGCTCCGCCGCCAGCCAACGCCGACCACAGTACGATGTAGCGTCTTTGGATCGACGCCCATCGTCGTTGGGAGGGGTACGTCCCATGGCCAGTCGTCGAGGAGTGCTGACGTGTCTGCAGCAAGGGACTTCACCTCGTCGTTGAGCAAGCCCTCGGTCCAAGTCTTCAACCACGCAGTGGCCAGAGAAAGGCGCGCCTTGGCAGCGAGTATGCGCCGGACCTCGTACCAGTAGGTGAGAACCACATCGGGTTTTGAGTGTTTGTTGAGTGACCGACTCTTGAACAGGATAGCCCAGGCAAGCATAGCCTGTCTCTAGGGCGGGGTTGACGCGGTTTTTGCAGGATTTCCAACACCTCGGTGTGCGGCGGCATCGGCCTAGAGAGCAGGACCATTGCATTTGCGGCCGTTATGAAGCTTTGGCCCTTCGAGAAGAGTGTGCTCTGCTGGAGCAGAGACGGCGCGTTCGCCTCCGGTGGGACAGGGAAATCTTGGATATCGGCATTGCGCAGGGCTGGTGTGGGTAGTAGGACATGTTTAATGTCGTCGGGAATGGGTATTCTTTTGAGGATATCACCCAGAGTTTGAAATGAGTCGATGTCGTGGATGACCTCGTCGTCCGCCATTTGACAGTTTTGAGGTTGGCAAAATGTGCTAGGCCAGTGTCGAAGGTGAGATTGCGCCCTCATTTAGTCACTCACTACGGAGTGTAAATGTCGATCACAGCAACGGGTCGATCATACACACGTTGCTGCATACAACACTCTTGCAACTATCCCATGCCGAGGCGGGATGTGTCTAATACCTCCTTAAACATCCGCGTAGCATTGCACAACCACCTTACGACTGCCGGCCATGTCTGCGTGCGAGGCTGCGAGCCTCATGGCTCATGGGCCGGCGCCGGGCGCCGGAGGGGCCGACACACATCACGTGCTGGAGGTATTGTACCGGGTATATTGGGGCCCAGGGCAGGGCAGGTATGGTACCGGTACTATACAGGTACATTACCGGGGAAAAACTTTTTCGGGGAAAAACTCAGGTTTTTCCCGCAACGCTAGGGAACGTCGAAGGATAGGATACGATTACAGCCTGCTCGTCCGATCAAAAACCTGAGGTTGAGGTAGCCCTGGTGAGAGTTTGAAGACCAGAAGATGATGAGAAGAGCTCTGCATGTCTGTTTCAAACCGCCTCTGAACTGATGAAGCGCTATATGCTCGGCCATGGGCAGGTCCCCGCATAGTATACATTCAGAAGCAACTACGCAGGAGCAGCTGCTAACTGTTGCTGCGACTGCAGCGTCGTCTGCATCTCTACAATCTATAGAGGGCTTCAGAATCTTTGCATCGGTCAGGCAGTCACGGACACGCACCTCCCCTTTTTTCTTCTCCGATTTCTCTCCTATATCTTTCAGCTTGGCCTCTATTCGTGTGCTGCAGTAACCGCGATAGATCAGTTGGTGAATCCAAACAGAGCGCGATGGTCTGGGACACGCACATCTCGCTGCGGATGAAATCGAGACGCGTGTCGACATTGCTCTTCGCTTCCTGCTGCTCCTGCTTGACAAGCACAGGTCCAACCATCTTGTAAACAGTGTTGTTCGGCGTCAACGACGCGAATTCCTGAAGAGACCGATTTCCAACGTACCAATCAGAATTGCATCCTCTGTTAGCGGTACATTTGCGAACCTTCTTTAACAAGCTCATTCTCCGAGAGCTGCGCGTCCAGCCTTTGCCGCACTTCGACCGTTTTTGAGAGCTCCGCCTGCAGCTCTTGTACTCGTTCGACGCCGCCTGCAAACGTGCTTCGAGAGACATAGAGCCGGAGTGCAGGAGAGGCGCCGGCCCGCCGCAGCAAGCTCAGAGATAGCTTACGTCAGCCAGCGCTGCGGCGGTGTCGCGGCCCCCAGCCGTCGTCGAGGCTGCGCTTGTTGTTCCCACTTCCACCCGACAGCCACCATGGACAGCTCGCCACGGCGCTGTTCACCTCTTATGAGCAGGACTTTCAACAAATCCTCCAGAGCATCCGGGAGAAGCTCGATGGAGAGGACAAGGACCAACGGGGCGTTGGTGCGTTCCGCGTCGGTGCATGACGGGCAAGCTGTTGACAAGGACATGGCCACAGAGCAGAAGAAGGCGACCTGAGGCGGTAGAAATGGAGCTGGACGAGGCAGACGAGATGGTGCGCATCTTCCACGTTGCCCCGCGTGGTGGTGCTGAATATTGGCGTGCAGGTTTCGCAGATGGAGATCGAAATCCAGGCATCCCGACGTCCATCCGCGCGTCTACCAGGCCCGCGTGAAGACAGCTAAGCGGACCTCGCGCGCTACAAGAAGCAGTCGAAAGACATGCACACGCAACTCTCGCGCGCGGACCTCCTCACGTCGCGCGGCTCACCGCTTCCGCCGTCAGACGACCCGTACGGCTCGAGCGACCGCACGCGGCTGCTCGCAGGCACCACGATTCTCGAGGACGGGACGCGTCGTCTCCAGGAGAGCCAGCGTATCGCTCTCGAGACGGAGGAGCAGGGCGCGGACATCCTGCGTAGTCTGCGCGGGCAGCGCGAGCAGATTGAAAACGCGCGGGATACGGTATGTCGTTTCTCGTATGCGCAGTGCGCAGAGTGTTGGGTGCTAATCGGGCTGTCGGTATAGCTGCAAACGGCTGACTCGTCTATCGACCGCGCTTCTGGGACACTGAAGAAGATGATCCGCCGGTACGTCGCATGCCGTTCTATAGGCCCTCCAGCCGACGCAGCCTCGCCAGTTGGTTCTAAATTTGACGTGTTCGCAGGATGTACCAACAGCGCGTGGTCACTGCCATCATCATCATCGTGCTTGTGCTTCTCATCGGCATCATCCTGTGGGAGAAGCTGCATTAGGATAGTATGTTTGACTGACTCCAGTTTATCTCTATGTACGTCGCGGCTGGGCTCGCTGCAGTATTCCATGTGTTATACACCCACTTCCACACCTTGCGGTCCTGCGGATGCTGACGTCGCTCAGAAGTAACTCACATCATGACGGTATCCGTGGGACGCAACATGGCTGTACTCGCTGTCCGATCTTGAGGTCTACAACGACGAGCGGCCTAAAGGCGATTTGTCTGAGAAGCATCGCCGTGTCTGTCAGTTGAAAAGTCGAGCGACGTTTGAAAGTTCATGAGCGTTCGACTCCTTGATTACTATCAAAACGAAGTAAGCCAATCATTGATGTATGGAAAGCGTTGTAGTATACGTAGCAGTACGGCTACTGATTTCGTTCGCGGTGTTGGGAGGCTTTGCCACACGCCTTGCCAGTCGCCTGGCCACCCAGCTAGATCACGCGCCTGAGTCAACACGGCCGCTGGTCGCACCGCCGCTTGTTCGTCCACTACGATGTCGTTCCCGCTGCTCAGATCACACACTTAGACGTCACACCGCGAGGTAGAGGCACACCCGGACAATGATGGCATTCAACAGAACTACCGGGGTGCGGGGTGGGGTGCCACCGCAGGCGTGACCCCCCGGCGGAACGGGCTGCTCGCGGCCATCTAAGGCAAGAACGTTGGGTAAAACCTATGGTGCTTTCTGGTACGATGGCACGTCCCAGTGGGCCTCAGCCTCTTGCCACCTATAGGAGACAGGACCGGTCCCCCGGGTTACCCGCCATAACTCCCCATCGCCTAGAGCACCCCGCAACCGCCATACGGACCAAGGAGAAACATACTTACGTCTTACCACGGCATCTTGGCTGAGCTGGCGGCGTTGAAGCTGGAGGCGGGCGACAGGCGGTTGGCGTCGGCGTCGGTGTCGGTGTCGGTGTCGGCGTCGGTGTCGGTGTCGGTGAAGAGCAAGGGCGTCGGCGAGGCGAGGGCGAAGTCGAAGAGACAGAAGGAGAAAGAGAGGGAGAGGGAGAGAGGGGGGAAGGCGATGGTGCCGACCAGTGAGAGGCTGCTGTATTCATACCTTTGAGCGGTGGCGGTGAAGAAAGTAGTCAAAGTCCGACGGCGTGGTCCAGTCAACAACCACCAGTCGCGTTGTAGCTCCGTCAGCTCCGCGCGCAGGGTCATTTCCAGCTGCAAGGAAGTACATGCTGGTATGCTGGACGAGACTGACGCGCCGCTAAGGGTGAGAGCCGTTGCTTCGCCCAGCGGGCAAGAAATCGTCAGTTACACGTGACCAGTACGTCGAGAGGCTGGCTCAGTGGCTGACAGTGGAGCTCGCTCAGCAAATCCGGACGACGCTGCAAAGGGTCAGCGCTTCAGAAACGAATGCCCACTGCCTCTCTAGCCTTTGGACCGCCACGGAGCACGGCCGTACCTTGGAACGAGGGATTCCCTACGGTGAAATCGGGTTATTTTCTATCAGTCAAGACCCAGGAAGGCCACGAACCGGCTCGTATCCTGCCTCGGCGCAGTCCGCAAGCATCGCTCGCTCGCTCTCTCGGTTATTTGGTAGTTTGCCTGTTATTTAGTAGAACATACGGCTCGGTAAATCCGCCATATTCCCACGCTCGGTGCAAACCTCCGCGCAACCGCGCCAGCAGCCTCCACAGCGCGACACGCCCATGGCCCGGCCAAAACTCTCGCCGCAGGGACAGCGCCTGCGCACCATCATCGTGACAGTGCCCATCATCGCGGCGACATCCTGTGTGTCCTTTTCAGCCATTCCACGTGTCACAGAGTGCTCACTTGCGCGCGTATGCAGTGGTGCTGTACAAACGCCTTGTGCTCGGAGAGGAGCAACGCCATTTACCCCGCGACGGAAATCAGGAGGGCAGGATTGTCGAGTTTGCACCCAAGGCGGCGGAGCGGGAGCGGGAGCAGGCAAGGCGGTCGTCCTCGTCATAGCACTCCTCAGTCTGAATTGGCACACACCGTCCTCTCTATTCGGTCTATCACCGGCTGCTACCCACACACACACGTCCGAGTCTCCGGGCGTCGCTACTGCTGCATGTATCACTTCGACTCTGGCGGCGGCGCCTGTGTGCTGTTGAGCACGCGCACGCCCGCAATGCGCGCGGGGTTGAACGAGCGGTCGCAGTCCGCGTACGCGGCGCCCGCGCCGAAGCCCGTCGTCAGTGCTATCGGCCACGCGCGTCCTGCGGGGTCGTGTGAGGCAGAGGGGACGGGACGAAGGGGAGGCACGCACGGCGGAAGAGGATGACGGAGGCGACAACGCCGACGCTGAAGCCGACGCCACTGGAGGGCAGAGAAAATTGAGTAAAGGAAGGGCTAGGAGAGGATGTACACGCACGACTTGACGAGCAGATCGGCGACTGAGGTGGATGGGAAGTGTGTGGTGGTCAGTACTTGGCGCGTGAGGTCGCGAGGAGTGCAGACGCACGGCAGCGGTCATACTGGCGGAATGTCAGACAGAAACCCATAAATTACAGGCTGAAAATGCACCTTTTGAGCGACGATGTCTTCGCTGGACGATGGTTTGGACATGGTCGTCAGCAGGAGGCGGGTAAATACGGACAAACAGCGCGGATTGTCGAGCTCGACGCGTGCGCCTCGCTTGACACAGCGATGAAGGCCAACGCATCCACTGCCATTGCAAACCACCGTGTTGTGCTCGTTCCCTACCGGTGGGTTTGAGTCGCCAGCCCATCTTACACCCGGCGCGTGTGCTCAACGTCTCCAGCGAGGAACACGTCGCTGTGCGCTCGACTGCGTTTATGGCCAACTGCCTGCTCTTGTCTGATGGTCCTCCTGTAGACATACCATGCATGGATGCAGGACCCTCTGCTCCGAGAGGCAACTGCGAGCGAAGAGTTGACCTTAAAGGAGGAGTATGCAATGCAACGTGGGCACTCATGGCGAGCTTCGTGCGCTATAAAGTCTGGAAGTGTCTGACTACGACCTCGCAGGGAGTTGGCGAGACGATGAAGACAGTGAGTAGTGCGCCCCACATCTTCAGCCCGCTCGTCAAATGTGTTGTTTTCCTTTCCTCGCAGAATTGACGTTCATCGTACTCGCTCGTCCGATCGGAGATTCAGACTACCCGCAGGGCGAGCTCACCGACGAAGCAATCCGCGCGCTCCCAATGGTCGGCGATGTGAATTTATTCTTGAAGAACGACAGGGATGACCCCGAATTCGAGGTCGAAGTCGAGGTGATGATCGCAGGTCCGTTCTGCGCCCATTATACACTGCAAACGCGGTAGCGGCCACTTACATCGCATATAACAGATTCAGCATATCGTCGCCAACAACTCGCCCACTCTGCACTCTCGCTCCTCCTCTCGTATGCGACCAGCGAGCCCGCGTCCCCGCTTCCCGTACCAGCGTCGCGCTTGGTTGTGCGAATATCGGCGTCCAATTCGCCGAGCATTGCGTTGTTTGAGAAGCTGGGTTTCGAGATCGTGCGGCGCGTGGAGGTCTTTGACGAGGTCGAGATGCGGGTGCAGCAGCGGGTCGAGTGGGAGGGTGGGCTTGTGAGGGAGTACAGGTAGGGCGTGCAAGCGTCTTCGCCTGTAGCCCGACGCAATGTTAGAGTCTTGGTATGTGGCTGATCGCATCCTCTGAAATAGAAGGATGAGATAACGCAGTCGAACACCGCCGTGGATGGCTTCGTACTAGGTATGAAGCCATCAGTCGGTCGAGGCTTGGGAATACTGAATAGCCAAATAGCCAGGCGCATGATGGTTCAAAGACAAGAGAGACGGCGCGCGTTTGTCGCTGACCCCTGCGTCATCACTGTCAGCATTTGCTCCGCCAGATTTAGCCAGCCTCGACGTACAGGTCACGTGTGACTAACGATTTCTTACCCGCTGGGCGAAGCAACGGCTCTCATCCTTAGCGGCGCGTCAGTCTCGTCCAGCATCCCAACATGCACTTCCTGGCGGCTGGAAATGACCCTGCGCGCGGAGCTGACGGAGCTACGACGCGACTGGTGGTTGTTGACTGGACCACGCCGTCGGACTTTGACTACTTTCTTCACCGCCACCGCTCAAAGGTATAAATACAGCTGCCTCTCACTGGTCAGCCCCATCGCCTTCCTCCCCTCTCTCCCTCTTCCTCTCCTTCTCCCTCTGTCTCTTCGACTTCGCCCTCGACGCCCTTGCTCTCACCGACGCCGACACCGACGCCGACGCCAACCGCCTGTCGCCCGCCTCCAGCTTCGACTCCACCAGCTCAGCCAAGATGCCGTGGTAAGACGTAAGTATGTTTCTCCTTGGTCCGTATGGCGGTTGCGGGGTGCTCTAGGCGATGGGGAGTTATGGCGGGTAACCCGGGGGACCGGTCCTGTCTCCTATAGGTGGCAAGAGGCTGAGACCCACTGGGACGTGCCATCGTACCAGAAAGCACCATAGGTTTTACCCAACGTTCTTGCCTTAGATGGCCGCGAGCAGCCCGTTCCGCCGGGGGGTCACGCCTGCGGTGGCACCCCACCCCGCACCCCGGTAGTTCTGTTGAATGCCATCATTGTCCGGGTGTGCCTCTACCTCGCGGTGTGACGTCTAAGTGTGTGATCTGAGCGGCGGGCGCGACATTGTAGTTGATGAGCGGCGCGAGCAGCGGCCATTTTGGCGGCGATGCAGTGCGACTGTGGCGCTGGCCAAAACGCGCGTCGAACTGGGAACTGCTTCATGCGCCATGTTTCTGATTTCGACTGTTGAGGACCATTTATGTTCACTAGCTAAAGATTGGTACATGTACTGAGTGGAGTCATACGCACTTATCGATAGGCGAGCGATGGCGCAGTCCCGGTACCTCGTCGCGCCGCCGATGAAGCATAGTTAAACAGCACGTTGTCGTCGAAGGATGTCCGATGTACGAAGTGAAAAGGCAGGTGGAAAGACATAGCTGACTGGGCCCGCATATCAAGAGGGCCAAGGGTCGATCGTCCCATCGACCTCCGCAGACCACGTGCACGACGGATCGGCCTTGCGAGCGTCGGCCTGCGACACTACGCCGGAACCCGCGCTTGGCAAGATGAACCACTGCGTCAACTACAGAGCAGATAGAAACATAACACCAGGGAGCTTATGAAAGAGGTCCTCGTGCGAAATGACTGGCCGCCGTAACAACAGAGATCGCGGATTGCCTATACGTGACGATCTTCAGGCGTTGCAGGACAAGTTAGCGTCAGATCTCCTCCGAAGAGAATACACTCGCCTGTATTCATCTCTGTCAGCCGAATGTCAACGTCACGTCGACGCGGCGACAAGCATACAGCTAGCAAGTCTATGTGAAAGAGCCACAGCCAAACTGGTGGATCTGCGCTCTCCAACTGCCCGACCCAGTACAACCTACGCCAGAATATAGTCAGCACATTCCAGACAAGAAGAAACATCCACAAAATAACCCACACTATAGTACACGCGACGCCCGCAATCCAATCGAGTGTCGTCGGAATGGCACTCTTGCCTTCGTATGCAGCGACCGCCTTCGGAATCCCGAAACCGGCAATAAGGAAGGTGTTGAGGACGCGAAATCCGGTCGTTTTGACGGGGAAGGATGGACGCATGGGCGGGTCTGCGTGTGGGGTGCCGCTGAGTGGAGGATACACATGTACCGGGATGTCATCTGGAGATGGGGAGCGGGCACGCGAAGGTGGTGGCAGGGGCGAAGCAATGACCGGAGATCCAGAAGGCGCAGCCGTGTTCGTAAGAAGGACATCGTCCGCGGGCTGTGTCGAAGGGACGTGGCCCACTTTAAGCTCGAGCACGGTGAACTCCGGATAGCGCTGGCGGAGGTCGTAGTACACGTCACTGACGAGGTCCCTGAGGCGGCTAGGCCGGAGTGCGGCCAGTTTCTCGCGCGCGAGATTGCGCTTAGCGTTGTACCCGCGACGCGTTACTGGGGAATGAATGACATTACAAGGGTGAGAAACACGGTCAATTGCATGTCGTCGGCCCTAGTCAGAGTAGACTCGTACCTGCATGGTCAGTCGCCTTGCTCTCGCGACGCTCGAGTTCGTCAAAGACGTCGCTCGATAGCTCATAAATCTGCTCCCCGGTCAGCCTGGCAAGCTTCCCCCGCGCAGTCGCTCGGTGTCCCGAAACATCTGTATCACGGCCGTGAGATAGCCTGTGTGTGCATCGACTATAGCAGCATCAGCGCACCTTCATCGCCCAGGTGTTTCCTGTAGGCGAGATAATGCTCATATGCACGATTAGCGCTGTCGTACATCCTTTGCTCAAGGAAGGAGGGCCGCCTGTCGATCCGGGTGCCGGGGTCTGAGTCTACGGTGGCGAATATAGCATTGATGCTGGAGTCCAGCTGTTTATCGGATGGGAGTGGATTGCGCCGTTTCATGACGGACTCAAGTTAAGTCGCGTTTGGGGGATCCAACGAGGGAAAGGATGGTGCAGAGCATTCTCTGGGAAAGACACAGCCTTCTAGTGAAGGATTGTACCTAGCTGACGCCCATTCCGTTTTGAGGTGGCCTTGAGCAGCAAGGTCGTTATAAGCGGTAGTCGTTGTGCATTGACCCGGATACGTCAAAGTTGTGCAGACTCCAGAGTCCAGAGTCCAGACGTTTCAGCCCGCCAAAGTCCACCCTAACCTCTCCTAACCTTCGTATAGGGTTCCACGGCCAACGTCGCGGGCCGCGGGCGGCGGCGGACCGCTGAATCCTGATTCTGACATTACTGTAATGCCTTTGGAGGCAGACGTCTCGGTGTCCAGAATCTATTGGCTCGTCAACTCGATGGATCAAGCCTTATATCTCCATAATAATGCCTTATAATTCTAGGCACTCATTCGGCTCGCTTATCTCCAATAGAGATCTGGCTTTGACTGCAATTGGCGTTCCCCGAGCCTGCCAACGTCTGCCAACGTCCTCTTTGGCGGCCTCCCTGCCCCGGAGCACCGACCCTCTTCTTTTCTTGACCACAGCCAACCTCCTCGATGTGAGTGCTCTCTTTCTGTCTGTCTTTTTCTTCTTCCACTTAACGCTACATAATGTAGGGATTCAAGCATTGCATCGCGCGTGCCAAACGAGGTACTCGAGAAGATCTTTTTTGAGACCAACCCGGATCGCGAAAAAACTCCCTTCACGCCCAATTATGCCCTCACGCAGCTCGCGCTCGTGAGCAAGCGTTTCGCCACCCTCGCGCAGCGCGAACTCTACAGGATATTGTACCTCGGCCTCGAGCGGCCGGACGCCGTGCGCGCCCTCGCCCGCCTCTGCGACACGATCGCAGACAAGCCTGCTCTGGCCGCAAACGTGCGCGGCATTTTCTACAGCCTCTCTTCCTCCGCGCACGCTGCGGAGAACTTGTTTCTCGCCGAGCTCGTGTTCAAGTGCCCACGCCTCGTAGACTTCGAGATGAACCAATGGGCTCCGAACACGACGGTGCTCATCGATGCGCTCACGCACTGCAAGACCCTGCAGAGCGTCCATATCACAGGTGACGAAGGGGACATCTACGGCGACACGCCGTTTTGCCGCGTATCGAAGTTTTGGGCCCTGCTGCAAGGCTGGCCGGATCTGCGCCGCGTCGTGGTAGAACCCATCCTTGCCCTCGACATACGGTCCCGGGCCAACGCACCACCTCCAACGGTGACGCCCGACGCCTGCTCGTCCCTCACCTTCGTCAATCTTGAGGCCGTGCCCATGCACGATGAAAACCTTCGCATTCTGTCAGCCATCGCGCCGCACTTAGCGGTGCTGACCATCCATGACAACAACATGGAATTGGCCGAGATGGTCCCACCGCCCACAATGCAGACGCTTTCAGCTGCGTTGGTGCGTTGGAAGCACTCTCTTACCTCGCTGGAGATCGCCCCAGAAATGGGGGATAACCTCGACCCACACCTTCACCCCATCCTCTCTACGATGCCCCAGCTTCGATCTTTATCACTTCGATCGTCCCACTTGGCACCACTCAGCCTTGCGTCCGGCTTCCCCGTTCTCAGCGCTCTCAAGTTCACCATAGAGGCTGGACAAGTGGGCGAGGTGCTGTCCTCCCTGCGCGCTCAGGGTGGTCTTCCCGCGCTGCGGAAGCTTCGGATCAGGTTCAGCGAGAGCAATCAGCGGGCGGACGACTCGGTATTGGAGGAACTGCAAGATGTTTGTGATGAGCGGGACATACAGCTCGATTGCCCCGGGCTGTAACTTGACTGGGTTAGCAATGTCATAGGCAAGTTTTCTTCCGCGTCTCTGTCGGGGAAACTGATAATTGAGCCAATCTTACGCAGTGCTCCAATTTCCTGGAATGAAGTCTGAGCGCAATTTACGGAGTACACTGCATCACGTCTCAGTATCTTCGCCGATGCGTGACTTGTGTTGGGCATATAACATGATACATCAGGCACATCGAAATGTCATAACACGACGGTGTTCGCAGATTCGATATCTTAACAATATTTACAATATTTCTGATAATAATAATTCGCTTTCCGAGTACGTTGCTCTCAAACTAGGCACGCGACGTTCAGTAGTTGCCCGAGCTCTGGAGCGCACCCTGCGCCTGGCCGCTGGCTGTAAATCTAGGTGAGCAACATCCGCAATGCATGATAATACACCTACCATCGCGCTTGGCCTTCTCCTTGTCGATCCAGTTGAGCTGTGGACCAAAATTGAGTGAGCGGCAGTCATAGCTCATAGACAACGCACGTACCCCGTGAGTCTCAGCCTCACGGTCGATGAAGGCGCCGGAGAATGCAGCCCTGCGCAAGCAAGCAAATAACTGCTGCACGGACATGTCATTTGGAATAAATTCTCACAGGAGCTCCTTGGCCTCTGCGTGTGAGGCTGGCTTGCCATTCTTCGCGACGTGATTCTCGTATGCCTTAGCGGCCTGTTCGATTCGATGAGCGCTCAGATCATGGTCCCGGCAGCGTTGTGTCGCACCTCGTACGCCGCGGCACCGCTGATGAGCTCGTGAGACAGCTTGGACTTGTGGGGCGTCGAAGTGTACTATATGAAAAGGAGTCAGGAAGGTCGGGTCACGTCCCGTTCGCAACACACCTGGTTGTAGGCCTGAGCCTGGTCAGAGTCGTTGCTGAACCAACCCATGATGAACGATTATGATGTGTGGAAGAGAGTTGTAAGTCGAGTGACCTGGGGAACTTACCACCGCCGCAGTCGCAGACTTATATACAGCTCAGAGCGGTGACGACGTCATGGAGCGTAGACCACTTGCATCCGCGTAGACCACTTGCATCCGATACTTAAATCCTGGTCAAAGAAAGCCCCATGATATCATCAAGTGATGCGGCGAGAGGAATTGATCGCCACAACAGCTCCACCAGGCTCTGGCCAGACAGATCTGGCGGGCGAGACAACGGCGCCCCACGTGCGCAATGCGAAGTCTCGCAAACGATATCATTAGATGGCACAAACTTACATGGTACACAGCTGAACCCCTACACGTCGCATGGTAAAAAAGATGTGTCCACCATAGCATCTGCGAACAGCTCTGACCCTTGCGGCATGTCCTCCTCAAGCAGCTCCAAGCACTCTTCGCCGATGGTTGACGACAGTAGGTCCAGTTTCGCCAGCAAATACCCTGCTGTGCGACGGTCAGATAGCCACTGCGCCAGTCGCTCGTCATATGGACGGTCGGCCGGATTCGGCGTCATCGAATCGTCGAACGCAGCATCAGGGAGCGCCGTACGGCGCTCGGCTAAGTTGACACCTCGGATCGTGAGGACCTTGAGTGCAGGTAACATGGGGCCACGCAAGCTCGGGAAGTCGTCGAAGTGGTTGGTGACTGCCTCGCTCGGCGCGCTCCAGGGCAGATCGAAGAAGAGCTCGAGCGTCGCGGCCTTGTAGATGGTGAGGGATCGCAACCTCGTGGCACTGCGCAACGAGTTCTCGAAGTCTCCAGGGTTCATGTTGATGTGCTTGAGACCCAGCTCTGCGATGTGTTTCGAAATCGACGGAGCCAAGGCAGCAACGGCCAATTCATCTGCGAGCTCTTCATTCTCCTCAGGGGAAAACGCGACATAGACTTGGGGAGCATCCCTCCCGTCCTCGAGGTCCCACGCATACACTCGGAATTTCTTCTTTTTCTTGTGGCCGATGAGCTGATACGAGAGAGAACGCAGGGCCTGCGACTGCTCAAGGCACAGCAACGACGAGAGTGTTGAAAAGAAGGATACAACATCCTGGAGATGTCCAGTGGACGGTGTTGCGAGATCCAGGTGAACACTGGCTGTTGAGGGGATCGACAAGTATTGCAAAAGATGACGAGCCGCGGTCACCGCGGCACTGGCAGCGAGATGCTTTAGGCCGGGGAGGTTGACTTTCTCGCTTGTGAAGGACGATGAAGGTTCCTGGAATATCACGTCCAACACGAGGTTCTGGAGTCTCTTCATCTTCCTCAAGGCATTCAGAATCTCGCCGAGAGAAGGAACGAACTCGAGTGGTAAAGGTGATTCATGATCCTGCTGCAACACCAGGCTGACTAGATTCGTCAGGAGTGGAGATGCCCATGGCAAAGGCAGAGTTGACCGCAGACGGAGATGATGAAGATTCGGGGCGGCGCTTGCTCCTATGAGTTCCAGGGGAATACTGGACCGGGAAGAAGAATATAATGCGGTGCTTGGCGAGTATTTGTATGAGTCCGTGAGTTGCAGATCGAGTGCCTCAAGTAGTGAGGCGGGCCCGACGGGGGTTTGAACTCGATAGGCCTCATATCCGCCCATACTACAACAGACTGATTTTGTACGATGCAGATTCTCGGCGATGAGATGGTAGGCGGCAGCGCCTGAGTCCGGAGGGACGGAGAAATGAAGATCGGGCACAAACTTTGAGCGTGATAGCATGGCCTTCAGACATGAAGAGCCCAACGAGAAATTGAGGTCTGTCCAGAGAGACGGAAATTCTAACGCCGTGTATCGCCATCGGCGGCAGACGTGGGTGACCGCCATCCAACCCAACTCCAGCGGTTCGTAGATGTACTCCCTCCGCGGGGGGTCTGCACTTGCAAGGAACATGAAAATGGTTGCGAACACCTCCGGGGGAAGACGCATAACAGGTGTCCATCGATTGTGCTGCTCTGCAAGCTCGCGTAGAGTATTGCGCAGGACGTCGGCCTCGTCTTCGAAGCGCCGAAAGATAGCTCGTGACGCGACGTCGATGGCCCAGATCTCGGAGCGACTGCGTGCATTGCAGTCCTTCAGTAGGCTTCGGATGGAGTGTTCTGCCTTGTGTAAGCTCTCCGCACTCGTATAGATGGGTGAAGGAGATCGCTGAAGGACATCGCCGAGTTGAGCGAGCCGGGTAGTCATAGCGTCCAACCAGATCGTCTTGGTACATCTGACAACAAAGATGAATACATGCGCCACAACGATGTCGTACTGAGCTTGAACGTACAGTGTCGTTTCCTCGGCGGAAGACATTGCCATTGTGGCGTTCTAGCACTTTCGTTGGACTTCAAGACAGGACAGGAACCTGTCAGGAGCACCTTACGAAGTTGTCAGCTCGGCATAGCAATGATGCGACAGCAAACGAGGCGCTCACTGTTTCGGATGGGGGAAGCAAGTGGCGAGGAGGTGGTGGGCCGATGCCAGCCTCTCAGGCAGTCAATGGTTGTTGAGGGTGTGGGTGTCCTTGGGCTAATTGCTATACTCGAACGAGGATAGTCTCTCTATAGACGAGGACGAGGGAAAGATGTGGATGGATAGGAAGACTGGAGGACAAAGTCATGATATTGTATTTGACGGCCACACGGCCACACGGTCACATGCAGTCAAGGGACGAATTGGCGCATGGATCATGGACTGTGGAAGCCTTCTATGCCGACCATTCGATTTGGCCAGACATATGCTACCAACCCAAAGGTTATAAGTCTGTCTCTCAGGAATTCTGAGTACGAGACCCACCTCATTGAGCAAAACCTCACGAGTCGCAGTCCGTCAGCTCTTAGCACTGGACTGGCCGGAGAACGCGATGAGCTCAACGAGCCGAGATTGGCGCTCCAGGACCTCCCTCATCCGCAACCGAACCGTCTCCCCCTAGCTCTGAGCCTAGCAGCACATCCCAGACCGCCTCTTCCAGGCCCTTGGCCAGCTGGAGATCCTCTTGCGGGTCCGGCGCGTCGGCAGAAGCATGCGCAGATTGCACATGCTCCCGGGGGATGGTAGATGCGATGCGCCGCAGCGCGGGATTCGCCAAGGATTCGCGCTGACCGTCAGCGTTGGGTCCCAGTCGACGGTCAGCGCACATACTGCAAAACGTGTGCAGCTTCGGCACGCATGGGAGCACGAGCAGGATGGAGAGCCAGGACGACTTGTAGCGTGGCGCAGATGTCCACGGTTAGAAACCTGGCGGGGCGAGGCAGAACGTTTTCGTGACGCACTCCTACGAGTGGGTCGGCAAGCAGCATATGGAATAGTGGACAGCACACGTACGAGCGAGGTCTGATTGTCTGCGATGGCGAATGATAGTCCGTCGGTGACCGACTGCATCATCTCCTGGCTAAGATATGCGCGGCGCCCTGTGTACATCCAGCACGCTTAGTGCCGCCCAGCTGCTCCCCCAACACCATCTGCGGAGAGAAGTCGCCAGCCCCGCCGCGTGGCGGCCAGAGCGTGAAGCTCTGAGTCTTGACAATATGATCAATGAAGTCGAGCAGGTCGAGGCGGGGGCCGCCGCGGCTGCCGATAGCGGGCGTGAGAACGGGCGCTATCCTCCAGGATGCGAAGGTTTGAATCTGTCTACTCTAGGGAGACTACTATGTAGGTCCTCAGCGCCTCAGTTTCAAATATCATCCCATGGAGCCTTTCCTGACTTTTGCTCAGTCCGATCCTTGTCTCAGGAACGAATGCCTTCGGCGTTGAAACACTTTGACAAGGGACTGCGCCGGTGAAGTCTGACTACTACACCTCTTGGTCTTTCTTGGGACACGCTTTCCACCTCTGGTGTGCTATGTTATGTTGCCTGGTGACTGTGCGAGACATCCGCATCCGGTGGGCTTGCGCCGTGGGGGCCCCGTGGCCGTGAAGTTCTCGCCCGACATGAAGCTTCCAGGAATAACTAACTCCACTAATTCCTCTTGCCCCACCGACCTGCATCACTGGTGATATCATATGGCTTTTTTTGTCAGTTTCTATCGGCCAATTGGTCTACGCTCCATGACGCATAGTCATTCAGCGCCCTGAGCTGTATAAAGTCTGCGATTGCCGCGTGGTAGGTTCCCCAGGTCACTCGACTTAAAATTCTTCCACACAGTATATCCATTCAATATGAGTCCATTAAGCCACGACTCTGACCAGGCTCAGGCCCACAGCGAGGTGTGTTGCGAACTGGAAGTGACCCGACCTTCCTGACTCCCTTCTCATCTAGTACACTGCGGCGCCCCACAAGTCTAAGCTGTCTCACGAGCTCATCGCCGGTGCCGTGTCGTACATGGTCCGCAACAACGCTGTCGGGACCATGATCTGAGATCTCACCGACATCGATGATAGGCCGTCAAGGCATACAAGAGCCACGTCGCAAAGAACGGCCAGCCAGCCTCACATGCACAGGCCGAGGAGCTTTTGTGAGACTTTTTACAAACAAGTCTCGTGCAGCAGTTTAATTGCTCGCTTGCGCAGGGCCGGGTTCACCGGCGCCTTCATCGACCGTGAGGCTGAGACACACGGGGTATGCGCCTTGTCTATGAGCTGCGACTGCCACTAATTCCTGTCGTCCACAGCTTGACTGGCTCGATAAGGAGAAGGCCAAGCGCGATGGTAGGTTGACCGTCATGCATCCGGGATGTTGCTCACCTAGATTTACAGCTAACCACAAGGCACAGAGTGCGATTCAGACTTAGGGCAACTTTTTAACGTTGAGTGCTTAGTTTGAGAGCAGCGGACTCAGAAAACGGACTCAGAAAGCGAACATGTATCAGTTGTTAAAATAGAAATACTGTGCAAATAGTCGGACTGCCACCGCGGTGTATGTATGGAGGCAATTGAGAGCATAAAGATGAACCTGGGTTGCGATAGCGGCAGCATTGGACATAACCAGCTGTATAAGAGGTAGCATGAGCATGGGAGAGTCATCACACGCGCGCACCTGCTGCACCTCCAACCATATTCCCCGTTCCAATTCACTTGGTCCCAGCAGCGACACTCCGAGAAACTGCTCAATCTCCCCAGCCAGCGAGCCTAGATGTCGAGCGCAACAGTTGTCTCGATGCTTTCCATGCCATCGGATGGCTCGGATAGAGAGATTAGTTGACGTGCAGTACGGTATGTCCGGCGCCGAAGACTACCAACCTTTCTGACCGCAGCTAGCTTTCGACAGGGGGGAAGACTAGGATAGGGAGGGAAACAGGCGCCCCAGACACTTCGGCTCCGAAACTATCTTCTGATTTCATTACACACCAGCTAATACATCTTCGCTTTCTGAGTCCTTCGCTCTCAAACTAAACACGCAATGTTCAATAGTCGCCCGAGCTCTGGAACGCGCTCTGCGCCTGGCTGCTAGCTTTGTATCCAGGTGAGCAACATCCGCAATGCCCGGTGATGAGACTGCAAACCTACCATCGCGCTTGGCCTTCTCCTTATCAATCCAGTCAAGCTGTGGGCGACAGGAGTGAGCGGCAGTCGCAGCTTATAGACAAGGCACATACCCCGTGGGTCTCAGCCTCACGGTCGATGAAGCCGCCGGAGAACCCAGCCCTGCGGAAACAAGAGATTGAACTGCTGCACGGAAATGATGCTTCAAATAAGGTCTCACAAAAGCTCCTTGGCCTCTGCGTGCGAGGATGGCTGGCCGTTCTTCGCGACGTGATTCTCGTATGCTTTGGCGGCCTATCATTCAGGTCGGTGAGCGCTCAGATCATGCTCCCGATAGCGTCGTGCCGCACCTCGTACGACGCGGCACCGGCGATGAGCTCGTGAGACAGCTCGGACTTGTGGGGCGTCGTGGTGTACTAGATGAGAGGGGAGTCAGGAAGGTCTCAGGCCACTTCCCGTTCGCCACACACCTGGCTGTAGGCCTGAGCCTGGTCAGAGTCGTTGTTGAACCAACCCATATCGAATGAATTACTGTGTGGAAGAGTGTGTTGGAAGAGTGTTTTTAAGTCGAGTGGCCTGGGGAACCTACCACCGCAATCGCAGACTTATATACAGCTCAGGGCGGTGAACGACGTCATGAAGCATAGACCGCTTAGCCGATGAAAACTGGTCAAAGAAAGCCAGATGATATCATCAAGGGATGCATGTTGGTGGGGCGAGAGGAATTGGTGGAGTTATTCCTGGAAACTTCGTGTCGGGCGAGAACTTCATGGCAACGGGGCCCCATGGCGCAAGCTCCATGATGCAAATTTTTGCACCAGGCACCGGGGAGATCGCGTCCAGAGCATAGCACACCAGAGGTGAAAGCGTGTCCCAAAAAGACCACTTGTCAAGGTTAAGCGTTTCAACGCCGCACGTCATGAAGGCATTCCTGAGACAAGATCAGAGTGAGCAAGAGTCAGTGAAGGCTCCATAGGATATGGTACCAGGCCATGCGTCTGCAGGCTGCATTGGAGCAATTGTTACATATCCCCGTCGCTTGTCGATGAGACGGGGCCACCGGCGCCGATAAGCATTGGAATGCCAGCGGAGAACATCGTCATCGTTACGTCGTGCTGTGCTAGCGAAGCTGGCGTGCAGTGGAGGGGCCGATCGTAAGCGGGTGGAGAGAGCGCCGTGGTCCGTCCAGGGAGGGGGACTCCAGAACCGATATGATAATCTTACGAAGGTGTGGCCCAAAGCTCTGTGTCGGACTGCCACCGCGGTGTATGTATGGAGACACAAAAGCGCCATTGAAAGCGTTAAGACGGACCCGGGGTGTGATATCGGCAGTATCGTGGACAATGGCGTGCCCTGTGATTATAACCAGCTGTATAAGAGGTAGTATGAGCACGGAAGGAAGAAAGGCCATCACACGCACACGCACCTACTGCACCTCCGACCAGATTTTCCGTTCCAACTTGGTCCCAGCACCGACACTGAGAGAAACTGCTCAATCTCCCCAGCCAACAAGCCTAGATGATGAGCGCAACAGTTGTGTCGAAGCGTCGTCGATGCGATGAAGCGTGGCAGAGAGAATACTGAGTGGTCAAGAGACGTCTAGGACCCGCGACTAGCCTAGCCGACCATTCCGCCGCTGCAGCACATTGTCCGAGTCAGAGAGCTGTGTGTATATATAGACCGAAAGACCGTCACCTTCTGCAACTTCTCTGCTTATTATTGGAAACACGTCCACCTCTTCGACGCCATTGAGCGACACTGCTAGTTGACGCCAATCATCCTGTTGTATACCAGGAAGCCCATCGAATCTGTTGGGCGCTTCGGCACGGCCGAGCCAGAGGGAGCAAGCAAGTAGCAAGAGGCAGAAATAACATAAAAAGATTTTGAGTTAGTGACGGACAGCGTGGGACACGGGCGCTGCAGCGTGCACGTGCATCGGTGCAACGTCAACTCTTCGCCGCCATCAGCAACTCAGCAATGCGCAAATATTGAAACATCCACGCTGCCCGAGAGCGGCGCAGCATTCCAAGGGTACGTCGTCTGTCTTGCTCAAAGTAGGCAGCTGTCCTGATGGTCACAGAGGCTTGCATGGCAATATATTACATGCGGACTGCATGTCGGCGACAACATCCCGTGGTTGATTTATATGTCAGGAACGGAAGCGCTGCTGTTCACGCGTACGAGAGTTTCTTTGAACGCAGAACCTTCCCAGTCTTGACCACCAACCACCAACACCTCCTCCACGCTCCCTACCATCTCGCTCCCTATGGGTGACCGCCCCTTCCTCGGCGAGACCGCCCAGCTGCGCGACTCCCTCCCCGTGAGCTTCGAGACGCCCTCGCCCAGCTTCAGTCGGCCCGAGCTTTCAGCCTCCAGCACTCCCCGCGGTTCATATGCGCAGAACCTCCTTGGCCCGCGCAATTCCGACATCCCCACTGAACCCTCCGCCTCATCGCCATTCCTGCCCGACCAGCCGCACATAGAGAATGAAGTCTCTTCCGCACCATACCCATCTCGCTCAGAGAAGGCAGGCAAGAGGCGCAAGTGGGTGTTGGCGGGTGTCGTGCTTGCCGCGGTCGCCCTTGCTGTCGCCCTCCCCGTCGCCCTCACCAGAAACAAGGGCGGGAAAAGCGCGGCGAGCAGCTCAGGCCCTGGCACCTCCTCCGCCTCCGCCTCCGCCTCCGGACCCAAGCCCACAGGCGTTTCTGGTGCTGCCATCACAGGGGGGGACGGATCCACAATCACCTTAGCCGATGGCACGACTTTCACGTACAAAAACTCGTTTAGTGGATTTTGTGAGTGGCCTCGTTCTCGCGTGGACTAGAGTAGCATGGGGCGCTTGCGCTACGTTGAACGGCGCTGACGGCGCGCGCGACGTACAGCGCTTGCGGCGTGCATATGACCGGTGCGCTCATGACATTCTAGGGGTCGACGATCCGGAAAGCCCCTTTCGCGACGACGCACAGCCGAACTCGTGGACGCCACCGCTCAACACGAGCTGGAACTGGGGCACCGACCGCGTCTACGGGGTGAACCTGGGAGGGTTGTTCGTCCTCGAGCCGTTCATCGCGCCCGCGCTCTTCCAGAAGTACCCGGGCGTGATTGACGAGTGGGGCCTCAGCATTGCGATGGCGGGGGACACGTCGAGCACGGGTGGGTTGCAAGCGCAGCTGGAGCAGCACTACGACACATTCATTGTGAGTGCGCCACGAGCTGTCATGCAGGTGTCTGACGATGAGAGCTATCCAAATATAGACGGAGCAGGACATGGCGGAGATTGCGGGAGCGGGAATCAACTGGATTCGCTTGCCCGTCCCGTTCTGGGCCATCGAGACTTGGCAAGGCGAACCCTTCCTTGCGAAGGTGTGCTGGAAGTACGTGATATAACCAGTCTTAACCCTGCCTACAGCTGATCAAAGGACCCAGGTACATCCTGCGCATCTTCGGCTGGGCGCGCAAGTACGGTCTGCGGATCTACCTTGATTTGCATGCGGTTCCTGGATCGCAAAACGGTGCGAACGCCTCAATAGTCGGTGACGCTTGCGCACGTATCTGACGTTCTGGTTAGGCTACAATCACTCTGGGAAGCAGGGCCAAGTGAACTGGATGTATGGCATCATGGGTCTTGCGAATGCGCAACGCACGCTCGACTACATTCGCATCTTCACCGAGTTCATCTCGCAGCCCGAGTACCGCAACGTCGTTCCGCTCTTCGGCGTCGTGAACGAGGCGCTCGTGGGCACCATCGGCCAAGACCAGATGAAGTCTTTGTGAGTCCCGCACACCCGCACGCCGGCCGCGCCGCTGACCGCCCGTCAGCTATCTGCAAGTGCATACGATGATGCGCAACATCACGGGGTTTGGCGACGGCCACGGACCGTACATCGCGATCCACGACGGGTTCATTGGCACGTCGAACTGGGCGGGCTTCCTCCCCGGCTCGGACCGCATCGTGCTCGACACTCATCCGTACTTCGCCTTTGACGGGCAGCCGAACGTTGACCCGCTCGTTACCGACGATGGCGTCGGCGAGCCCGGCGGCATCTGGCCAAAGCAGGCGTGTCAGGCGTGGGGGCCAGGCATGAACACCAGGTGCGCAGACCACTCGTGTGCGATGAGCGCGACTGACGCGGTGCGTGTAGTCAGACGGGCTTCGGCGTGACGATCGCCGGCGAGTTCAGCAATGCAATCAATGACTGCGGACTGTTCATCCTCGGCATCGGCAACAACCCAACCTACAAAGGCGACTGTACGGTCTTCAATGACTGGCAGAACTGGAACTCGACGTTCAAGGCGGGTTTGATGAACTTTGCGCTCGCGAGCATGGACGCGACGCAAAACTGGTGGTTCTGGACGTGGAAGGTCTGTCCCCCTCCCTCCATATTTTTCGTCTGTATACTGAGGCCGCCTATCTCCAGATTGGCAACTCCTCGACTTCCGGCACCGTGGAGGCGCCTCTCTGGTCGTACAAGCTCGGCCTCGAACAAGGCTGGGTCCCCCCCGACCCACGACTGTCCGTCGGAAAATGCGCGCAACTCGGAGCCGCGGCGCCCGCCTTCGACGGCACCTACCAGCCCTGGGCGACAGGCGGCGCAGGCGCGGGCACCATCGCGCCCTCCGCGACCGCCGCATTCCCGTGGCCGCCCACGACGCTCTCCGGCGTCAGCGGCATTCCGTACGCCGCGCTCCCAACGTACACCCCCACGGGCACCGTGCAGACACTGCCGCCGCCGACGTTCTCGCCGGTACCGACGCCTGCGCCGACGCTCGACGGCTGGGCAGACCCGGCGGACATGGCCGGCGCGCAGACGCCCGTGGCCGGGTGCAGCTACCCGAACGCGTGGGACTCGGCGGGCGCGGTCGCGCCGACGGCGGCGTGCGGTGCGCCCTCGGTGAAGCGGGCGGTGAAGGTGATGGCGGACAGAGACGTAGCATCGCACATGCAGTGGCAATGACTTTTGAATCATATCTGTAATGGGTGGTATACTTACTGACTGACATTGACGTTGATTGACTGACATGGACGGGTGACGTTCTTTTGCGGGCTTTTGTGGACACTTCACATCGGATGATACCCTATACTGTACTGTGTAGCACTTCTGTGTACTAAGTTTTATCTAAGTGCTAGCCATGAGACATTTGCAGCCTGTTGTACCTGTCAAATTACACCGTGTCACATGCCCATGGTCCTTCAAGTCGTCTACGCTCTCTGGATACCTCCTTCTCTCAATATTGCTGCGCACCGCACTGGGAAAGACGTGCCAACACGCTGCATGGATATTGTCATCACGTCCCAAATCATCATACCTTCGTGGATTGCACCTGGCCCCAGTTGGCTTTCAACTTGAGACAGCTTACTGACGGGGCAAGCGGCTTCCATCCAGCATCTGCTTCCCACACTTCCAGTATCTGCTTCTCACATCGCATGGGGCCACCATACAACTTATCCAGCCCCTTTGCGCTCCGCCCCTGGTTGGCGCGGTATCCGATGAATTAGGAGGTCATGGTGGATGGAGCTCGGAAGGTGCGCTCTGAAATTCTTGCATCAGGCAGACTAAGGCCGGAGCTCCTTTGGATCCGGATGGCCCATCACCGGCCGGACCGCTTACTGTAAATCGAGGTCTGCGACTTCTGCGATGTGACGATCTTGCAGACACTGAAACCGATGAGCGCGCTGGCAGTGGCTTGATCACTCTTGATCATCTGTCTTCCCCCGGGATGCTGTTCACATCATCATGCCTAGTGCGTACTCGGTAAATTACAAAAATGATGGATGCCGCCGAGCTACGTGTATTCCATATGGCTCATCCGTCTGACTTGGTATCTGATCTCTAGCCGCCCACGAGCCGTGCACTGCTTCTCGGACTTCCACGACAACTGAACGACGGGAAAGGTCGATCATCGCATTTGGCGCCCTCAGCGATCCAACTGCTCGGCCAACAGCATGCTCTCGGGTTCATGAATCAGTTCTGATTCATCGCTACCAGTTAGTAGGCGGCGATAGTTGTACTCCGTAACGTTGCCAAGACTCTCCAAGGCTACATCACTGTTTCAAGCTATGTCCGTCCGTCCGACGGTCACTTCAAGGGGAAGCGCTTCAGTTTCGCGCGCCAACGCGCCTATAAAAACGAAGATGCACAAGCCATCTCGAGCAGCTCGGTTGACCCGGTGTTCCCCCCCATTCTTTAACTTTATCGTTGACGACTTCATATTCTTTATCCTACTCTTCGTACCATCTCATAATGCGTTCTACCCTCATCTTGTCCTCTGCTCTCCTCCTCATCGCTGGCCTTGTCAGCGCTATTCCCGTTCCTCAGGTGAACATTATATCTGCATGTTGTGTATGTATGCGACTGATCTTCAGCCTCTGCAGAACGAGCGTGGTCTGCTCGGTACCGTTGAGGATGACGTTGAGAATGCTCTCGATGTGGGCACCGCTCACACCTGCGTGCTGCCGGACGCAATTGCTGACCATCATCGTCCTGTAGATATGCCCGAACTACAATGCGGCAGACGTGGCCGACCTGTCGGCTCGGGATTTCGAGCTCATGGAGAAACGTGCCGGCGAGGAGTTCTGGTTCCGCTTCGAAGACCCCAGCGTCACGTCGGGCACCATCTTGCAGTTGAAGCCTCATGCCAAGGTATATGCAACTTGATGCTGGGCCCAGTCCACCTAGCTGATGCGTGCCTCTCAGAACTTCGACGACCAGGCTTATAAGTGGATATCGAATGACATCTCGAAAGTTACTCGCGGTGAGCTACCCGTGATTAATGACATCGAGCTGTGCGTTAACGAGAGCACGGTCAGGTTCCATTAAGGGCAGAGTCGCCACTATGTTTGTCCTCCCAGCGGGCACTCGTGCACAGATTGTCGGAGCAGCGCAGAAGTTCGAGGTGACCAGCGAAGCACAGAAGGCCGCCGACTTCGTCACAAAGGACAACGAGCCCAATGACATCGGGATCAATGGCGTAGCGAATAACGCTGCCGGAGTTCTGCCTCTGGACGACTTCCGGAGCAAGGTTATCCGCACCGTAGTGAAGCAGACGTCTGCAAAGGCGAAAGGGAAAGCCACGTATGTCTGTTATGTGTCTCGAGGTGAATGCATGTCTGACACGGTGCCTAGATTCACGACGATCACGAAGGGCCAGAGCCCATCGAGCACGGCCAGCAAGTCGGATCAAAAAGCGATGGCCGCGTTCTGCTGATCCTGTTCCTGTATACTTACTCTAGTATCGTCATGAGATGTTTTCATTTCCAGTGAATTGTGTACCTTGATCGACATATATAACGTCCGGACTGCGGTGACAGTCTTTTCGATTGGTGAGTATCGATGTCCGCCGCTCACGCAACCACAATATTTCGGTCGACGGCGGCGCGCCTGGCCCTGAGTATCGACGCGTCGACGCATCATTCCGCATAGTACCCTGTCCCCTGCACGGTTATGCTTTACGATTCATGTCCGTGAGCCCTCAGTACATCCTGCCCCATCTCAGTGGGCAAACTACGACTGGACCTCAATGAGGCCTTGACTAGCGCCTTCCCTTTGAACTCAAGGACTGCACTGCGACTTTGACTGGAACTGCCTGCCTTCGCCAGCATCGCTTGGGGCGGGTCGGAAGTTTCAGGAGACAATGCGAAGAGCCACGGAAGCTGAAGCCTGACCCAGAGCTCGGACCCAGAGCTTGGACCCAGAGCTTGGAGGGGCCCCGAGCTTCAGTGGAGGCGAGGGGCGACGCTTGGGCGACGCGGTCATGCGGGTCCCGCGGTCCCGGGAAAGGCCGTCACATACCGGCTTTTTCCGCCTCACTGGCACCGTAGTCACGGTGGCAGCCACTTCTACTTTTACTTAGCAGCAGAAGACTCATCACTGGCACCTTCAAATCATATCTTCGGGGTCTGCAACAGACTGGCCTCCGAGGCTAGACTTGATATCTTCACCGTTGAAACTGGGCGAGCGACTTCCACTGGCAGACTGCATGCCTTCAGCACCTGATTCCATGTCGTCCTAGCGCGGGAGGATGGCCGCCAGGTTGGATGGAGAAAAGTGCGTTACGAAGGTCACATTACCTCCCGCTGTTTTTTTACGTGTTTTGCAGCTTCTCTGGGTCCGAATGGTCATTGTGTGATTTATTCCTGCCATCACCGGCGTGACCGTTATGTCAGTCAGACATTCGTCTGCGCAGTTGAACGACTTCTTCGAAATATCTTGTGGGCAGGCAACCAATATCGAGGTTTGTGCTGGTCTTTTCCGATGTGACGATCCTGCAGGCAGCATGTGGCCACACAGCATGCTTTCTGACTTTACGCTTCTCAGATCAGCTTGGAACCCGTCGCTACCCGCGAATAGGGCAGTGACTGCGGTGTTTCAGGTAATGTCGCCAACACGCCGAACGTTTCAGCATTACATCACTGTTACAGCTGTGTCTTGGTATGGGTTGATGTCAAGACTATAAAAATGAAGAGAGACGGGGCAATATCGACCAGCTCGGTTGATCCGCTGTTCCCCCCCCCCCCCCCTCCCTTGTCTCTGTTCATTTCTATACAGAGTCGTTGACGACTTTGAACGTCCTTATCTCATTCTTCGTACTATCTCATAATGCTTTCCACCCTCATTTTCTCATCTGCTCTCCTCGTCGTGGCTGGCCTTGTCAGCGCGCTTCCAGTTCCACAGGTGATCATCATATTTGTATGTTGTATATGAGTATGCGACTGACCTTCAGCCTCTTCAGAACGAGCGTGGTCTTCTCGGTACCGTTGAGAACGCACTTAATGTGGGCAGGCCTCACATTTGCGTGCTGCCGGCCATGCTGACCATCATCGTCCTGTAGATATGCCCGAACTACAATGCGGCAGACCTGGCCGACCTGTCGGCTCGGGACTTCGAGCTCATGGAGAAGCGTGCCGGCGAGGAGTTCTGGTTCCGCTTCGAAGACCCCAGCGTCATTACGACGGGCAAAATCTTGCAATTGAAGCCACATGCCACGGTCTGGGAGCCTCGTATTTGCCTCGGTCCAGCTAGCTGACGCCTGCCTTTCAATTTAGACCTTTGATGACCAGGCTTATAAGTGGATATCGAATGACATCTCGAAAGTTACTCGCGGTGAGCTTCCCGTGATCAATGTCATCGAGCTGTGCGTTAACGAGAGCACGGTCAGGTTCCATTAAGGGCAGAGTCGCCACTATGTTTGTCCTCCCAGCGGGCACTCGTGCACAGATTGTCGGAGCAGCGCAGAAGTTCGAGGTGACCAGCGAAGCACAGAAGGCCGCCGACTTCGTCACAAAGGACAACGAGCCCAATGACATCGGGATCAATGGCGTAGCGAATAACGCTGCCGGAGTCCTGCCTCTGGACGTCTTCCGGAACAAGGTTATCCGCACCGTCGTAAAGCAGACGTCTACAAAGGCGAAAGGAAAAACCACGTACGTCTGTTGTGTGTCTCAATGTGAATGCATGGCTGACACGACGCCTAGATTCACGACAATCGTTAAGGGCAAGGCATCGAACACGGGCAGCAAGTCGGATCAAAAACTGATGTCTTCGTTTTGCTGATGCTATCATGTATGCCTGGAATCGTCATGAGATTTTATTTTCATTTCTAGTTACATAATTGCGCGACATACGAGTCATCTTTTCTGTCAATGGCCACCGGTCACCTGTTTCTGGGCTTCCTCTGTTTTGACATTGCTGCATCACCACGGTCAACACACAGGCACCGGATACGTCCGAAAGTAGGACGCTAGAGTTGCAAGGAGTTGCCTCTGCGCATGGTCTTCGAAATCTTGCCGCTTTCACAGCGCTTGCCGATGCGCGAGTGACGAAATTTCTCCGCGCTCGTCATCCCCGTATGTACCTCATCGAACCGCCGGGCCCGGTTCGACCGTATAAGAGCCATGTGAGCTTGAAGCAGGCGCGTGGACGGCATGTGGTCGACTCATACCTTTGCAATCTCTTACACATCGGACGGCAGATGGGTCCGACGATGAAGTGCAGTGGTTCTGTGCGTCATTGAGCGGCGACTATCATAGTGGTGATAGCAGTGAACTGTGTTCAACCGACGGATACAAGCGTCACCTGCGGAGAAGGGGGAGAAATCATGACACAAGATTGATTCGGAGGAGACGATAAGTCGTCCCAATCGTGTAAAACAGAAGTATCGTTATAAAGAGCTCTTACTAAAAGAAAGATAATCGTGAAATCATTTGCACTCATGCCTTCTCGTCGTTATAGACTTGGTCATCAAACTTCTCTTTGCTGCTGTCCTCGGTGTGCAGGTAGCGGGTGAGACCGATGCGCTCCGCAATCTCGGTCTGCCGCTCTTGGTCCGCCACAGCCGTGCCGGCAGCATCGCCGAACACTTCGTCCATCTCTTCCAGGGTAAGGCCCTTCGTCTCCGGCACCTACACGGCGAGGTGACCCCGATCAGATTTCATATCAGCAGGAATGTAGGACAGGGGCACGTACGAAGAACATGACGAAAAGGCCACCCAGGAATGTAAAGGCGCCGAAGAAAACGAAAGTGCCGAAACGGAGGTGCTTGAGCATCGTCGGAGTCACTTGGCCGACTGATCAAACCAAATGCCACCACGGTCAGATATGAAAAGTACCACATGAAGCAGAGCACACGCACCGATGAAGTTGTTCATCCAATTGGACGAAGCACCAATGGAGATGCCCTTTCCACGGATGCTCAGCGGCCATATTTCTGCGACAACAATCCAGGCGGAAGGGCCCCAGGAATACCCAAACCCGATGGCGAATATCCAAATGAACACACACGCAACCCATCCGGCGGTTTTGTGCTCCGGCCACGAGTCCTGGTAGACACCAGTGAGCACCGCGACTATGAGGTGGCAGGTGCCCATGACGAAGGCGCCCGAGACGAGCACGGGCTTGCGACCAATCTTGTCGATCCAAATGACGGCGGGAATTGTCGCCAGGAACATGCTAGGACGCCTTGAGCAATGGCGTGCAAACAGTCGGAGAAGTATCACTTACACAATGCCGACGACACCGGTGGCGAGAAGAGAGATCGTATTTCCGGTCAAGCTCAGGGATTGGAAGATGCTCGGCGCGTAGTACAAGATTGCATTGATTCCAGTCCATTGCTGGAAGAACATGACCAGCGATGCGACCGCAACGCGATAAAACAAAGCTGTCAGAACGCAAGTTAGCGCCAGCCGCATGTGCGTCTGCAAGAGCGTACATACTCCTTGTCGTCAACAAGCTCAGATATTGATGCATCCCGAGCTTGAAACCAGAAGACCAGCTGCCGTCCTGGTATTGAGGGAACCGGACGGCAGAGATCTCTGTCTCGAACAAGTACTGAGCTTTGATCTCCAAGAATTCGATCTGGACGAGTTCATGATCGACAGGGAGCTGACGCGCCCTGCTAAGGACTTGAAGTGCTTCATCGTCGCGACCGTTGTTCACGAGCCATCTGATCGACACCGGTCGTGAGTGGGTGCGCAAGGAGCACCACAAAGAATACACCTACCGTGGAGAGAACGGCATGAACAAGATGCCGGCGCCAAGAATGATGGCGGGCGCAAGCTGCAGCGCGATCGGAATGCGCCAGGCCGCCTCGCTCTGGGTCGCGCCGGTGCCGCCGATGTAGTTGGTGCCGTAGTCGATCCAGAATGACACCATGATACCGAAGGTGATGGCCAGTTGCTGGAGTGCGACGAGACTGCCGCGGACCTCCGGAGGGGCAAGTTCGGCACTGAGTGCTGGGTTAGAGCCTGAATGGTGCGACCTGAAGGTTGTCTTACTTGTAGAGAGGAACCGCCATACTCAAGGACCCCACACCCAGACCAGTGACGAAACGTCCTCCGTAGATCGAGGAGGGATGGAAAGCGGCACTTTGAACAATTACTCCGATGCAGAATATGATGACAGCTAATTTGACGACAGTCGAGTTAGCAGGACTCCATAATAATAGAGTCGGAAACTGTCAAACGCACCCAAGAAGATCGTGTACTTTCTAGATAGCTTGTCTGCAAGATAGCCTGTCACGAGCACACCGAACCAGGCACCCAACTCGAGGATAGAGACAAGCCAACCCTTTTTACCAGAGTCGCTGACGGCGGACCCCATGCGCTGGTCGAAAGTGTGCATGCCCAGGACACCGGAGAACACACCCTGGTTGTAACCTGGATGGCGAATGTAATAAGCCACCAGTCACGCCGACGGCGGCAGCACAAACCATATAGCCTAAAACGCATCGATGAGTGATGAGGACATTGAGAGGGTAAATGTACGCACAGTCCTCCGAGCGAGGCAAACACCGCTATCGCAAAAATGCGGCGATTGTGTACCAATCCCGCCTTACATACTTCAGTGCACGATGGGCCAAGAGGGCTGCAGAACATACCCAGCCAGACTGGCCCGCAAGAGCCTTCCTACGATGAGCAGCATATTGGGATGGTCCTGTAGCTGCGCCGCCTGCCATGGTGAGATCTGGTGCTGACTGGTGTGCGGAAAAGCGGGTGGGGAGCTAGAGTGTCCTCGGCCATTGATGCTGAAGTTATAAGCGGCGGTCAGAGATATAATGAGGGTGTCACGAGTCGGAGAAGAAACATTCGAAGAGATGGACGTGTGTTTGGCGCGCTTCCCGGCCCGTCCTGCTGTACATGCGCTCGATCGACTCCATCCCTCCAAACCATTCATCAGACAGCACCCGAAAGCAAAGCCTGCACAGCAACTTCAGCAACAGCCTCCATTGTCAGGCTGATAAGGCAGGTAAGAGGTCAGCAAGTGCGACTAGGAGATTCGGAACCGGGCGGCGGTCTCCGGCCCGCCAGGCCACTGCTGTACGAACGCCTACTGAAGGAAGCCGATTTTCCGTCTTCGTAGGCACCCGAAGATGGTTTGATGATTTGAAGGCTTCGGATGTAGCTTGTATCAGTGGCGCTAGTATGAAGTGCGAGCGCTGAGCACAGCAGGGGAGTTGGCGCCAAGCAGACCTGGTGTCTTTCGGCAAGTTCAGTCCTGTTCAGCCTTCTCGGCCCGCGTGTGCCAGTGTACGAACCGTATGACGACCAGGCTGGCCAAAACCCACCGCGAGAAACAACAGCTCATCCTTGCGCTTGCGCTGGCTTCTGAAATAACACGCCTCTCGGTCGTACCTCGGCCGCTCTCCACATTCGTTTCTTTCTTCGACTTCTCCATTGCCCATGGGGTGTAGGGTGGGGCCAGCTGACGTCGGACCGGCTCCAGGGTAATCACATTAATCAAGCCTGATCTTGAGCTGATTACACATTTACGGGGCTCGACGGTAGGACCGGCCGCACGGCCACACGCTAGCGCCAGAGGCAACGAGAGGAAGGGTGAGAGATGCCTCACCCAAAAATGAAGCGCTGGCCGCTCGAGACATTCAAGAGGGGTCAATGATAGCCGCTTGAGAAGTGTTGTGACAGCATGAAACTGCATATCAGAAGGTATTCTCAGAGTCGGAGACAACAACCCGGGAGGAGTGATGGCGCGCAATTCTTGCTCAACAACTCGTTGGTGATCTGGGGGAGCTAGGAGAGCGGCAGTCGACGAATCAACGAAATTAGCCATGGTAGCTCAAGATTCCGATAAAGTTGCCAGGGACTCACCCATGCTTGACCCGTGCAAATTTTCCTGCGTTTAGTAGCGCTTATTTTGAGTCGTAAAACACGGGCCAACGCGCGGCGCATGTTCCAGAGGTCAGGGCTGCCCATCGTGATAATATTTGCGGGAGGCAAAGCAAGTGCTGAATATGGCCGTCCGAAATTTGCGAACCGATCTGAAACATGAGAGTCCACGAGCAACTGGAATAAAGGAATACAGAGACTGCTTTGAATGTTATTAGGCGCAGTCATCAAGTCGACACATCGCATGACCCGGCGACTCACATACACGAAATTACACATCTGCACATCACCTCACATTAGACCCGCCATACCCCGCACTCCTTCTCATCGAGCCCAGATTCGATGGTCCTTCCCCTCTATCAACTTCATCGAACCGCGGTGCCGGTGCCCGCACTGTTCGCGGGCGCGGCCACAGAGCCTGGCCCGCTGCAGGCCACCCCGTCGGCGGCCTCCGCTGCTCACGCTCCCAGTCGTACTCCTGCTGCTGCCCCGCTCGATCTCCGGTGGCGCGCTGCCGCGTGAGCAGGTGCGCGCCTAGCCCGCCAACGGCTGCCCCAGTCCAGAATCCACCCGGCGCCCACGGGTTGTATTGAGATCCGTGCTCGGTGGGCTTGGGCAAATAGGGCGGAGGTGATGGTTCGAAAGAGTCGTGACCGGGACTTGGCTGATATGGAGGAGGGGCGCGGGGACGGCGAGGCGTGTCCGAGATGGTAGGCCAACAGGCCGCAAGTATCTTGTACAGGAGGAATAGCGCGAGCGCCATCCACAGTAGGTAGAATACACTGTCGGCTAGATCATGTGTTGTCAGGCGAGCGGTGGGAAGGTAGCATGGAACTCACACTTCGACCATCTCTTCTGCGACCCAAGGATATGGTTCGGATGCCGCAGGGCATTGGGGACATCGACGAGACGGTACTCCAGTGAGCATGACCCTATGTCATATCGTGTCGGTAAGCCTGAAAACGTAGCCGTATGGAAGCACACACCTTTCAGAACATCCGTGTCACCAGGCCCGCCCCATCCTTCGCAGGACACCTCGACACGTCCCAAGCGTATAGTTTCAGGCAGATCCGCCTCGCACTAAGAGTATCGTTAGCCACATCGGGGAGAACTGTTCGCGGCGCACCTTCCAGTCCACCTCCGTGCCGACACCTCCAAGATTGACGCAACGCACGACATCAGGGGTGAAGAGCCTGCATGGACTGCCCTTGCATACGAGTTGCTGGATGGGCCGCCCGCGTTGGGACGCTGTCTGCTCGTCCTTGTAGAATATCAAGGAGGACAGGCTGTTCAAGGCCACGCGAGACATATAAGAGAGGCCCTTCCGGTCCTGCTGACGTCGAACGACGAGTGCGCAGTGGGCAGAGACACAAAGACAAGTGAGAGTCGGAGTCGAATGACAAGCATCGTAGTGGTAGGACAGGCTGAGGCTGCGCAACGGAGAACGAACACGTTGACGCGCCACCGGCCACGACAGCGGCAAGTCGCCAATTTGAATTATCGATTATCAACTACGTCCTGGTAGAACGTCTGAGCGCGCCAGCTCCTTCATAAACACGTCCATTAGGTTGTACAGTAGTCAAATTTAGGGAACATGATGCCGATGGCTCGCGACGCGGGAGCTGAGTCCGAGTCCGCTATGCCGAACAGCCTCCACACATCCCATGACTGCACCCCCAGCAGCTTGCCACCCCGATCCCAAACGTCCTCAGCACCAAGCACGCGATACTCATCACCCCTTCACCCAGCACAAACCCACTCGCTATCACGATCAAGCGGATGTCGTCCCTGCCACCCTTGTCTGCCATCCGCCGGTGGTAGAAATACTCGACCACACCCCCGATGAGGCGAGCGAGCGAGAACGATGGTGTGTTTAGGAATCCGATAGCGAAGGCTACGCCGGAGGGTATGTATTTCGCGTGCCACAGCTGCCGTCGCGTGGCCGACGTCTTCAGAGAGGAAATGACGGCGAAGAGGACCGCGGAGGCGAGCATGAAGGTAGCGCTGTAATCTGGAAGTTGCCCGTTACCTGATAAAAATAAGGGATCCCGCGTGAGCGAAGAATTTGAATAGCACATACGAAGTAGTCGCGCAAGGCTAAGCCACACATAAGCTGTCGGTGCAGGGAACGTCGGCCCCGGGATGGGATACGCCCTGCTGTACAACACATATGCAGTCACAGTAATGGGCACCGACAACGTCGACCCGAGCAGCTGCCCATAAAATTGCGCCCTCGGAGAAGCTTGCATCAAATGTCCCGTCTTCAAGTCCTGCATGAGGTCGCCTGCTCTACGGACAAATCAGCTCTCCCACCCTAAGGAGATTGCGACGAACATACTGTTGGGCACCAGCCTCGGCGACGCCGCCCGCGATGATGTTGGCGACCACATTCCCGGGTTGTATAAGGGCAAACAAAAGCTGACTGATCTTCCCTAAGCCGCTGACTGGATTGAGGTCCGTTTCTCCCAGAGCGCGAACGCTAAAGAACACATGAGGTAAACATCGAGGCAAGAGAATCGGCACGAACCCGAGGATACTCAGCAAGCCGCCCATAGCAAACCCGATGAAGGTTGCCCATGGCTTGATGCCCTCCTTCCCGAATACCAGCCAAACAATGACGATCCCCACAGCCACACTGCTTCCCAAGCCCCAGAGCACCCATTTCAGGGACACCAGTCTCTCCTCCGTCTCTACTTCCTTATCATCATCTAAGTCGTCCACATCGCTCCTTACAGCGCCGGACGAGGAATTTCGCCTGAGAAGTTTCTCGAGATATTCACGGGCCACCGGAACGAGCGCAACAAAGCTGTCGGAGGACATGATGGCCAGAGCAGTCCACAAGATCCAGCCACGAGCACCAGATGTCATGTCGCCGACAGGTCCTGGGGCCCAGCCGTAGTGTTTCGAAAGCGGCGACAGAACACCCCAGCCAACGAGCATGCCCTGTTATCGGTGAGTACGAGGATGCTGGGAACATCGAAAACCCTACAAGATTCATGCTCAATGTAGTGGGAAAGCCCATGATGATACCTATGTCTACTCATTAAGTGTTCAACGATCGAGCTTGCGAGATCTCACCTTGCCCCACATACGACAAGCTAGGTGTGAACGACCAGAGCCACTGACGAGCAAGATACGTGCCGAAGAGAGGGATAGCAAACATCACAGGGAAGAAGTAGGCCAGCAGCTGTTCATACGAGTGTCAGATCGTGTAGGACCTCAAGCGGACACCACCATGCACCGTGAGTATACTAGACCCTAGGAAGCTCCAAGTTAAAGCCGACCAGCCTTCCGTTTGGACAACTTCGCGTACTTCGGCTTCCACGTGGTCGGCTTCGTCAAAGCCAGGGGTGTGTGGGATGTCTCCGCCGTCTTCAGTTGTGAGGGCACTATAACCTCTGCGCTGTCGTACAGACGATTGAGGTGGAGGCATTTTATGGAGGACGCCTATGAGTTGGGCCGTAGCTGTGCCTGACGGAAACGCCAATTGCTCCTCTATGATCTGCGGAAATGAGATGATATCAGTAGTCGTCGACGAACATTGTGCATTGTTTCGGTTTACCACTTGCTTTCTAATCGGAGGAGACATGAAGACTCTGCGAGGAAGAGCTCAGTGGGCGAATATATTGAGAATCCCGGATTCCTACCCGAAGTACGCGACTGCGCACGACCAGCCGATTGCACTGAACCATGACAAGGTCACGGGTCCCGAACCGTCCTTCTCTGGCTCCAGTAAGCTCAGAGCCGGTATGATGCCGACAAATCCAGCAGCTAAGGGCATCTGAAGTGTCGTTAGATCCTGTGAGGCGGATGTGATGGCCATACGCACCGTCCCAGTCGCAACTGCAGTAGTTTGTAGAACAACATTTTCTTGGGGCGTGATAGGTGTACCGAGCAGTCGAGATAGAAGAAAGCCAATCAAGGCAGATTGAAGCGACATCCTGTGGTGAGAATTGTAGATGAGCGCCGAGCATGCAATTGAACGGACGTACATGCTGATCCATCCCGTCTGAAGACCAAAATAGAGGTTCGTGAAGCACAACAAGCAGCCAATGAGCAGACCAAGGATAACTGCTCGAGGCTGCAAGAAGTCAGAAAAGGCCAAGCCTGACTGAAGAAGCTAACGTACAGTGAATTCGGGGCTTGCGGATGAGCCAGAGAGACTGCGCCCGTCGAACAACCGTCTAGAGCTTTCAAGAAGTTATGCAATGGAGACTATAGATTGACTGGTTTCATACCTAAGCCATGAAGGCAAGGGCATGCCTGAGTGTCGGTGCAGAGTTGGGCACCGTGGTGGTGGTGGGAGCGGAAGTCTATGGTTTGCCTCGCGGGGCGCGAGCGATCGCGTCTGTTGGCGCGTGACTTCCACCAGCGAGTCAGAATTTATTCAGATTGGAGTCACCGCAAGGTGGCCCTTCGCCATCATCCTGCAGCTCTTCAACCGCTCTGTCTTGTCCTTGTACCATAAACCTCGCTTCAGGAGCATTCTCACAAGCCGTTTTGGAACGATGGCGCAGAACATCCGGTCCGCAGAGGGCGTGCTTAGATCTGTCCCGGAACCCGGGCAAGTTGTGTACGTCTTCCGTGTACCCACGTTGCAACGCTTTCTGATCGTGTCCTAGCTTGCCGAAAGAAGGAGAGACGAACATCCTCATCACCTCGGCGCTCCCGTACTGCAACAACGTCCCCCATCTCGGTGTGTCGTTGCCGCCTATTCACCGGCCATTTCACTGACCATGCGATTCTCCAGGCAATATCATCGGTAGCACGCTGAGTGCAGACGTGTTCAGTCGGTGAGTCCGAACCGCGATCTCGTCCAGGACCCTCACCGATCTCGTTGTGCAGATACTCTCGTGAGTCTTCTCCAACCGTCGAGCGCGCTCTATTCTAGATCATCCGACCAGGGAGCCGCAATCGGAGGACCCTATATATTTGTGGCACAGATGAATACGGGACCGCGACGGAGACTCAGGCTCTGAAGGAGGGTATCACGCCGAGGGAGCTGTGCGACAAATACCATGTCCTTCACAAAGAGACGTACAATTGGTTCGACATCGGGTGCGTTGCTCTTCGATTGTACAGCTTCCTCTCTGACAGTGTTGCATTAGATTCGACTACTTTGGCCGAACATCGACCCCACTGCACTCCGAGTACGCGCTTGCGTTTGCGCCCGTCAGAGTGAAATCAGAATCCTGACTTTCAAAATAGGATCAGCCAGGAGATCTACGCGAACCTTCAAAAACACGGCCTCTTGCAAAGGCAGGAGAAGGAGCAAACCTACTGCGAAGACGACCAGAAGTGCGTTGAATATTCGCATGCCATGAGCATCACTCTCAATAGTTCGTCAGATTCTTGGCCGATCGATTCGTTGAGGGTACATGTCCCCACTGTGGCTCCGACGTGAGTAGCTCCCCCACGCCCACTGATGCCTGGAATGAATTACACGCGCTCGCAGGATGCCCGCGGTGACCAATGTGACACGTGCGGCCGCACACTGGACGCCATAGAGCTTATAAACCCGCGCTGTCTCTTGGACAAAAAGCACAAAGTCATACACCGTGTCTCTGCACACATGTATATCCGTCTAGACGAGGTCCAGGCTCGCACAGAAGAATGGATCAAAAAGTCTTGGAAAAAGGGCGGATGGTCACCGAACTCTGTCATCAATGCGGACGGGGAGTTAGTCGATGCCCGACTCAAGGGCGGCCTGCGACCGAGCCCGGTCACTCGCGATCTAAAGTGGGGTGTTCCCGTGCCCGTGAGTGCCGACGATCCTGACCAAGAAATGTCTGGGAAGGTACTCTGTGAGTTTCGTGGACCACCTTTCTGCGCGCATACTAATTTTTTGCTTTGCTCTTTAGACGTATGGGTCAGTCAAATACCATTAATTTTGCCGACCTGTGCGACTTATCGAATTGACGCGTTTGTGTCTAGTTCGAGGCGTGCATCGGGTACCCGAGCATCACTGCAAACCTGACATCCGACTGGAAGCAATGGTGGTTCAACCCGAAGAATGTGAACCTCTACCAGTTCATGGGCAAGGACAATGTTTACTTTCACACCATCTATTTCCCGTCCGTACAAATTGGAGACGGTCGCGATTGGACAACACTTCACCATCTGTCCACCACGGGTAAGTGTCAGCAACATCGTACCGTTTGCAGCCAACTAACCCTGCCGACTGTAGAATACCTCAACTACGAGGGTGGCAAGTTTTCCAAGAGCCATAATCGTGGCGTGTTTGGACCTGCGGCCAAGGAAACTGGCATTCCTGCATCCGTCTGGCGCTATTATCTGCTGTCAACCCGTCCCGAGACCGCGGATGCCATGTTCTCGTGGGCAGACTGTGTAAGAGGCTTTCATGTATCTTGATGTCCGTCAACTCTGAAACGATCTTGTCAGGTCTCGGCGAACAACAATGTCCTGTTGAATAAGTGCGTTGTTCTATCGCTTCCTTACAATCGCACTCCTTATCGTCTACAGTTTCGGCAACTTCGTGAATCGCGCACTCAAATTCATCTCCTCGCAATACAACGGCATGATCCCAGAAGGCCCCGACGTCCCCGGTCCTCTATCTCCCAACGACGAACTAGACGCCGACTTCGTGACGGACGTCAACAACCTTCTCAAAGAGTACATCGACGCCATGGACGCCGTCAAGCTGCGCCTTGGACTGCAAACCGTTATGCTGCTCTCTGCGCGGGGCAACCTCTACCTGCAAGCCTCCGGTCTCAACAAGGCGCTCATCGCCGAGAACCCCGCGCGCTGCGCTCAGGTCGTCACGCGCGCGGCAAACCTCATCTACGTGCTTTCCGCCCTCATCTACCCGTTCATGCCCGCGACCGCCGCGTCGATCCTCGCCCAGCTCAACGCACCCGCGCGCGCGGTACCCGACGTGCTCGCCGTCGATATTCTCGCCGGGCACCGCATTGGGGAGCCTGCGCACTTGTTCAAGAAGATCGAGGAGAAGATGGCGGATTTGTGGCGCGACAAGTTTGCGGGCAACAAGCCCGTTGAGGCCGCACCCGCGCCGGACGCCGATGCGACGCACGTCGTACCAGCCATGTCAAAGCGCAAAGCGGCGGCGGCGGCGAAGGCAGCCAAGAAGGAGGTAGACGATGCGCCGAAATCGGCAGAGGTGCTCGCTTGGGAGCAGAAAATTGCGGAGCAGGGCGCCGTGGTGAGGGATCTCAAGTCTCGCGCACCGAAGACACCCGAGCTTGAGGAGGAGATCACGGCCGCCGTGTTGGAGCTGAAGAAATTGAAGACAGAGCTGGCGGCGCTGCCGAAGTAGATAAGGCTGCAGTCTCAATTGTACGATACGATGGACTCTCAAAGCATCTAGTAGAATTGAATATATCGGCGGCGAGAAACGATTCATCTTCATAGTTACATCCCGACGCGTTCGCGTCTCCTTCATTAAACACTTACTAGATTTTGTCGAAGACTGTAAAGAAAACGTCGATCATCGAATACTCGACCGATAAGAGCACCAAGTACTGACTCTCATAGCAACACAACCGCTCAAAGGTCCCAGTGCTCAAGACTTACAAGAACTCGCATACGGAGACAAGAGACACGTGGACGTTGCGTCCGAACCTCCCGGTCAACACGCCATCCGTCACACAAATGTCGCACTTGCATGGGTTGACAGTTTGTTTATGCACCTCCCTATCCTCGAGACACAAACCTCCAATCCATAATGCAATCAATCACCGACGCTCATGTCCAGCAGTGCCTCGATACTCTTCCCCAAATCGCCCTCATTCGCCTCCAGCACCCAATCCACGATCTCGCGGTCCACGCTTGGGAATATTTGCCACAGCGTCCCGCGCGCCGCATCCGCCGCTCGCACATGCGCCGCGTCGATCTCCGCCTGCAGCCCAGGGATGTCGATGTCCACGCTCGCGCCCGGCGTACCCGCACGCGATGCGGGGCCGCGTCGCGTCGGTGTGTCCGCGTACGGTAGCGACAGTGACCCCGCGGGCGAGTGCGCGAGCGAAAGCGACCCGACAGGCGACGGCGCGGGCGACATGCGCCGCACGCGCGGCTGGTACGGGATCGGCGCGGCGGGCGAGCCGGTGGGCGGCGGCGCCGGGGCGGGCGTATGTGGCGGCGTAAACTGCGCGGTGAGCACCTCCTCGGCGCCGTCGAGTGCCTCGCTGAATATGCGCCCGATCGCGGACAGTGGCTTTGAGAGCGAGTCGCCAGTGCGCTGAAGGAGCTTGCGGGCGTCGAGCGCAGGGAGGGATAGTGGTGTTGCCGGCTCTTCGCCGGCGTGGATGGAAGGTGGCTGGGATGGCGGTGGTGGGGAGCCAGTGGGCACGGGAATTGGGTTTGCTGGAGGTCGCATGGGCGTCGATGGTGTAGGAAAGATTAGCTGTGGATGTGATGGAGAGATAGAGCGAGATGAGGAGGATGAGGAGGATGTGAGCCGTGGTGAGTGTGATCGGGAAGATGGCAAATTCTGAATAGCCGCTTCCACATTGCTGGGGAATATAAGTGCGCGAAAGACCTCAACCATCGGATTGACTAACCTCTCGAACTCCTGTTGTGTGATATTCGACAGCGATGTGTGGTCCATGGTCTCGATGAATGACACCGCACCCATCTACGCGCATACATGCAGTCTGGAGAATGCATCGAAGGGCGAAGACACGTACCAGACTCGACAAATAGTACCCGGCCTCACTTTGGAGCTTTGCTGGACTCCTGAAGCGGTTAATGAATCTGCGACCAGCGGTCAGAAACCCCAGATACATAACGCATATTCAGGAGAGTATGCGCACTCGACATTCGACAGGAGATTCTCCGGGTTCGCCTTGAGCACAACAAAGATCAGGATGGGGACAAACGTGTCGGCACTTTCCTCCGAGTTGAGATGCCGGATCAGACCTAGTGACGGTATGCAATTGGAAGGCAGTACATGAAGCAAGGGGATGAATCAGTCAGCGGGCGGTAGGCAGGCGGCGCGGGTGGCGGACCGAATATGACCTTGCAGCAATTTAGGATGCAGATCAGCTTGTCGCGCGGTGCCTTGTAATGGTTAATCTTGATGAGCTCTGGTCGTAAAAATCAGACAACATGTGCTCAAAGAAACCGTTGGGAGCTCACCTTGCTCGGCAAACATCAGAAAGCCGTTGGTGCCCTCACCGACAGGCACGTCAAGGTGCCTCGGCTCAATCCATCCAAAGAGCGAGATGCGCTGTGCGAGCACACGATCGCGCTCGAGGTCGTCCGTTGTGATCGCCCGTGGCGGGACGGCGCGGGCGACCTGCGGTGTGAATGTGCTGGCGGATATGTCGCCTGAGAGATTGGATGGTGCAGGAGGCGAAGACATACTAGTCGTATAAGCGATTCATGACAAGCTTCTCCATGCCCTCCATCGCGTTGTCGAACTCGGCGTCAGATCCGTTCTTCCACACCTCGGCGTCGTGCATCTTCTGTGATATGAACTGCCACAGACGCGTTTACAATGCGTTCAAACTTCGAGTTATGTCACTCACGTTCAGAAAGTCATTGATGAGCTTCACTTGGTCGGCCACGGTGAACGTGCGCTTCGCGAAATTGCTCAGGAAGCTTAAGCGGTGCGCAGTGGAGGTCAGATCTTGGACAGTGAGACGAGAGCAGAGGTCCTACGATCGCAGGTAACGCGCGACAGGCTCCGCGCTCTTCGTCTTCATTTGATCCAGGAATTTCTGAAAATCGAAGGGTGGATCCTTGTCGCCGCTGCGCTCCCGCGTCCGGGGCATCGCCGAGCTCTCGCTCTCCTGTCCGCCTGCTGCCGCCCCGCCCTCGCCTGGCACCTCGGCAAGGCGCGCCTTGGGTGAACCGCGTGCACTCGCCTCCGCCTCCGCCTCCAAAAGCCCGTCGGCCGTCTGCTGGCGACTGGGGTCCTGCTGGGCGGCGAACGAGCCTGCGTGCACGGGTGTCGCCATGAGCGTCGCGGTGTCGAGCGACTGGGGACGCGGGCGTGCGACACGCTTGCCTGACGCCCCTGTACCGGAAACGAGCGAGATATTCATGTTCTTGGGGAGTGCGGGGAGTGTGGGTAGCGCAGGGAGTGCGAGGGAGCGCGCGAGGGAGGCGAGGGATGGGAAGCCGTTCGTCGGTGTGCTTGCGCCTGTCTTGGGCGGTAGATCTGGTTGTGAGGAGGTTGATGGGGTTGCACTGGACGAGTCTGGTTCGGACTTGGGGGGTACGGGTGGTGGTGGATGGCCCTCCGCGTCTGCCCACGCCTCCGCAGCGCCTTGCTCCTCTTTATCCGCGAGAGGATCGAATGTGTCCAGAACGTCTCTCATTTCCTTCTCTTCCAATCGCGTGGGGTCTTCGCTTGGATATTCTTCGTCCGGATGGGATGTCTCGGCGGTGGGATTTGGAGCGGATGACCAGGGATTTGCATCGGTGATGGGGAGATCGACGAGGGGTTTAGACGGTGTGTCCGGAGGCGGGGTGTCCATGAAGGAGAAGAGAAGAGAGTGGCCTGCTCGTCGTTGGCGCCACCTGTGCGATGCAGGGTCTTCGCAGGCTTCAGCGAGCTTGAGGCTGCGAGCTCGAGGCCGTCAGAGCGTGAGAACTTTCCAACGCGCTGCGCGACTGCAACTCTACTTAAATACAAAGTACTCACCGGCACCCCCAACCCCTTGCTTTACACACATATCTGCGATACACTTACGCGCAACTCAACCTTTGGCTTCTGCTAGGCCCAAGGCGCGTCGTTCGGTCGAAGGACATATCTCTAAGCGTGACCCACTGCCCGGACCTCCGTACGCGTTTTCCTCCGTACTGCGACACAAAACGAGCGCCTTCAGGCTGTCGACGCGTTCATGATGACGGACGCTCCGGCTGGGTACGACGTCTTTTTCATACTGGTGTCCGAGACCAGCAGGCTGATGCCTACTTTCAATGCAGCGTCAACACGCTCTGGACGACGACCGCCAGCTCGTGGCTAGCTCAACTAAAGCCTGTACCCTCTCTCACCACGACCGCCATATATACGACTCGTCAAAGCCTCCATGACCGAGAGGAGCTCCTAGAGCGCGATCTCACAACATCTCTTCGTCAGATTGAAGCCGATCTGGAGGCCCTCGAACGCGTCACCCACGTGTTGCTCGAACGAAAAGCCCTGTATAATGCCACATATCGACGCGCTATGGCGGCGCTCCCACCTCAGCACAATTCCTTCACTGAGATCTCTTCCCTGCCTCCCGAGCTCATGAGCATCGTCTTCACATTCCTATGCGCCATGTATCCTCCCGCGTATTTGGCAAGTCACCGCTGCGGCGACCTACGCTAGATTAAAGTCACGCATGTATGCCGGCGATGGAGGCACATCGCCCTCAATCTCCCCCGGCTCTGGGCGCGCATCGACTTCCTGATGGGCCGTCCGTGGGTGGAGGCCATGCTTAGCCGCTCAGGCTCCGCGCCGCTGACTCTCTGCGGGCCGCTTAGGGTGGCACGTTCCGCATCAACGATTCCCGCTCATCGCCTCCATTATTCCCCGGACGAAATCCTTTCACCTCTTCCTTTTGACCACCCACATGCCTCTGCTCAAAACCCTCACTGCTGCGGCACCGATAATGGACACGCTGGAGGTGGAGATCTGGACACCTCCGGATTTCTTTGGAGCGCACGAAATACCGGACGGCATATTTGGTGGTGATACGCCTGCACTGCGCCACGTCAGCATAGCCTCGGTCCTGCCCCTGCAATGGAGTCTGCCGTTCTTGAAGAATTTGACGAGCTTGACCATGACACAGATACCCAGTATGAAGTTCCTCGCATCTCTCACTCCGATCATCGGCACGCTATGCAAGCTTGCGACGCTGGTATCTCTAGATCTCACCCTCCCCGATCTGGATATCCCTGCTGCTGATGCAGGCGAATTTCTACCTCGAAGCCACGTCCAATTACCCTGTCTTGAGTATCTTCGCCTTGCCACAACAGTAAACGACGGCACCCGCTTCATGCGTCGGCTGAAGATTCCTCCCAGCGTCGCTCTTCACATGAACATTGATGGCTCGGACGAAGACTTGTACGATGTCGGTGATTTTTCCAGAGCCCTGAGTCGACTCTTCTGGCTGAACGACAAACACTGTCCACCGTCGTTGACGAAGATCGTGTATTCTGCCAACTCGAATCTCGCCCAGCGATTTCGAGAAGCGCACGACACTGTCTATCTTCGATTGTGGACGGACGTCGAGACGCACGCCCACGAACCTCGCATGGTCCTGAGGTTCAGCAGAGGGGAGGGCTCGTGGGACGAGTTCAATTTGCCCGAGTCCGCGGTTGGAGATTTCCCCTTGACATGTCTTCGTGAGGCTGTCATTGCCGACTCCGGCTGGGAGGCCGCGGAATGGGAGGAGGTCCTGGAGGGCGTCAACGATTTACGCGACATACAGACGTGGGGTGGCGCTGCCGCCGAGCTCTGCTTCACGCTGTCCGTCCCCACTGGCGCCGCTATCACACTGGCACAAGGCTCCAATCCCGATCCCGAACGACAACCGGCATGGCGCTTCCCTACGCTGGCAAACATAACGCTCCATACTATCGACTTTGACGATGTCTTTGTCCACTCTCCTGACGGGCCCCCGTCCGAGTTCACTGCCGAGCTTCCCGTGTGGCTGGCAAGGCGCGCGGAGGCGGGATATCCGTTGCGGATGCTCGAACTGATATCGTGCACTGTCAGCGAGGAGTATATCGAAAGATTGCGCGCAGCCGTCCCCGGATGCTGGTCAAATGGAGTGGTGCGTCGGACGCTCATGAGCCTCGGAATTGATTGTCTTGGTCAGTGATTTTGTATTCCCTCAGTCGTTGCATCTCCCTAACAGATGTTTGCTCACAGATTAGATACGCCTTCTTGAACGTTGTCGAATGGGCCGGTATCCATTCTTCTGCAGGCTGGTTGCTGTCGTTGTCGTTGACTCGTTGGTACTCTGTAGGCGTTGCTCGCGAATACTCTTTGACCATCGATACCCCACCTGATCTTCTCTCTACATATACATACGGGTTTCCAGCGGGTTTCTCTCCAGACGTGCTTTACCCCCACCGCGACGCTGCGGCCTCCGTGATCTCGATCTGCAACCTGTGGATATTTGTGCGAGGGAGCAACGAGGGAGTAATTTGGACCGCAGACTTTGCAATATCGGGCGCCGAGCGTGAGAACTTCACCTCGGGCTCGCGTCGCATCTTCACACTTCAGCGTTACTAGTACTCGTCGGTTTGTTTGCTCGAAACACGTCCCTGTTGTAGGCTAGGGCACTGCTCGATGGCGCAGGCAGATGATGGCGAAGAACCGTTCGCAGGCGACCTGCTGGTGCGTCCTGCAACCTCATTCACCATTTCTCGACGCTCACAATGGCCTTGAAACGACGTTTTCGGTCGTAGATCAAGAGGAAGCGCAAACGCCACGGCGCTCGCAAGCCCCTTGATCCATGCCTAGGGTACTACGCGCCGCCGTCGTCCGAGCCCAGCCAACCCACGATGACAGACGACTCAGACGTCTTTGCTACTGCTCTTCCCAGCTCTCCGGCCGCGCATATATCCCGGGAACTCGATGACACTACTCACCCACGGGACACACCTCCCTCGCAGCCTCCCATCGCATGCCTACCGCCTCCTGCGCCGGACGACTCGGACGACCCACCTCCCCTCACGGTACACGAGTTCCTGCAGCGCTCTGCCGGGAAGGCCGTGAAGAAGTACAGCCGCCGGCGCCGAGTCACTGCCTTGCTTCCACCTTCAACATCGCAGTCGTCCCCCGCGGCACGCGAGAGCACGTCCGCCCAGGACTCCGCATACACCCCCGGTTCCAGCTCTTCAGACCCTTGCACGCCGTCTCCGCAGCCCATGCAAGCCTCTGCGTCAATTCGTCCGCGCCGCAAGGCAGCCAAACCTCTCGCGCAGCGTCTCCTTGAAGCCGACGTCTACTCATGCGGAACCACCCAGCCCCGTCCGGACCCAGAAAACACGACCACCCGCCAGCCGCTGTCCTTCCGCTCTGCCATGAACGTGTCTCCAACGCCCGCGGCGGCTCAGAAGCGCAAATGGAGCCTCGTAGACCCGGCCACGCGCCGCGCCGCCCTCGCATCTGCTGCGTTCGGCTCGGTCGGCAGTGCTGGTGCGCCTGCAGACCGTGCTCCCGCGTCTGAGGCGCAGCCCGTCACCGCCTGGAATGGGACTCTTCGCCGTTTTCCCGCGCCGCACGAACCCGAGCCGGGTGCCAAACGGCGGTGGGCGCACGCAATGGTCGCTGAGCCGCCTGCGCCGAAACCGCTTGCCTTGCGGCCCGCTCGAAGACCTGCTCTGAAGCCGCCTGCATCGAGGTCGTCGGTCTACGCTCCTCTGAATCTGGTGCCCTTCGAGGACCACGAAGCAGCCCGGAAGCGGAAGGCTGCGGCTTCCCAGTCAGTTGCCTCATCCACATGCTATACGCAGTGGTCCCCGACTAATGCCAGGCGGATCGAAGATCCAAACCCCGTGCGTCGGTCTTCAATCATCCTGGCCCTGATGCCAGGACTGCCGAGGAACAGGCTCCGCTGTCCCTGCTTCTCTGCTCCCCTCCGCAACATCAAGCAACTGTTACGGGCGACCCCGCTGAGCGGACGCCTCATGCCCCGACGTCGACCAGCCCACCGCTGAGGCCGTTGAGGACCCTCTCTCAATTCATGGGCGATTTCATTGAGACTGCGCGCACAGTCCAGGCAGCGCGAGCGGCGCAAGGTTGATCGATGATCGCGGGCAGATGTTGCCGATCGATGTATGTCTTCGGTAATCTTTGTGGATGTCGGTCTGGCTCAGACTGTTAACCTCCGCTGCTGATTCGTATCGTATGCCGTTGCTACTCCACCCGCAATAACGTACTTGTACACTGATGTTACATCTGCAATAAACTGTATATGTAAAGTTACAACAGCCGATGTCGGCTACAACCTCTGCCCCTTGCAAGGACAGGGGCGGGTATCTATCGTGAGGGCAAAAAAGGGAAGAGGGGTGGTAAGAGAAGAGATAATCGTAGAACACACTCTGAGGAGATCTCGTCACCGCGGAGCCGTTCTGCGCAGCGACTTCTCCCTTCGTGGTCGCTCTCGTGGCGGGCGCGGGTATTTCGGATACGAAACGACGAGGCCGGGGTGCTCCTTGAACGCCTCGATGTCTTCGAACTGACAAACACCCACTAAGACACCCACAGACAGCACTCAGCAAATGTCTACGCACCTTGGTTCCGGCGGGGAGGGGGATGATGCGTGTCGAAGTTTTCTCCTCTTTGTCGCGGAAGACCTTGTCGCCCTCGACGACGTCGGTGATGCTGACGGTCTTCCACGTGACGACGAGGCGGTCGACGCGGTACGAGACGTGCATTTTCTCCTTCCTCACGCCGGGGAGATTGAACGTCGCTTTCTCCTGCACGTGGCATGCTCAGCGAGACGAGATGGAACGAAGCCATGAGTAACACGCACCCTGCGGCCATCAGGCGAGTCGGCAAACGTCAACCTGCACTTAGGGTCAGCGTGAGCGCGCGGCAGCATGTGTACAGCACGCACTGGTCCTCGGGTCGCAAGGGCCCTGCACGGCGCTCCCTGTGTACGGCGAGTCCGTCCGGAGCATGGGCAGCCTCGAGGGACTCGACCTTGGAGGGCGTCTTGGCCATCGCGCGTTCGTTCCGCCTGCGCACCTCGCTCCACACGTAGTCGAGCGAGGACTCTGCGAGCGAAGACGGCTCCGCGGAGCTGGTGGACGCGTGCGAGAGCAGCGGGGGCGTGGAGAAAGGCTCGGGGGCCATCGGGCGCTCGCGGACCTCGAGGTCGTGCTCCATGGCGTCGCTGGCGCTGCCGGGCGAGTCTGGCGCGGAGGCGGGCTGCTTGGAGAAGGTGCGGTCGAAGGCCTCCCAGGAGTGCAGAAAGTCGTTACGCGGCGTGCGCATCCTGGCGGGGCGGTTAAGAGCGAATCTACGCAGCGCCCGTGCCGACAAAGGGTGCTGGCTGGCTGACTGTGCGGACGGATGGCAGCGCGATTCAAGGTCCGCAGGCAGACGCTGTCCTGAGGGGCCTGTGGGTACGGCGTGGGCTTCCACCTGTCTTCCGGGAGGCTGATCAGCTGAGATATCCGGATAGGAGCGCGGCACGCACAAAGGCTGTGGCAGATTACCGCGATGCGATGTGTGCGGGACGCTGGGCGGTCAGAGGCGGCGCAGGGCGAGCGGGCGGCGGTAGGGCGAGGAGGAGGGGGTCATCGTGGGCGGAGGCGGAGGAGAAGATATATGCTCGCGTTTGTGGCCGCACGCTGCGGGGTTTCCGATGGAATATCGTGGCAGACACATGGTTGCGGATAGTATGTCCGTCGAGGCGGCCGCGCGGCCAACACGAGGCAAAGACACGGCCACGCAAAGCCACGCAAGCGACGTTCCTCGACGTCGACACGCGACGTGCCCTGGAGAATCTGATATCCGTGACCGATGGCGACCAGTATGTAACTTGACGCGGGTCAAAACGATGGAGAGTTCTGAGTGATACGGAGGACGGCCTGGGACGGCGGGGAACATGCGCGATGCGAAAGGGAGAAAGCCGAAGACGGTGAATGTGCGAAGGAGATTCGGTGAACATTTTGCTTTGGGAATATATAGGGAATATTGGACGTATGCAAGCGCTTGTACGTCTACAATCAATTGAACATTGTGGCCGTCAACACATTCTGACAAACGAGCCACATCATCGATCACAGGACCAATAATAATGTACGCGGCTGAGCCCATAGTCTACGCCATCATCTCGTCCTGCTCCGTGGCCTCTTCAGCCTGCCTATCAACCGTGCGCTCCTGCTTGAACGCATCAACCTTCCTACCCCTCGTGTAGCCGCTGACGTTCTTCTCATCCTCGCGGAGTTCGCTCACGAGGCCCTGGGCCTCATCTGCACGGCACCAACGAGTCAGTCACGCCTCGCCGAGGCATCGAAGAAAGCCGACGCACTCTTAGAAACACGCCCAGTCTGCTCGGACTGCGTGGCCTCGCGGTCCTCACGCATGGCGTCGACGTTCGTAGGCTGGTTGTCCGCGCCGCGTGCGCCAACCGGGATGCGGCTCGCCTGCTCTTCGCCCTCGAACGCCGCATCGTCGAAGCGTGTGTCTGCCGCCGGGTTGTACGTGTCTTTGTCAAAGTTGGACATGATGTGTTGTTGGAAGTATAAGGTGGGTGCGGTGGATATGGTAGTGAGAGAACGTTGGTTGGGAGGTCGACGGGCAAAGGTTTGGGTTTTTATACTGCAGGTCGGCTGGCGGCGACGGATCGAGGACGACGTCACGGTTGTATAGGCGGGGGCGTCATCGTCGATATCCCCTGAGTGAGCTCATCGCAGGGAGCGCCACATTTGCATACCGTTGGATTACGCACAAACCGCATTCGACACAACCGCGAAACGCGGTGGCGACGCCTTCTTCGCGCAGACTACGAGTTTTCGGAGACCTAACTAGGGTTCCGACATCATTGCATCAGTATAGAACAACTGCATCGGCGGTAGCTCTGGCAGGCACTCACCGTTTGCAGAGTTGGCGCCACTTTTTGGCTGCAGAAAATATCCAGAGGATATCGCCCACCGGCGTGCGTCGTGAAGGGAGCTTCTGCTAAAAGACAAAGACAGCAGATTGGGTTTGTTTTGCTAGAGCACAAGAAGGGTCGTGACCAGCGCGTCTAAGGCGAAATGCCAGCGTCCGCTCTATAAATCAATTCGCACAAGTCCGCACCTCCAAGTCCGTGTCTATTACGCGTGTTATATTATACATGGCGTCTACAAATCAATCAAGGTCGAACGGGCGGTTCAAATAGATATATCGGTGCTCAGCGGACGGGGATATGATCCTGCAGATGGTCCTGGATGTCCACTTCGCTCGAAGCGCTCGCGGCCGCGTATAGATATATCAGACCAAAGACAAAGAATAGGGCAGCGCCCCCTAGCGTCACTACAAAGAAGGTGGCGTCAAACAGCATTCTGCGTGATGAAGACGCGCCATGACGTACCGTGCTTGGTGGAGATTTTGGTCGACACGTACCGGCCGCCGATGACGGCCAGCGCCGTACAGCAAGAGTGCCCGACGATGGTACCGAGCGTGACAAGGTACACATTCTAGCGGGTTATCAGCGTGCGCATGCGCGGAAGGTGTGGGTGAGGACGCACGTGTGCCGCGGCCAGCGCGATGGTGGCAATCTGGCTGCGGTCGCCCCATTCGCCGAGGAAGGTAAGCACGAAGCCCTGCACGAACACGGGGCCGAGGAAGAGGCTGCACAGGTTGCGGGTGCCGTCGAGCGCGCGGCGCAGCGACGATGCTGCCACGCGGGGCGTCTCGCCCGCGTGCGCACGCCCGCCCTCCTCGATCTCCTCGAGCGGAATCACGCCTCCGTCTGCCGCGCGGCGGCCCGTCCCGTCCATCTCTGCCGCGTCCGCCGCAATCTCCTCCTCTGTCTCGCGCATCTCCTCGCGCACCTTGTCGTTCCCTGCGGGCATGTCCTTGCCCTCGAGAAACATCTTCACGCCGAAAACGAGGAAGAGGAGCGCCGCGGCGAACTGCGTCCAGCGCTTGGGGATGAGCGTGGGCAGCAGGTGTCCCATCGCGGCGGAGAGGATGGACATGACGACGAGCGAGCCGAATGCGCCGGCGAAGACGACGAGCCGCGGGTGACGCATGGCGAGGATGGCCGCGATGAGGAAGGTCTTGTCGCCGATTTCGGAGAATATGATCATGGCGAAGGCCTGCACGAAGGCGTCCGTGCTGCCCTCGGGGGCTGGGGTGGTTACATTTCCGGTGGACATTGTATGCTGGGGTTTCTGCACGCGCTATGTCAGGTTCGACGTTATTCTGCGACAAGTGCTGTTGGAGGTGCTTAGGCAGAACTTGGACGTACAGGAGTGTTGCTGGCGAGGGGCTGGTGCTGAGAGTTGACTGGTACGATGTAAGAGACAGACTATATGAGCATGCGGATGGGAAAGGGTATAATTGATACACTGTGACGATGGAGCAGAAGAGCGATTGTTCAGAGCGCGCAGTGTCCGAGTTGGCATTCCCACGTGGCTCGGTCCGCTCTGGGCACTGGCCCGTAAGTAGCCTGTGCTAGCCTGCATCCTCAACTCTGTTGTGGCATGGACATATAAATGGTTTGCTTGAGGCCTGCATTATTGACATACTCAAAACTCAGACTCCGAATGCCTGCTCGAGATGCGGGTGCCCCCGGCCCGCATGCTTCTCGGTTTCCTCAAGCAACTCCCGAGCGCATCGCGAGTTCATGACATCGCCGAGGCGCGGATCGGCGGACAGACTTTAGACTACTACGTGAAGCCCCGTGCAGAATGCCTGAAGTGAAGTACTACTAAAGTATGTGCTACTGTATTACGTGGTTTGCGGCAGGCTCCTTCCCACCTCCCCTTCGAGGTTCGCTGCGATTTTCGTACTCGGCGGTGGGAAGGAAGATCATACATAGATCATAGATAACAGATATATTTACGTCACTTTTGATTTCCCTTTTCCGGCCAACTTGAAGACCTTTGAAGACGCGCGAACCTCTCAGTGGCGGCTGGCACGAAACATATGTAAACAAACGCCACCCGCCTGCCGACCAGCGCGTACCTCGGGGAAAACCCAGTAAATACTGGCGCTTAAATATATTATTTTCCGCGTACTGCCTAAACAAGGAGACGTGACGGGACGCGCGACTTGGCCGCGTCGCGTCCCTGCCATCCCTACTGCTTCGTCGCGCACCCTTTCCCTGCTCTTCTGCCGGCGTTCTTCCATCATGCCCGACAACGGTGCTTCTATCCCAACCTTAAGCCAAATTCGGGCGAAATGTCGACGACATCTGACTCCTCCCACGGGTCGTTATTCGGGTCGCCGACTCCGCCCTGCGCCATCAACTCCTCAACCGCGCGTATGTTTCCTGAGACTTTTGACTGATTAATATCCATTGCTCGTGCAGGAACATGCTTCAATTTTGTGACAGGTATGCGGTCGACTGCTTCCGGCTCGCCTAGCATGCTCTCGTACTGACGGAAGAACTGAGGCCCATGAAGCACGAGTGTGCGCCGGAACTCCCACGCGTTGTAGCGCATACGACGACTGAGCCCTGTGCGGCGAAACTCGGGGTCAGGGTGGAGCATAATGAGCTTTTGGATGTCGAGATTGGGCGGCCGGATTGACCGTTCGTCGTTGACGCGCGCGCTTTTCCACAAGGCTTCGGAGCATCGTAGGTTTTCAAGGGTGACTCCATGATCCAGCAGGAAAAGTAGTCCAGATGTTAGGTGCACGAGAGTGTCAAGCGGTTGGTCCGCTGTTGGTAAGACTGTCTTGAAATCGATGTCAAAATTGTCGTATGCGTATGCGGCAAGCAAGGATCTCCCAAGGGCCCGGATATCGAGCGTGGCTTTGGCGGATAGCGAATGAATGGCGTCGTGTATAGATGTGAGGGATATGGAAATCCCGAGATGGGAGATTGTCTTGATGACTTTCTCCGGCGCATTGCACGAGTGGAGGAATATGCCAATCACGCTCTGTAACGCGTTGCATTGCTGGTTCATTGACTGCATCATTATGCTTATGATAGCAACCTTTTTCTTTGAAAAGACAGCCGTGCTTGAGTGCAGGTACATATTGTATATAGCTCAGCACGACATACAATATCAATCAAAGTCTGACGGTGTGCGGCGCAAGTGCTCCGTCTTTCGCAGCCGGTGTCGCCTCCGCATCGTCGTCGTGACCTCTTCCAGCTCCGCCAGGTCCACATTTCTCCAATACCAGCTGTCTTCATCATCCATCGGCGTGTCGCCACCGTGACCAGCGGGCGCAGAGCGATCCCTGCGCTGAACGAGCGCGTCCTTCGAGAGCATGGCTCCGACGAAGTCCCAAAGCTCCGGTGCTTCGATCTGAATGTTCTCCGCGAGGCTGCGAATCTGAAACTCGCGGATCTGGGCAGGCGACGCGTGTATGGCACTGAAATGCCATCCGTTGCTCTTCTGAGCCAAGGTTGAGATACTCCGGGAAAAAAAGGCGGCCGACGTCTTGCATACCCAGTGAGACATCCGTTTGGCGGTCCGCGCGTTTGTTCGGAGGGCTTCCAGAAGCTCGTCGAGCTGCGAGATGACGGTATCGACTCGCGCCGTGCGGTGAAGATGTCGCCGACTTGTGAGAAGTGAGATGAAAAGATCGGGGATGGTGCAATCCTGGGCATCGAGGTAAGCCAGAATGCGGTCAGTGGCGGGATGTACCATGGAGGCGATGTGTAGAGCGAGGCAGGGAGATGTGAGACGCGACGCGGCCAAGTCGCGCGTCCCGTCACGTCTCCTTGTTTAGGCAGTACGCGGAAAATAATATATTTAAGCGCCAGTATTTACTGGGTTTTCCCCGAGGTACGCGCTGGTCGGCAGGCGGGTGGCGTTTGTTTACATATGTTTCGTGCCAGCCGCCACTGAGAGGTTCGCGCGTCTTCAAAGTCCCAAGTTGTCCGGAAAAGGGAAATCAAAATGTGACGTAAATACATCTATCTCATCTATCATCTCATCCCTCCCTACCCAATCTCATACGGATATCGCAGCGAACCTCGAAGGGGAGGTGGGAAGGAGCCTGGGTTTGCGGTAGCGATTCGTAGGTTGACACGTCATACCTATGGCGGTACCGTTTCAACCGAAGACATGTCTTCCTCAGTCGTGACGATCTCCAGGTCCGGCGCAGCAGTTTGAAGGGCATTCAAACACTCGCCACTGACCGACTGCTCCTTGGTCTTCCGTCGCGGCCGATCCAGACACTGACGCGGAATACGTCGGACTCACCATGGGGCCAGAGTAATGTCGAGCTGACCACTCGTGAAGTTTCGATATAGTAAACTACTCAAGTGGTCCATGGAGCTGCAGGATCAATCATCGTGAAAAAATTAGCAATCGTCACTCGATGGAGATGTTGTCGAAATCGACTAGGTCAGAAGTGTCCGACATGGATTCATAGAATTCGAAGGATATCCTCCTCCGCATCAGAATGTCTTGCAATATTTCCAAACGTGCCCTAGCGACCTCTCGATCCCGGCGTGATCTACACAGCTCATCATACCAAATGTCAACAAGGGCCTTCACCGTCTGGTGAGCAAGCCTGGCTCGCTGAACGCGCAGAGACTGATGATTGATCAGAGACGAAGCTGTTTCATACGCTTGGCGTGCTTGATCTGGAGTGAGGGACTCGTCTGCGGTGTTCAGGTCTACCTCAGGGACCTGTTCCCCGTTAGTATATCGACCAAACGCGAGGGTTAACACTCACGCCTGTTTTGCCTGCCATGAATCGGGGATACATGCCTCTGATTTCGACCTCACGGAGGCCGCTGACAACTCCGGCATCGGTGACAGCACCCAACGCTTCCAAAGCTTGGCCGCCATCAACATGCAATGCTCCGACGCCGCGAGGAGGAGCTAAGGGAGCGGGAAAGGCGTTTAGCCCGTAAAAAGCTTCCATGAAGCTTGAAGACGGCCCGGGTTGGTCATGAGCGCCTGGTGGGCCCGTCGGTGAAGGCGACGAAGGGGAAGATGGTAAAGGCGAAGGACATGAAGAGGGCTTTTCCTGCGGATCTTCGGCAGCGATGACTCCGAAGCTGGCGCGTGGAATGACAACTTGGAGAGGCTGGTCATGGGGAAGGGCTGAGGTAGTACAGGCGCTCCCTGTGGAAGGAGCGACCATGAGAGGCTGAGCAGCCGATGTGCCCGTCGGCGAAGGTGATGAGCGTGGGGATGGGCCCATGACGAGAGGCATGGGATGAAGGGGTCCTGGTAATGTGATCGATGGATATGGGTGCTCATGCCCATCAGTGGATGGAGGGGGGAGCGAGCGCCAGTCGGAATCGGGCGCCGTGGTCGTTTGTGCAAGGCTATGGGCAGTGTCACGAAGGGGCTGAGTGTTCGACGTGTTCGTGGGGGGGATCTGGTTGGCCTGGCTTGAGCCAGCGTCAACCTGCGGATGGAATGGTGCCACCTGGGTAGTGTCGGTAGTGATGGGGTTGAGCTGGTCACGGTCACAAGCCTGAGCCCAAGCCTGCCGCGTGCGACACAGTGCTTGGAGCGGGCTTGCCAGTGTCAAGGTCACTGTCAGCCCGAGTGCTTTGGTCCCTTCTGCCGACCCCAGCCTGGATTTTGTGTCGGATGTTGTTTAGTAGATGCATCCGCGGAGCAGGAGGAGACCGAGTCCGACGTTGAAAGGCAGTTTGTATTTCTCACGCCACATTGAGAACAAAGACTTGGAAGCAGCTCTCCCTGAGTCAGAGTAGACGGAGATTCAGCCTTCGCAAGCTCAGATCCTCCTGTCTGACCTGCAGTGATCATGAACATCGCTGAACGCTACTGAACGCGGCGGCCGATTGGACAGGGCTCGGGCCGCTCGGCGCGCGTACGTCAAGGCGATCGTGAAGTGCGCACCGCCATAGCTGCCAGTGCGCCTTATTGTTCCATCCGCCTTCCGCCCGGCCTTATAGTGCATGTCTGCCCCAACGACCTCTGCTGCGCAAGCAGTAGGGGAGTATCTCCAGTCGCCAGACGACCTCATGAAGATCCCCGCATTCCGCAAGAAGCTCGAGAAAGAGAAGGCCTCCATCGACGCCCGGCTCAAGAGCGGCGTCCGCGAGCAACTCGGCGCGACGAGAGACAGCCTGCGCAAGCTGTTTAGCACCCGAGACAATGTCCAGCTCATCCGAGACGAAATGGTCACCATCGACCGTCTCTGCAGCGATCCACAGAACACCGTCGCGACGTTCGACCAAATCAGCAGGGTGCGTTGCAGTGCCATTCCGCGACCTACTGGCATCTAACAATGACTGCAGGTGTCCATGGTGCACCGGAACTTCGAGCAGACGGAGGAGATGGTGAACAATCTCATCGAAATGGGCTCGAGGCTGGACGCGCTCGAAGACATGCTAGATGCCGACCGCAGCAACATCTACAGCTCCGCGCCGAACCTCCTCCCCGTGCACTATCAACTCAACCAGCTCGAGACATTTCGCAATCAGACTATGCATCAGGCAAAGACGGCGTCGATGCAGTCACGGGGCGCCCTCTCGCGCATGTTTGAGCGTCTCAACAAGGTCATCGAGGCGTTCGACAACTACCTGATGGAACTGGCGAGCAATATGCTTCCCATCGCGCGCGCGGGGCACCCAGGGGCGATTGTGAAGCTCGTTAAGATTGCAGAGATCGAGGGCAAGGCGGACGAGAAGGTGTGTTCCTGTTAATTGTTACGCTGGGTTACGGCTAATGATACTCCGTCTCCAGGCTGTAGGCATCAAACTATTGAAGAAAGCCGCAAAGATGGATGCCGCATCCAAGTTCAAGTCAATGCAAGCCGACGCGCGAGTGCTCAAATACTACCGCTCAAAAATCATGAAGACCGTCACCGAGTCCATCAAGCAGAAGTTCGACCGTGCTTGGGAGCGCGATGAGAAAGATCCCCTCGCTTTTCTGGAGGGTCTGCAGTGGCTCTATCAGGACATCATAGCCCTCGAACGCGACCTCGTTCCCTGTTTTTCTCCCGACTGGGACATCTACTCGCACTTTGTCAAAGAATACCACAAAGCTCTCAACGCGACCATCAAGCGCATGATCGCGTCCGAGCCCGACGCCAGTGTGCTCCTGTCGCTGCACGCATGGCTCAAAGACTACAAGGCCAACATGAAGGAGCTCGAGATCCCGCCCGAGCTCATCGAGCCGCCCCTACTCGACGGCAAGGAGCAGACGCTCATCGACGACTACCTCGCGCTCATCGTGAAGAAGCTCGAAGAGTGGACCGCAAACCTCATGAAGACCGAGGTCGACGAGTTCACCACGCGCGCGGAGCCGCCCGAGGTCGACGCGGACGGGCAGTACGGCATGCAGGGCGCGATCATCCTCTTCCAGATGGTGAACCAGCAGGTCGACGCGGCGACGGAGAGCGGGCAGGGCCTCATCCTCGCGCGCGTCGTCGGCGAGGTGAACCGCGTCATGCGCGGTGCGCAGGACCAGTGGACGCGACTCATCGACGACGAGTTCAAGAAGCATGCGGAGAAGCCGGAGGAGGTGCCCGGCGGGCTCGTCGAGTATGTCATCGCGCTGGCGAACGACCAGATCAAGTCCGCCGACTTTGCAGAGGTGCTCTCCACGCGCGTCGAGCCGCTCGTGTCGGAGAAGTACCGCGTCACGATCAACGAGCGGCTGAACGACGCGATGGACGGCTACCTCGACGTCGCGAAAAAGTGCACGCAGACGCTCATCGACATTATCTTCAACGACCTGAAGCCCGCGACGAAGCTGCTCTTCCAGCCGGCGTGGTACGACGGCATCATGCGCCAGATCGTAGAGACGATGCGTGACTACATGACGGACTACCAGACGTATCTCAACTCGTCTCTACTCGAGCTCCTGGTCGAGGATCTTCTGGACGCGTTCCTCGTGAAATATCTCACCGCGCTGGCCAACACCCCGAAACTCAAGATACCCGCGGCGACGGAGCGCATCAAGGAGGACGTGAGCGAGGCATTCTCGTTCTTCAGCACCCTCAAGCCCGCGAAGGAGCTGGAGTCGTACTTTGAGGTCATCGAAATGATCCTGTCAATGCTCGAGGCATCCAAGAGTCTTGCCTTCCTCTCATTCTGGTCGTTCGCGAAGGTACATGGTCCGAACATCGCCTTCGTCGAGAGCTTGATGAAAGCGCGCGGCGACCTCGACCGCTCGGCGGTCAACGAGGTCATGGACAGCATCAAGCGGAAGGTCAAGGATGAAGGCTTGACAGATCGTAAGTGTCTCTTGACTTCGGGGTTCCTAGGTTGCTGAGGATGTTTTTTTCAGCCGAAGAAGGTACAATTATGAAGAAGATCGCAATTCAAGGCACATTGTCCCGCATCCTGCGCACGGGGATATCATGACCGACTCGGAGCGCGGTCACGTCCACTTTCATTGCATGTTATGATCTTCGTAACTTATCTCACATCCTGTATTGTTATCATCCACTCGCACTGCACATGTCCCAATCATATACACTTATCTACTCACCCACTTTTCTTGCCATATCTGTGCTAAGCAGGTAGTGTTGCCAGTCATCAACACTCTTCGCCGGTGTATATATATTCCCGGACTTCTTTCCAGAGACAATTTCATGCAGTTTTCACGGACGACTTCGTGGGCGCTGAAATGACGGTTCTCTGTCTTCGAACATTGACAATGTGGCGGCGTCGTACCCATGCCGCCATTCCTCACACGGCGTCCATTTGCGACGGGTCAAAGCGAATCTGCGAGCTTTCTCAGGCTGCTCGACGGATTGCCATCTACAACCGATAGATGACTCCTGGCCACACCCACGGCCTCGCCTGTCAAAGGCATAAATCAAGACCATCAAAATTCACAGGTCGCGACTGGAACAACCGCGTACGCAGTACAGCAAAACAAGTACAGGTATAGCAAGACAATGGAAACAATATCGTACTGGCACAAAGATGCAAACTTCCCCGTGTTTGCCCCCCTCCTACCCCACCCTGGGCTTGCGTCAGCGCGTGGATGTCACCGGTCAGGAGCTTAGTAACCTACTTCGACTTCGATCAAGCAAACAAATCGTTCGCCAGTTTGATCGCCTTGACCTTGGCGTCCGGTGCCAGGCTATGGATTATATCGGGACGCGGCTTAAACTTGCGACTGTCGTAGCCTATGGACAAATGTATCAATGCGACGCCGATGCATGTCGCAAAACGCACGTCCGGTAATGCCATTGTGGTCATGTTGCATGCCTAAAGTGCGCTCTGAGGAAGAAAAAGCATCCAGTTGGATACGATAGACCTGGTAACGGTCAGAAAGCTCACTCAAAGATCTATATGGGAGCGCAGCTCACCTGTAAATACGGCCTCTCGGTGCTTGGAAATTCCAACACGCCTATGTCGACCACCGTCTTCTCATGCCTTTCGTTCTCGTGAACCAAATCCGGCAAAGAACGGATGGTCGCGCCCGTCTGTGCGACGATACGCGCCAAGACCTTGACGTCGATCGCGGTGCTCTTGAGCACCTCAGGGTCGCTGATTAGCTTGTCGAACCAAGTCACCACCTGCGATGATATTCTGTCAGTGGGATCGTCAGAACGTCGCGCGCAACTCACTTCGTCGACAACTGCAGGGTCCGGAGACCCGTCAAGCTTAAACCAGTGCGTTCCTTCCTTGGACAAGTGTTCCGTTCTATCAATTGGCTGGTCGAAGTGCTGAATGAGGTTGTTCTGCATTAAGACAGATACCACCTTCTCCCAAGTCCGCTGTTCCGGGGAAATCCTGAGCAGCTCGCGCAGGGTCGCAGCGATCATGATCTTGAGGTCGTCGTCGATCTTCTGAATATTTTCCTTGTTCAATGGCCCGAAGGACGGGGCGAGGTTGAAATGGAGTGCGTCACTCCTGGTGCTTTCGTTCGTCTGCCGCGCTGTCAGAAAAGAACGAGAATAGTATACAGAGAGCCTTGCCTCATGGGCTTCGAAGGTGTGTACAGCATGGTCAACACCCTTGGCGAGCTCGGGCCCAAAGATCTCGAGCAGAGTCAGCCCGGGAGCGATCAAAGCTGCCATGCTAGTGGAATCGGTGAAGAAAACGATGGACTCAGAATGGTGGAGTGACTGAGGCAAGAAGAGCTTTTCGTCGTCCACTTTTATACGCCTCCTCGTCTTTTCCCAGAGATCAATGATGCTGCCGTACAACTTAGTCCAGCATCTCAGGTCTGAGGGTGCAACTGCAGTTCCGGGGAAGAGGAAGGCGCGACGCCGCCGCAAGTTGCGGCGGGCTCACGAAGAAGCCGAGCGAGGGTAGGGAATGGAGTTTGCCGTGGCTGCCGAGACGGTGGCTTTCTGGAGGACCGAGAAATGATACCATAATACACGAGGAGGGTCGGGGAGACTGTGGCTGCGACATCTGTTACTGGCCAGTTGTCAGCACAATGACAAGGCGAGGCAAAGCCACAGGGCCCACTGGCACCCAAGAAGTAGTCCCCCACCGGGAGGTAAAAGTTAGGAGTACTAGTAGTCAAGTCTATACCGAATGTTGTCATCAACAACAGTTGCGACCAACACTGGCTAGCTAGTGAAAAGTTGACGACTCTGAAGCAACCTGTCGAACACACAGGTGCCAACACCGGGCAGCTTGAGTCGCCGGTGCTGCCGGCAGTTCCCGTCGCTCAGGTTGTCTTTCTATCCTTCCTCAGCCTCCTGTCACGCAATATCGCAGGACCGTTGGCAGCCGCGCCGCATCGTGGTCCCTGCTATAGACATGGAATGGAAGGTAGTTTCACCGCACTATGGCGAGTGCAGTGGCCGACGTGAGCACACCAGCTCTCAATGTCCGGTCGAAGACACCTTGAGTACGGAGTTCAAGGCGATAGCAGCTAGCAACTGCAGCACGCCGTGGTCACCTCTTGACCTACATTTTCTACTAGGCGTCTGCTTTTACCGCACGCGGGAGACTCATACTGTACGCGGATAAAGTGCCGACCAACTTGAAGTGCCGATTCGGCGTAGCATCGAACCGGGCGACACTTGAAGTGTCCCTGGCGTTCTTTACGGGCACTGGCAGGAGTCCTGTGCACGCCGCAGACAAGTCGACTCAGGCGCAGGAAAACGGCCGGATTCTCTGGCATGGAAATGCTCTGCAACGATGTCTCCGAGTCTGAGTCCCGGCAGGTGGCTGATTACACTTCATTGCCGGCCCATCGGAGCCCTAGTTCAACGAACACATGTCACTGCAGTGCCTGTGATTTTCAGGAGTCGGCACCAAGCTGCAGTGCATCATACTCGATGGCCATGGAGTCCGAAGCGCTTGTAATTCCATGGGTACATTATTCCCGGCAGCCGATACCGTAAACTCACCGGAAATCACAACCACTCGCCGCCGTAGTACATTCTGTGTCAGACAGAGGTACTCGATGATGTAGTTGACTTTTTTTTCGTCTTCGGCATGCTGCTGGCAGTTTTTCTGGGCTAGAGAGCCGCTACCTGGTCGCTACCTAGGCATTTGCGGTGCACGCCCTTCAAAGTAGTAAACGGAGCATCGGCGTTGCGGTCGGTTAAACCATGCCGTCGAAGGTCCATCTTTAAGTGGAATATTTTCATTATAGTATTGATTTCACATGGCTCGCAAACTGTGCAATGCAAACGGGCAATGAACCCAGACCCTGCCGCACGCATCGACCGCTGCCCTGGACGGACCATGAACTCAGGCTGGAAACGTCGACTGCCATGAGCTCCGTTCGCTTCAAATCCTCAAAGGTTATATATATATGGCGCAAAACCCGGTACATTTCCCAGATAGCAACATATACACTAAGCGAGAGAAAAAATGTCGACCAAAAACTGCAAACTTCCCCGTGTTTGCCCCCGCACCCTAGACCTGTCCGCCGCCTTATCGGTAAGGCTGGAAGAAATATGCGTCAGCGGACTTGATCCCGTGGACTATTGAGAACTTCACCTTCAAGCAAACAAATCGTTCGCCTCTTTGATCGCCTTCGCTTTCACATCCTGTGACAGCTCATCGATATAATGCTGGCGTGGTTTGAACTTGCGGCTGTTGTATTCTACGGGAAAAGTGTTAATGCGACGCGAGTTAATCTCCTTGATAGAAATCACGCACCTCCGGTGATGCCATTATGGTCAGATTGCCAGGCAAGAGTGCGTTCTGACGAAGAGAAAGCAACGAGCTTGATACGATAGACCTGCTGAAGTTCAGGAAACTTCGCCCAGAATTCATATACGGGATGGAAACTCGCCTGGAAGTAGGGCTTCTCGATATCCGGGAACCGCAACACGCCGATGTCGACCACCGTCTTCTCATGCCTCTCGTTCTTGTGCAGCAAAGCCGGCAGACCATCAATGGTCGCGCCCGTCTGTGCGACGATACGCGCCATGACTTTGACGTCTATCGTGGTGCTCTTGAGCACGTCGGCGTCACTGATGAGCTTGTCGAACCAAGCCACCACCTGCGATGATCTGTGAGTGAGAGCCGTGATAGTGTCAGGTATAACTGACCTCGTTGACAATCGCAGGGTCGGGGGCCCCGCTAAACTTAAACGCGTGCGTGCCTTCCTTGCCGAAATAGTCCGTTCTTTCGATTGGTTCATCGAAGGGCTCCATAATACTGTCCTGCATGAAAACGGATACCACCTTATCCCAGGTCCGCTGTTCCGGCGACAGCTTCTCCAGCTCGCGCATCGTGGCAGCAATCAAGACCTTGAGCTTGTCGTCGATCTGCCGAACACTTTCTTTGTTCAATGTCCCGAAGGACGGCGCGAGGTCGAGATGGAGGGTGTCCTTCCTATTGCTCTGGTTTGTCTGCCGCATGGTCAGATAGGCAAGAGATCAGTAGACAGAGCGCCTTGCCTTGGGGAACTCGAAGTTCTGCACATAATGGCCAACACCTTTGGCAATCTCGGGGCCAAAGACGTTGAGTAGAGCCAGCCCGGGAGCGATCAAAGCTGCCATGATGATAAACTCGGTGAAGAAGACAGCGGTGGAATGTGCAATGCACTGGAGAAAGGAGAGCTTTCGATCGCCTTTATACGCCGAACACTGCCTGCCTAGACGCTCTCTAATGCCGCAGAAAACTGCATATGAAGCATCCACATAGTCCATGGCGCTGCAGGCGGCGCGACCCGTCCGAGTCCTGGGTCGATTGTCACGAGTGAATGTCAATGCCGTATGAATATGAGCCTTCGGAGCCTGATGCATGTCCGGGGAGAGCAACGAAGCGACGCCGCAAGCGGAGGAGAGCACACGGCCATCACCAAACCCGGATCCAATTGGGGCTTGTAGTACGCGAGGAAGGTCGGAGAGACTGTGGCTGCGAAACGAATCACGATGCCACGGTAAAGTTGAGCTGGCGGCAGCATGAGCATAACGAAGCCACAGGGCGGGCAGTACTGTGACATTAGAAGAGCGACAGCACTATACGTTCTAATGATATCAACCAAACGGATGGGAAAGTCTTTCTTCAGAGAAAGCTGGGAATGGAAGATGCGACACCTTGCGGACGTCGTAGACTTCGGGAGTCGAGACAGGCCAGCACATCGAGGCTCAGCACCTCGGTGATAAGCCAGGGAGGTGAGCAAGCTCGCTCGTTAGAACAGTGTGAGTCATTTTAGTGAAGTACGGTCGCGTCAGTAGAAGGTTCAGTACCATGATACACATGTACAAACAAATCCGGCCCGGGACCTTCATTCGCCGGTCGGTACATACTTGTTCTCTAACACCCACACTCAAATGCAGGAAACGGCTATAGCAACACGGCAGCAGTGCTTCAAGGCGAAGTAATGTATCCGCATGACGGCAGTATGTTGCCTGTCCCTCAACGAGGAATGCGGCTATAGTGGCAGCACGCGGCCATCTGTACATGTGTCACAGCACGACATTATGACCTACAGCTTCTCTGAATACGTCGTCGGACTCGTAGAGCCCGCGGGAAACAAATCGCTTGGCTCAAGTGCTGACTCGGCAGAGGCGCAGCATCACAACGAGACGACACTGCCGATGTCAACGGGAGCAATCCTTCGGGAGTCTTCAGGCGCAGTGAAGGTCCCGGTTGTCTGACTGACGCTCCCGGTAACTGCTCATCGAGTCCCGGCGGGTTGCTGGATTCACGCTGGCAGCTAGGACTGCTCAAGCTCAAGAGTCGCCACACCAAACCCAAATGCGACGAATACCCAAAGGCCAGTCCTTGTAATGCATTCGTGATTCATGAGAGAATTGATCACTGCATGCACGCTCATCTCAAGCAAGGCTGACGTCGGCACTATCAAGTCATTTCTCGCCTGAAAAGTCATGATCTACGTGACGTTCTGGCATCCCGCATTTCCGCTTTACGGCTTTGTAACGCTACATCATGATCATGCTGCTGCTCACGTTCACGTAGCATTCTACGAAGAGTTTCTCTCTGACAGATGCCCATCGCACCTAGGCCCTCGCCATGCACACAACGTCCAACTACAATGAACCGATCGCCTGTTCACTCGCGGTTTTGTTTCCCCGGACTTGCGGTGCCCTCCTTACAGGACTCCTTACACGGCGGCGGAGCATCGGAGGTCCGCCTTTGATCCCTCAATACGCCATTGGACCGTAAAAAGCCAGTAATGCAGCCTGACGTATCTGCCTGCGGCGTGCATCGAGTCCCCCTGGCACAGAGCTCGCCAACATCTGTCTTACCTCTTCTCCCATACCGCTAGTACCATGACGAGTCTGAGTCTGACAATCCCGGGGAAAGACCTTCTCACCGTCTTCGGCCCCAAGGTCGCGGAAGGTGTTGGCTCCGTTGTGCAATCCTTCAACTTCTCCAAGGCAAGGCGCTCTGTTTCCCATCGTCATACCTATTTATCTGACAACTCGCCGCAGCTGAGTAGCACCAAGGACGATTACCTTCATCTCGATCTCGCGCCATCTTTCGGGATGTTGAACAAGAATAGTATCAGGTCGATTGACGACGAGCTCAAGGTCTTGATTGCCGGAGCCGTGCGCACGCTGGCGCAGCTCCCTTCGGACCAGCGGGGCTGGGAGAATGCGGTAGGAGCCCTTCGACAGGCGTCCGTTATCGAGCCTTTCGGCGTGGATATTGCGCGGGCGGATAGGCTGGTCAAGGAAGGCTTGAAACTTGACGAGCCTCCGGACGATGCAACGGCGAAGGAGGTGAGAAGCGCGAGAGACTCATGCGCCCCAGCCTCACAGTCTCCCACTGACAGTGATGGCAGGTTTTTGCCTGGCTGGAGCGTCTCATCGGTGACTCTGACGTGCTCGACGGCGCGAAGATTGACACCAAGATTGTGGCCAACATCCTAGTCAAATCAAGCGTTTTCAAGGACAAGAAGAAGGTGGTCGACATCGGCGTTCTGCGCTTCCCAGACGTTGACAAGCCTTACCTACAGGTGAGCTTGTTATGCAGTATTAATTACCGAGTGTATCCTCAAGCTTATCAGCTCTATCGGATCAAGCTGGAGATCCAGCGAAGCTCGACGAGTATCACCGGACGTGCGTGATCGTTGCTCTGCGAGGACTTACATGATCTTACTCATTTTCGTAGACTACGACAGCCTGAAGTTCAAGCCACGTCAGCGCATCATCGGTCTGATGAAAGAGGACGCCAAACGCACGGCTATCAATCTCGCGCACAACTTGTTTGCTTGAGGGTGATACCTGACCTCCAACCAAAGTGGATTGTGGCAATCATAGATTCGTACCTGCTATCTGGAGGGAAGGCCATTCCCAGTTCTTGTTACAATATGATGATATATCGATTTTTCCTACTCTGCAGATGGCTGCGCTGACTCCGAATAGCCGGGCAAGTCATCTTCCTTCGAGCTCTAGGTTTTCCAACCACGCTTGCGTCAATGGAAAGAGCACATTCTCATCGATAATACACAAATGCCGTCGTATCGCCTCTGATTAGAATGCGAAATTCCAGCGACGAAGTCCGCCGTCTCTAGTGTGTACACAATCACTTCAGATCTTTCATACCGCTACACCCAGTTTATCTTTCCTTGCTGTCATATCCTTATTCTGTCTTAGTTTTGTCGGAGTGATCTGGAAGGGTTGCTGCGACCTGATCTATCTTGCGGAACTGCCACGGGAAGCGGGAGGGGTACAAGAACGGCCGCAAGTCGAATCCTGGGATGGGTTGGTCAGTCACTGTGCACATGTTCTGGAAAGTTGCTTACGATTATCATCTGGGCTGTATGACTCCTGCAATTGAAAAGATGCATGGTCAAAACCCACAATCGATAAAGGGAGGTCTGTTGCGAACGCACCGCGTGATACGATGGCGTGAGCGTTGTCATCTTATGGCGGTTGCGCGCGTACTCAAAGTAAAAGTGTTTGACCTTCTCTGCGATCTAACCAAATTTTAACGAAATTGTCAGCAAGGGTCGGTCGATGGGAAATGGATCGGCTGAATGACCTGAGTGGGAGACAAGATCGAGCTCCACTCCTGCACGAGCTTCGTGAACATGCTGTACGGCCCACGCTTCTCGACCTTGCGCAGTCGCCCAAAGACCGAGAGATCGTCGTAGGTCATGCCCATATCAGCCTGTGCATTACATGGCGTCAACCAATCGAATCGGGCAACGAGGGAGTCTATGCAGACCTCGTCGGCCTGAACGTAGGTCTCGGTGATCGGCTCCAGCTCGGCAGTAGGTACTGCATCCAGGAAGCTGTACAGCCATGAGCTGATCGGGACGCAGCGAGACCAAGGAAGCGTGCAGACCTAGCGAGGATGGGCAGGTCAAACTGGCCTTGGGCCCACGCGATGAACCGCTTCAAATCCGTCTTGCTGATGCCGCCAATAGGATTCACGTCCGCTGCTCTCATGTCAGACCCACCCCTGAGCTCACTGCAAGTAAAAAGCGGCTCGCACCAGATGAGCAATCATACTTTGTCAAATACCCTCTCAAACTGCCGTCGCTAGTATTGGTCACCTGCGTGCGGGACATGCAGCGGACGCGCGCACCTCTCGTCGACGTTGGCGCTGCCTAGCACGAGCAGCCCGCCCTGGCGCCCGCGCACCCAGGGCAGTAGCTGCGCGAACATATATGCGAGCACCATGCGGAGTCGCGCCTGGATGTTCTGCAGCGCCAGGTTCTCTGCGCCAGACCCGCCGTGCGCGCGGAACTGCGGCTTCACGCCCGTGACGAGCCCGAAGAGGCTGCGCACGGCGGTGACGATGGTGTCCATGTTCAGGTCTGTGTGGTAACTGCGGGCGGCGCATCAGTGACAGATCGCGGACGGATGGGAGACGATGTGACCGACCTGCCGATAGCTTGTGCGAGGTCCTTCGCGCGCCCGCGCGTCTCGGCGCTGGAGTTCTCGGTACCCATGTAGCAGGTATGCATGATGCGGCTCGAGAACTCACGCGCGTCGGTGGGGAGGTACGGGGAGTCCTCCGGCTCGCCGACCATGCGGCGCGCATCCGCAATGACCTGTTGTTCTGAAAGGGTCAAAATGAGTTCCAGCGCAATGGCCAGAGCATGCGCGCAGAGTACCTCCTCTGCTGGCGGCTTCGGCCACAAGGCGACACATCGAGTAGACGATCACGGCCGTTGCACAGCTGTCGATACCCCCACTCAACGGTAAGAAGTATCCTTGCGTGCGCGAGCGGCGTAGGTAGTCCCACAGCCAACACGCGGGCCCCAGCCTAAGATGCACGGGTAAACTGACACGACACTGAACGTGTCGATTAAGAGGGACGCACGCGATTTCCTCCTCGGGCTTGTGATACCTTACCTCAAAGGACTCGTGCTTGTTCACTTCGGCGATAATGCCGAACTTGCCCTCCGACAGCGCGATCGGCGCCTCGATGCGGTGGTAGCGCTGCGACTCGGCGGCCTGCATGCTGCGGCTGCTCGTCGCGCGGTGCGCACGTACGTCCTCTATGTCGATCGTGGCGCTGACGACCTCCACATCGCGCAGCGAGAACTGCGAGCCCTGGGCGATGATCTTCCCGTTAAGCGCGATCATAGCGCAGCCGTCGTAGTAGAGACGGTCGCCATCGCAGCCTTGCTGGTTCGCGTATAGGTAGACGCCGCCGAGCTGCGAGGTGGTCAGACGAGGCCGGTGAGCAGGGCAAAGCGCGCACCTTCTGGGTGGCCTCGCGGATGAGGTCGATGCGCGTGTGGAGCTTGCGCAGCTCGTGGTGGCTGCCACTTGAGTTCGTGAAGATCTCGACGCCGTCGAGCCCCATCAAAATATGTGGGCTGTGGAATGTGCAGGATGTCATCGTACGAGAACATGGTGGGAAAAGGGGGCTGACCTCGCAGGAGTAAACAGCTCCTCACAAAGCTCAACGCCGATGCAGGTGTCCACGGTGCTGATAACACAGTCACCAAACGGCACTTTCACCTACAAGATATGAGGCCTCGTAAACCACAGGAAGGAGCAAGATCCGACTGCACCTGTCCTGTCACAGCCTGTACGATACGGGGGAGATAGTGGTCCTCCCACTGCCGATGTTTCTGCCAGGGCGTAAAATACCTGAGCTCACGATAGTTGCCGTCGTTCGCAAGCCACATCTTGGGGCGTATTAGTAGAATCTTCCTGTTGTGGATGACTACGCGGCAGTTATAGATAACGTTCTTGTGGACCACCGGCCTGCCCACACGCCGAACAGGCAGTCAGCACGCGTTGTAAAGATAGGCAGACTAATCCACAAACATTCCGATATCACACACGATGTCAGCTACAGCTTCGTCCGTCAGGATCTTAGATAGGACTTCCCAGGAGTGCAGGACGGTGTCGCCTGCGCGTCGTCTCATCAGCAGATGTCCAGGGATCCCCAAGCAGGATATTCACCTTCCAAGAAGTGATCGAGGCATCCATAACCGCTGCACCATCAATGGAGAGTATTGGTGAAATGCTACGAACGGACGAATTTTACTCACGGAATTTCCAGCTCGGGGCCGACGCGGAGAGATGCACCCCGCTCCTTCGCGATAGAGATGCTCTCCAGGATGCGCTGGAGGTTACCCTAAACATGGTAGACACGTTCTCGGGTTGAGCAGACATGCACACTGCGATTGCAACATACCTCGAAATCCATGGCCCATTGGTTAAGAGAGCTACGAACGTCATATCATGATCAGTGTGGCCGCTTTCGGAGACGCAGCCAAACACACCATCTACAGGGAGCTTCAGTTGCGCTTCAGAGAGGGTCAAAGAATGACTGTACGTGGCAAGAGTAATTAGGTGGCCCATCTATGCCAACGGCGACGGTGCAAGTGCTGAGTACTGTGTCAGTGTGAACCCGGGCGAAGAGCTGACTCCGTAACACAGGCCGGGCCGATGTTCCGGGCCCACGGCATTTCCCGGTTAGGGAGACTGGGAAGGTGAGCTGACTTTCCTCTTCGCAAGTTCTCCCGCTCCCCGACGCGCTCTGGCAGCCCCGACGCCGCCATGGCGAGCACCGCCAACGCTCTCGCCATTGCAGACCGCGCGGAGATACATAAATCCTGTCGCGCCCTCGAAGCCGTTGTCAATCTCCTCAACGACTATAGCGAAGCCGCCCGCGCAATCGTCTCGCTCCAGAAGAAGCTCGCCAAGGCCCTCCGTGATGCAGCGAGCGTGAAGCCTACAGCCGAGATTCCTGGTGAGTAGGGTCAATCTCTTCAATTGCCGCGCGCTGTACGGATCGCAGGAAACGCGTTCAACGCGAGCGCCGGTGTCTTCGAGGCGCTCGCGGATGTGGAGGCAAAGTTCGCAAAATTCGTGGACAAGGAGTCGGAGACTGTGAGCGGCGAAGTGCGCAAGTGGTTTAAGAAGCTGGCGGTTAGTCCTTCTCCCGTGCTTCTCTCAAAACGCGTCTCACTGCGAGCAGAAAGAGGAGAAAGCTCACGACGACAGAATCGCAAGCGCGAATGTGAAAATCAAGCAAGCTGGTATGTCTTATCTTATAGTGCCGGTCCTGAAACTCATCCGTCATGAAGGCCAGGCGTATGAGAAGAAGGCCAAAAAGAACTCGTACGATGCGGGCGAGGAGCATACTCGGTACATATCCCTTCTCACTGCACTCGGCCCCGAGATCTCTCAAGATAAATAGTACGTGCCGATCTTCTCTTATGTTGCTCGTTACTTATAGCAGGCAGCAATCACTCGCTTTCTGTCAACCAGCGGAACACAACTGTCACTTACACCGTCGCAGCGTCCCTTTCACGCGTTGCCGACGCCGAATGGCTGCGCTCTGGGGAGTGTGTTCGACGCTTCTCACCGCTCATAGGTCAAATGGGGGAGTGGAAGGCGCTGTGTGAGGGAGGGTGGACGGGTGCCCTCGCTGGAGATCTGCCCGACGTTGACAAGTACTCCGAGCTCGCTCCGGCACAAGCGGCGGACACGCAGAACGATAGGTACACCGTTCATAATGAGGGCCGGGAACGAGGTGCGCAGTTGATTTTACTTGCCATAAGTTGCATTGGCGGCGCGGGATGTTCACGTATATGCGACGCAGGCTCGTCACCGCCACAAGCGCGTCCTTCGTTGGACTCAACACAGGGCTCTCCCTCGCCCGAAGACCGCAGGCTGCAGTCGCCTACTTCTCTCGCGAACTTGGCTTCGTTCCCGTCACCGCCGACGCACTTCCCTCTCCCGCCTGTACTCAGCAACAAGCAACCCTCCTCCGCACCCAACTCCCCGATGACGCAATACAATTCTGCCCCGCGCCAACTGCAGTCCAGCGCGTCGTCTTCCGACCTTTCTACGTCGATCTCCAGCAATCAGGCGGCACTGCCTAGGGTCACGGAGTCGCCCGTGGAAGAACGGGCTGGCGATATTGCCACGCCAGCGCTCACAGACGCCACGAGGACACCGCCTACCCCTGCTGCGCATCTCATGACACCCCCCATGCCGTCCGCTGCAGTAGAACCCACTGCGCGCAAGGTTGGACTAGGGCTCGAATATCCTGAGACGGAGCGGAACGTGGCGCCTCCGCAGCAGGATGTGAAGGTAGCCAATTTGCCACCGTCTTCTATGCTGCCCCCATCCACGCAGACGCTCTCGGTCCGTGATGTGGAGATGTCGCAAGCGGATAAGATGTCTTCGGCCAATTCTCGATCGAGCTCGTACACGGCCGTCAATGGCAATTCGTTCAAGAAAGGCGACTACCTGGACGAACGCGAATTCGGAGTAGACAGGGCTCCGGATTCTGCGCAGGCGAAGGCGAAGAGCCTCGACTCCGCGCAAGCGCGTGTGGACAGGACTGATACGGTAAAGAGCAACGCCAGCGTTGTCGCGGCCATGCGGGACAAGTACACGCGTAGTGTAAGCCGTCCCCGTTGACACTTAGCTTCGAGGACTGACTTGACACTGTGCTTAGACGGGCCCTGCCTCACCACCTCCACGCGACCTCCCCAGGCTACCCCTCAGCGTCGCCGCGATCGCAACGAAGTACGAAGGCTCCGACGCGCCACAATCACCGCGCGGTGCGCGTCCCATGTCCCCGCCGGTCGAGCGCGCGCGCCGTTCCTACGATGATCCACCTCCCTCGCGCGCCGAGCAACCGCTCACTTCAGCACCCCCACAAGCGCAGGCCTTCCCGCTGTCCGCGTCCCGCATCTCCGAGGACCTGTCCCGTCGGCGCCAGCGCATTCACGACCTCGAGGAAATCGAGCGCCGCGAGATCGCCCTCGAGCTGCGCACACGCGAGCGGACACTCGAAGAGCGCGCGCGCGAGCGAGAGCTAAAGCAAATGGACTCGATGCAGAGCCGCGGCGATGAGTACGGCAGCGACGCGTCGCGCTCGCCGCAGCCGCCCTTCGCGCGCCGCCCGCTGTCACAGCAGTCAATGCAGAGCTCGATCTACGTGCACGGCGCGCCGGCATCGCTCGCCTCGCGATACTCGTACAGCACGACGAACCTGCCCTCCAGCCCCCTTCTCTCTGCGCCGGGCGCCGCGGCCTCCCCGCGCCAGCTGTCGACCTCCCCGCGCGCGCTGCCTGCGCAGCTCCAGCCGCAGCGCCGCAATACGGAGCAGAGCGCCGCGCAGGAGCACGCGCCGCACGCGGCCGACTGCGATTGCCCCGCGTGCACGGTCGCGCGATATGCGCGCGCGCCGGTGCCGGCACGGCAGCAGGAGCGCGAGAAGCCGAAGGGGTGGATGCGCAGGCTCAGCATGCCGGTTGTAGGGAACGCATTTTCATCGGACGCGAAGAAGGACAAGACATACGGAGGCGGGAAAGGACTCGGCGTGCTGGGTGAGGCGAATCGAAGCGTCACGAGTTTCGGGAAGCGGTGAGGGTATTGTTTTCGTGAATCGATGTGTTTTCATATTCGTCATGGTCCGTTATACCCTTTTTATCCTTCTTCACGTCTTGATCGCGACACTATGGACAAGATCATCGCTCGCTTACACCTACCTAATCGATTCCCTTGCACTTATGGATATGTACTCGTAGAGCTACCCGCCGCCTTGTCTTCTTCGCGATATCGGATACCCTTGTACCACGTTTATGCCTTTGTACTCCATGGCTACCTCCCGCATGTTCCGCCACCCGCTACGACGAATTGATCACGACCTTGATGACTTCGCTCGCGTATAAAAGAATTCCGTTGTTCGTTACTGGGGCGGTGCTTCGCAAGAGATTCAATCAGACGGCGGGCGGCGAGGCTATTGTCTCTCGCCGCTTGCATGACAAACGATGCTGTGCCTTTATTCCAGTCGAATGTCTGCAGACAAATGCAAGTATGCGGGTGGCGCTTCTGTCGTATATAAGGCCGGCTGCCAATTCTCTGAGCACTCCGGCGCCAGCCCACCTTCTCCTTCGTCCAACCCTCTTGCCACAAACTACCCTTTTTTTCTTTCTTCCCTCTGAAAATCATCCACCTTCCGATTCTAACACCCCTGCACTCGGTTGAGCATCACAGCTCCCGGGGCGTTGTATTATAGTTGTTATTTTTTCCATTTCTCTCAATTCTCTCTCAGCTCAGGCGAGCAAGATCCCCAACGGTATGCCCTACTCCCTACCACGACCGAACCAAAGCATCACACCTTACCCATTTGCCTAGGTCCGCCTGGGCCACACATGCCCCTCCATGCAGCACTCCTCAACGCGCGCCTCGGTCTTGCGACCTCTGGCGGCGGCCACCACTGGCACCCAAAGGTGCCCGTTCTGGCGAGAGGCTCTCTCCCCTACGAGGGAGCCCTCTTAACCCTTCCACTTCTCAACCAAATCCATTTCACCACCCAACAAACGCGATGATTTTTTCTTTCTCTCAGTCTCACAAGTCACAAACCTCGTCTCGGCTACTTACAGTACTTACTACCTTTTTTTCTCCCTCTCACATCCCATCTCTGCCCGCAATGCCGGGTCGTCGTCATGATCATCGCATGATGGCTCTTACTACTTAGTTCCTATAAATCAAGTACCCCAGGGCGGGCGTGCGCCCTACCGCGCGCTTGCACAGGGCACCTCTCGGTTCATTCCACTTACCTACGTAGTCTGAGTACTTTACTGTACTTCCGGGACGTGGTGTGTCATGTCGTGGAATGGAGAGCGCGTCCTGCATCAAACCTCGACTTCGGACTCCTCGACTTCGGACTGAGTCGCCCGCCGGCCGGCCACCTGCCGGCTCGGAGCTCCAAACTCTGGACTCCGCGCATGTCCGCACCTTATAAGCATCTGCCGCAGCATCCGCAGCTCTGAGGTGCTCGCTCACCTCCCCACCGACGGCTTGACACTAGGGCCCTCGGGGGCATCCTACACGCTGAACTCGGCCTATTAGTTTGCTTCCAGGGTATCCTGTGCCAGATCGATCGCGATTGAGCATCGGCGTGTCTGACGCCGTTGTGGTGCCAACATGGCTACACCGGTGCGCCTCTCTCATCGTCCGCGACTGCGTTCATTACCCTGATACAAACCGTTGATCTCAGTCTCACGTGCGTGAGCGACAGCTAGCTTGGCACCAGATCCGAACGAGAGGACGTCGACGGAGGCTTCGTACGAAGCGCGGTGTGTTAATACTAGGTTATTTGACAGCTTTGGCTCGCCGGCTGATATAATCGGTGCTAGGAACTCCGCAGAGGATGCGCATCCTATTATGATTTGTCTGTGCTCTGAGCACTTAAATCCCATCACCAATCCACTGCTACCGCCCTTCACTGAGGGGCAAGCTCCAGGAGTTGATGGGAGCATCGGCGGGTGAAGGTCCTGGACTTTTGTTCGGCGTTCACTGAACAAGGTTGCGACTTCTGGCATGCGCCGCGCGGCGCGGATCGGTCGATCCTGTTCTCATGTTGTCACTTTCCATTGACCGCTTTAGCACTTAGTACCTCTGGTGTTTTATAAATAGCTGTGTCAATGGTACTAGTGGCTGCACTGCTTGATCTACATCTATGTCAGACAGCTGATCATAAGCGAAGCCAGCAACAGCTAGCAATTCTGTGAATGTGCATGCAAGTGTATGTGCATGTGCCCGACCAGGCGCCTGAGGTTCTTGGAGTCAGTTGCGGCGACTCGACTCGTTCAATGTGTTGCCCGTCTCAAGCTCTCCTGTCTAGCTCGTAGCAACCAACCGTTCCCCCAAGCAGCCGGTTGAATCATCACAGTTGTGCGATCTCGCTCTCCCAGAAGAACCGACGATTTACCTGTCTTCTGTCGACTCTTCAAAGCTGCAATGATGGCGCGGACCGCACTGTTGGCATTTGCGCACATCATTAATGAGGCCTTGAGGGTGATGATCTCAATCACACGGTTTTGTCGGGATAATGACGATCAGCGCAAGTGTGGGTCCCAATATTGTTTTCCATACTCCTGTTTTTGCGTGGGCCTTTCTACGAATCTTCCGCACAGACCGTGATCGCCGCACCCTCGCGCCAACTGCGGCGGCCTCACCGTCCCGCTGTCGCTAGTAAGTAAGTGCTTTGAACCTTCCGCTGCGGAACTCCTGATGTCTGCGCGTCGATGTCGAAGGACCACTGCGCCGCTCCGTCTGTCGTCCGCAGAGTAGCAATGCGCGTCCCGTGGATAGGTAGCTTCACGTCGGGGTGCAAGATGCGAGCTGCGGGCTCTGCTGGCACTGCGCATGTACGATGTGCAGCATATAAGTAACGCCTGACTCGCCGCCAGTAGCTCCCAGGCAACCAAAGCCTCCGGGCTCCCATCCCTCCTACTATCTAGGTATCTAGAGCCTTTGGCTCTATATGCCCCGGTCATTCGAGGCGACTCGGACCAAGTCGTGGTAGCGTGATGGCTATGACAGTACGCTGCGTTTTGTTCGAGCGACCCTGCTTAAACTCACAGTGTCTTTGTAGTGCACTCTGTGCATGCGACTAGCCAACTCGCCACCAGATACAAAGGGGGGCTCGAGATCACTTCATTTCATTCGACTCAGCGGCGTGCCTCTGGTACAGTACTACGGGCACGCCGGCTGATATGTGGCGGTTTGGAGCTGGTGAGTTCAACTCGACGTCTGTCTCTCTCATATCCTGCCAACTGACGACGTTAACAATAGATCGGCCCACGTGGTCGGTCAGCTTCTTGCCTCCTCAAAATTGCCCTCGGAATTTGCGGACATCCTCAGACCCAAGTGTGATTATTTGATTGACTATATTTGGGATACTTCGAGCGGAGTATACTAACCCATCATCAACTGTCGTTACTGCGCCCTCTTCGAGAGAGGGCAAGTCTAGACTTTCACCCGCCGGCGGGTGGAGGTCCGTAGACTGCCCGGCGGAGCTGGGTAGGCTGCGTGCACAAATCAATTACCCCAGGTCATCCGGAAGCAGTCTGTCTTGTCCTGTCGAGGCGTACTCTACAGTGCTCTTACGATAGTATCATTCAATGGGAACGACTGCTGTGTAGACATGTTAGCGGGAGAAGAATCTGATGAGTTCACCAGGCACTAGTCACTACCACCGTTAAGGGCGCAAGCTCACAAGGGCAAGCCACAAAAGACCAGATATATTCACGGAAAGGATGGCACAAGGGTCCAAAAATGATAAGTTATGTAACCAAAATGTGGTCGAAAGTGCATACCATCTACTCGGCTACTCATCCCTGCCGCGCAGCGCCGTCGTTCCGCGCCATCCACTGCTGCAGCACATCAAACGGCACCGACGGCATCCCCTGCGGCATCCCCCCTGCGCCCTGCCCGCCGCCCACATCCCCACCGCCTGCGCCGCCCATCCCGTTCGCCAGCCCCAGCGCATTCCCCGCCGCGAACCCCCCTCCCATTCCGCCCTGCGCGCTGCCGCCGCCGCCCATGCTCAGCGCGCTCGTGCCATTTACGCCCCCAAGCGCACCGCCAAGCCCCGCGAGCCCGCCCGCCCCACCGCGCATGCTGAGGAAGCTTTGCGCAGGTGCCTGCCCGACGTGCGACGCAGCGGCCGCGGGCTGCTCCGCGACCCTCTTGAGAAAGTTTGTCGCGAGGTTGGCCTGCGAGCCGGGGAGGAAGGGGTTGAAGTCGCTGACGTTGAACATGTTCCCGGGCTGTTGCTGCGCCTGCTGCTGTTGCTGCTGCAATTGCTGTTGTGCTTGCAGCTGCTGCTGCGCTTGGTGCTGTGCCTGCTGCTGAGCCTGCACCACCTGCTGCTGATGCTGAGCCAACTGCTGCTGAGCCTGGGCCTGGGCCTGCTGCATCTGCTGCTGCTGCTGTTGCTGCGCGCCCTGCTGGCCCGCACCCGCCATCGCCATATTCACGTTCGGTGGCTGCTGCATTGTCTGCTGCCTCCGGTGCAGCAGCTGCATCACCATCGCGTTGCGTTGCTCCGGTGGTAACCTCTTGATGTTGTCCGGCATCTGGGCCATGATCGCCGCGAACGACAGGTTCACCGTCTTGGACTTCGGCATATCTGGGATGCCCGTCGCGGGAAACACAGCCGCGAGCAACGCGCCCTCACCAAACGGCGAGATGAGCATGTTCATGCTGCGCCCTTTCCCGGGAATATCCCATGACGCCACGGCGTACTGAGGCGATGCAGAGCGTTAATCGAATATGAAATTGGAGAGAAGAGGTGCCTTACGATGTTCCTGTCCTTGAGGAGCTGAATGAGTTGGTTGTAATGTGTCGGATTCGTCCCGTTGGCTGCCTCCAGTTGACACAGAGCTGGTCTATGCCGCCGTAGCCACTCCTCGAAGTCCTTCAACGGCACCGATGGCTCTCGCGACGGTGTGAGCATCAGCACCTGCGGCCAGGTCCCCGCTTGTCTACATCAAGCAAGTCAGCATCATCTGTAGGCCAGCCAGCACATACACACGCACAGATCGCCATGCGTCCCCGTCGCGATTACTTGCGCGCGCACCTCCTTCTTCTCCTGCGAGTTCGTGTCGACGCCCGTCCACGATAGCAGCCCATGCCACTGCACAGGTTTCTTGACCTGGGCCTGGCCCTGCGCGTCTGCCGGCGGCACCGGCGTGCTCTGCGGCTTGGGCGGCGAGACGGATGCGGCGCTCGCAAAGCTGCCAGTGACTGTGGCACGCTGTGCATCGGACAGCTTCTGCATCTGCGCGGCTAATGCGGGCGGCATGCTCGGCGGGAACTGCAGTTGAGGGGCGCCTGTGGGATTTTGGTTTTGCGCTTGGGCTGCTTGGGTTTGGCTCGGGGTCGAATTGGGGTTCAGGCTTTGCGACGCACCCACCCCAGGAAACAGCGCCGGTCCAGCACCCACAGCGGCCGCGGGTCGGCCCTGCGCGGCACCCGACGCGTTCGCCGCGTCCGAGGTTGGCGGCGGCGCAGTGCCCGTCGCCGCGGCCGCGGCCGCAGCCGCAGCCTGTGCGTAGGCGGGGAGCGGCGTGCCGTCGTCGGGAAGCTTCAGCAGCATATTGCGCGCGCGGCTGACGATGCCGAACTTCTCTCGCATCATGTTCGTGTACTTCACGACGTCCTCCTGGTTGTTCTCCTCGCGCGCGCGCTGGACCGCGTTGCGCAGCGGAATGAGCATCCCCTCGACATGCCGCAGGCGGTCCACGAGCTGTGCACGGGTGAGCCCCGCGTGTGGCTGTTGCTGCTGCGCCGCGGCGGGGGCGGGCGCAGGGGCGGGCGCCGGCGCAGGGGGCTCGGGCTGCAAGGGCGACGAGGGTGGGTTCGGCACAGGCGGGGACTCGTGCTTCGGGGGCTCCGCGCGCGGCGGGGGCACGGTCGCAGGTGGAATGGCGGGGCTCATCTTGGGCGTGGACTTGAGCGCGGCGGCGAGCGCGGGCGACGCCTGGGGGCCGGTCACCCGCGCGCGCTTGGGGCCCGGGGAGCGGTCGACGGCGGGACTGTCGCCGGGGCGCTTCACCGGGATCGAGGCGGGTGAGCCGAGGGAGAGCGGGCCCTTCGGCTTCGTCGTTGCGTTCGGGAAGCCGGAGAGCATAACCACATGGTGCGATCGGGTCTTGAACCACGGTGAGATGCGATTCAGCGGGTTAATCTATGTCTCTTCAGCGTGAGTGAATCAGGCAGTCAGAAGGAGACGCACCGACGCGAAGAGTTCTGCGAATGTGGGGCATGGGCGGGTGGTGATAATGCTGCAATTGACATTCCTCTGTGAAGCAAGTTGATCAAGGGGTCCCCTTGTCCAAATATATTTGCGCACCTTTCGCAGCTCGTCGGGGAGCTTACTCCAGCTCAGCTCGTCTAGAATGGGAGACCTGTTGTGCATCGGGTGCGCAGCCGTATCCGGGTTGGCCGCAGCGAAATGCCAGAGGTGGTGCACCCACACCTTCTTCTCGGGCTCTGTAGCGTGATTGATCGACATCGGCCGCAAGAGTTTCGATACGGCGTCCTCCTTCAGAATGTCGAACATCTGCCAGTGGCACGGAGGCATCAGCATAGGGACATTGTGGCATTGGACAAACGTGCCTCGAGCGCCGCAGCGTAGCCCTCGAGTGCCGCGAGGCCCAGCCCGCCACCCAAGCCCGAGCGACCCATCCCGAGCCCAACATACGACTCTTTGATCTCCTTGTACAGATTTGTGGCGGGAGTGAAGAAACGGCTCGCAAGGATGGGGTTCGGGTCGCTGTGTGCGGGGCCGTACGACACGAATCCCAGGCGGAGCTGTGTTCGTAGCTGAGCACAACGCCAGGTCAACATTTGTGGCACACGCACCTGGGAGCCAGCGTAGAGCTCGTTGGTGCGGGCGACCAAGGGTGCAATGTACTCTGTGAAGATATGGGGCCATTCGGAGGCGAGTTCGAGGCTGGAGTCGACGACGATGGCGATGGCAACAATTTGAGGCATTATGGGTATCCAGGATGTTACGATGCGGAGACAACGAGCGAGAGCATCCGAGAAGTGGCAGGCTTTAGTACCGAAGGCGATGAGAGAAGGAGACAATGGGCTCGGCGCTTATGTACTACGTCCTCGACTAGGGCCAGTGGCCACTGCAGGCCACACAAATCCCATGCGACATTCGCGAGACATCCATTATGCAAATTGTTCGAAAGAACGTGTACGAGTAAGGGTACATTTCAAAACATATCGTGAGTATCCGTCAGTGTCCATGCAGGGTAGTAAGTACAAGCAATAGCCTTCCAGGTATACTATAGATCTCGATGCAGACTCCTCACGCTACCAGCAAAACCGCACCCGCCACCAGGCTGGCGATCCCCGCGATAGCAACGCCTAGGAAACCTCGCTCTATACGTGCGGGGGCGCCGGACAGCCCTGACGTGCTCACCGGCAGATTGAGGTTCGCCGTCGCGTTTCCGATCTGCGACAGCCATTCGCTGTAGCCCAAGATCGTGCCCGTGGTCACCGGTGTATACGGCTGCGAGGGGGCGAAGGTCGGCGTGAAGGTCGCCGACACCTGGATGGTATTCCCGTTCGCGTCCGTGGTGAGGTAGACGAAGGGCGTCTCGCTGTCTGTGGGAAGCGGCGCGGGGGTGCCTACGGGGCCAACTTGGTCCGGAGTTGTTGTGATCTGCGCTGTGGAGATAGGCGTTGTGGAGGTAGGTGTCGTGGACGTGGGCACCGCAGGTGACGTGGGCGCTGGCGTGCTGGGAAGCGCAGTCGATACGCCTGCAGGCAACGTTTGACTGCGTAGTCATGTCCTTGAGGACGCGACGGGAACAAAACCCAAGAAATAAACGCACAGTATGTTTGTGATGGTCTCGCCAAGAGCGTCGGTCGTTATTTGCTCGACGATGGTTAGGCCCAAGCTAAAAGAGGGTGAGGCGGAGCGCTTGGCAGGCGGAAGGAAACATACGCATTTGTCGTTGTGACAAGCTGCTGGGCTCTGGCGGCTGCGACGACCAGCGAAATGACCAGGACGACGCGATGTGTGCTTCGCATGACTGCCTTGCGCAAGACGATGAGCTGGTTGTCGGGGGCAGAGAGTGCGAGCGCCGCTGAGGCGCGGAAGAGACGGCTCGCACGGCCTATGACGGAATGCTCCGGCGTGCCGGCCGGCCAAGTCGCGTGCGAACCGTTCTCCGTTTTGGTCACCATCACCTGTCTCTATTTCGTTTTTTCGATGAGCGATCGATTGGGCAGGCCGCTCCTGCTTGCACACCGCCTCCTCGCGCACTCCCCTTCGTTCTGTAGATATTTCTTTTCTTCTCCTCTTGCTAGAGGCTCTGTAAAAAAGAGAATGCCCCCCAAGAAGGCCCCCGTCCAGGAGAAGAAGGTCATCCTCGGGCGCCCCAGTAACAACCTCAAGATCGGTATCGTAGGTTTGTTTGCTTTGCGAGTCCGTCGCAACCATTTTTCTCACTGCGCGCGCATTTTTCTAAGGCCTGCCCAATGTCGGAAAATCGTCTTTCTTCAATGTGCTGTCACAAACCGGTACGTCTTGCCAGCAGGTTCGCCATCCAGCGATATATATATTCGCCATTCTGGACTTCCTTGGATTGATAGATGACTGACTCCGACGTCTTGTAGACCTAGGCAAATCTGCCAACTTCCCGTATGCGACCATTGACCCCGAGGTAAGCGTCCTCACACGCGTGCCCCAAAATCCACTGACATAAACGACCCAGGAAGCCCGCATTCCCGTACCGGACACGCGATTTGAGTGGCTCTGCGAGACGTACAAGCCCGCCTCGCGCGTCCCCGCCTTCCTCACCTGCATCGACATAGCCGGCCTGACAGCAGTGAGTGCACCTCTCCCCCGCGGCCCGTCCCCGTGTGACGTCTAGCGAAGGGCGCGTCCACCGGCGCCGGCCTCGGCAACGCGTTCCTCTCGCACGTGCGCGCGGTCGATGGCATCTTCCAGGTCGTGCGCGCGTTCGACGACGCGGAGGTCATCCACGTCGAGGGCGACGTCGACCCGCTGCGCGATATGGAGATCATCCAGACGGAGCTAAGGTTGAAGGACATCGAGTGGGTGCAGAAGGCACTGGAGAATCTGAAGAAGACGGGTCGCTCACTGGGCAGCTCGTCGTTAGCAGACAAGGCTCGGAAAGAGGAGATTGTGAGTATAACTTCTGGATGTCGTTTGTATCTAGCACTGACGCGACATTGGTCGGACAGGCGACTGTCGAGAAGGTGCTCAAGTGCCTCACAGAAGACAAGAAAGACGTCCGTAAGGGCGACTGGACAAATAAAGAGGTTGGTTTCTCCGCCATCCTTGCTACGATTACTTCTTCCATTTTTTCCCCTGATGACAAAGAGCGTAACGCTCGAATAACCCAGCTCGTCGAGGCGGGAGTAACGCCCCAATATGCCTTTGAGATCAAGTTTCCTCTGACCTATCCCATCTCTCTTTCGCCTCTCCTCTCTCGACCCTCCGCTAATCCCCGACTGCTAGATCGATGTTGTCAACGGCCTCTCCCTCCTCACTGCCAAGCCCGTCACATACCTCGTCAACCTCAGCGAGCGCGACTACGTCCGCAAAAAGAACCGCTGGTACGTCCTCTACATCCTCATCCTCGCACCAATCGAGTAACCCGCTCCTCCCTTATCCAGGCTCCCAAAAATCAAAGGCTGGATCGACGCGAACAACCCGGGCGACCCGCTGATCCCCTTTTCCGTCGCGCTTGAGGAGCGCCTCGCGCCGCTGTCTGCAGACGAGAAGGCGGAGGAGGAGCGCAGCGCCGGCGCGACGAGCGCGCTCGGCAAGATCACGCAAGCGGGCTACTCAAGCCTCGAGCTGATCCGCTACTTCACGTGCGGGCCGGACGAAGTGCGCGCATGGACGATCCGCAAGGGCACCAAGGCGCCGCAGGCTGCGGGCGTCATCCAGTGAGTATATTCCTCCTCTGCGGGGCTGGTCAATGTGCTGATGCGAGCGCGGTGCAGCTCGGACTTCGAGAACAAGTTCGTGTGCGGCGAGATCATGGCGTACGTCGATTTGAAGGAGTACGGGAGTGAGTCGGCCGTGAAGGCGGCGGGCAAGCTGCGGCAGCAGGGCAAGCCATATGAGAGTGCGTAGTTCAGTTTTGCATTGGAATCTGTGCTGAACGTCGTACGTTGCAGTGATCGACGGCGACATCGCATACTGGAAGTCGGGCGCCTGACCGTCATTTACGTGCGAGTAGATGACCTGTACATGTATTCGGTGGTGGGAGTTTAATGACAGAAGTCTCAAGAAGTTTAATCACGCAATTCGATTGTCTTCTTTCGACGTGTTGTTCGCGATCACTCGTCGGCGCGTCAGCATGTGGCACTGCAGTTTTTCCAATTGGACGTCTATCGTCAGAGCACCGTAAGTACGCCTCGACAGCACGGGGAAAGACCACATTTGGATGGCCTGGGGTAATTAATTTGTATGTATAGAGGAGAAGATTGCAACCTATCCGACGGATAGACTCCAGGACTTCCACCCGCCGACCCCATCATCGGCGGGTGAAAGTCTAGAGCATGCCCTCTCACAGAGAGGGCACAGTAACAACAGTGATGATGGGTTAGTTTACTCCGTTCTGAAGTATACTAGGTCTAGTAAGTTTAATTGATTGCACTCGTGGTCTGAGGTCCCCAAATCCCGAGGGCAATTTTGAGGAGGTTAGAAGCTGGGCGGCCACGTAGGCCGCTGTTGACGTCGTCAGTTGGCAGGACATGAGGGACAGATATCCCGTTCGACGCACCGGCTGCAAACCACTCCTATCAGCCGGCGTGCCCGTCACAGTACTGTACCAAAGGCACACCGCTGACTCGAATGAATTCTACTGATCTCGAGCTCCCGTTTGATTCTGGTGGCGAGCTGGCTGGTAGCATGCATATGATGCACTACACAGAAACTGTGAGGGTGGGCAGGGGAGAGAGGATGAAAGCAGCGTACTGCTATAGCCATTACACCACCACGACGGCGAACGCTTGGTCGCCTCCAGCAGCCTGGGCATATCAAGCCAATAAGGCTTGAGATGCCGAGGCAGCAGGAGGGAGGGGAGCCCGGAGGTGTTGCCTGGGAGCTACTGGCGGCGAGCTAGACGTTATATATACTGTACATCGTGCATGCGCAGCAGAGCCCGCAGCTTGCGTCTACCGCACCATGTGAAGTCACCTAATCACGAGACGGTCTGCGGACGACAGCAAGCGCAGTGGTCTTCGACGTCGACGCGCAGTTATCAGGAGATCCGCAGCGCGACGTTCAAGGAGTCGGATGTGGTCGGCACATCCCTCGGAGTGGGCGCGCGATTTGGGCTGCAGTGTCTGACTCAAGATGGCAGACAACTCGAGCTTGAGGTCTTATGATGAGAGACATACCACACACAATGCATAGCACGTACGGCGACAGAAGACGTTCCTTGTTGCGGGCAAGGAGCTTGCAGGGGTCAAGTCACACTAATCAGCCAAGTTGGCATCAGTACTTTGTCCGAATCTGACGCGCTGAAAACGGCTGACCAAATCTCTTCAGCTCCGTCAATTCCGTCAGCGCTGGTCAGCATAGGTCAGCTCGCAGAACTCGTTCAGCGAGTTCTTGGATATTTTATTAGATCCGCTCAGAGTATTTACAAATGCTATAAATATGGGCAGAGCACGCAAAATACGGACACAGCGTGCCTATCGCGGCAACTGCGGGCGATCAGCGCACAGTATGCTCACTGCGTACGAAAACAACGGGATGGTGCTCGGCAAGGAATCACCGTAAAAGTACAGCGTGTTGTGGGGGCGTTACAGGCAGGCTCGCGTGCGGCGAAAGGGACGGCTGATGATGCCGGCTCTGCTACAAGTAAGACCGCGCCAAGGCAGTCTTGCGCTGCTAATGCCCCAGACGGACGGGCTCCCGCTCCCACACATCCATACATACCATTTCCGGGAGGATGTCACGCCAATTGCAGTCTTCTCGCAGATTGGCGGCCTCGCCTTGTGCTGTCAGCTCGGGGGCTTGTTGACACCACGCCACGTCTGTGAGAAGCGGAGCATGTTGGACGGGGGGAGGGACATCAGAGAGAGTCTGGAACAGGCAAGGTTAGGACATGAAATTGAAGAATGTCTTGCTTCAAACGCACCTTGGGGGAAAATTCCTCGGCTGCCGTACGTTGAGTCCAAATACATCGTGCCTCTACCTGGAGGTTCGCTGCTTGAAAAACGAGAATGAAGCTGAGATGTGGTGAGAGGGAGGAAGATGCTGTGGGGAAGGTAGGATATGGTTTGCGAGTCGGTGAAGGGAGGAAGGGCAGGACGTTGGCTGCGCGGACGTGCGCGCTGGCAAAGTCGAACTGGAGGTAAACAAGAGCAAATAACTGACTTTGTGCGTGCGCTGGCACTGGCCGCTGGCTAAACTCCATCATCCCAGTCATCCCATGGAACGCTCTCCTCGGTAGCTCCCAACCGTCGACCTCTTCACAAGTATTCTGCGCACCCAGAGAAGCATGGAGCTCATAAGGAGAGCCACCGACAGGCTGAGGCCTTGGAACCAAGGTGAGTTTCTTTCCAATCCGCACGCGACATACCCTTCCCTTCCGTGCCGCCCCGTCCCTTCACGGTCCCCCAAACATCGACGCTGATTATGTCTTTGACAGCTTCGCCTCAGGCTGCGCACTCGTCGTTCACGTACCCTCGCCCGCCCGTACGCACACGCCCGCCCATTGCTCATCCGCACACGCCCGTCATCTGTGCACGCCCGTCGCCCCGCGATTCCCGTCGGTATGTCACCGAAACACCGCCAATGGGTCACTCATGTTAGCACGCCACACCCATGTGCGGCTGTGTCCCCGCTCGCCACGAAATATCTTCAGCACGTACGCGAGGAATTATCCGCACTTTTGGGTGAGAGATTTCGCCGAGCGCGGGTACGCACAGCCGTCGCCCACGCCGCCAGCCGCCAGCTGCCACGCCCGTGCACGCCACCCCCACTCGCCAGCGCTCCACACCAACGCACGCGACCCCCGACCCCGCTTGCTAGCACGCCCCGCGCCCGCACGCCGAGCGAGTATGCTCCCTTAGTGAGGCTGGTTTTTATTGACTTAGGCTATCGGGAGCGAGATTGGCGGCCTATCCGGCTACTTAGACGTAGTAGTACTTGTTATGTTATGGTGTTCCCCATCAATACCATACTTAGCCTGAGCCTCGGTGTCCGCATCACCCTAACGGCCCATCTCCCTGAGCCTCTCCTGCAAAACTTCTGTGTGCTGACCTGGTTAACTGGCCTGACCTCGCTGACTGTGCGCTGACGCGTGCAGTCAACGCCTTGCTTCATGTCCTTCTCTTGCCTTCTGAACGTGGGCAAGCTGAAACGCACTGAAACGCGCTGAAACGCGCTTAACTGCGCTTAACAACCGCGGTCAGCAGATTTGACAATCTACTGATGTGGCTAGGCGTATGGAGGCGCATGCGGGTGTGCTCAGCGAGAATTTGACGCAGCATCGGCTCACAAACTGCTCGGGAGCATACTGAGTGATGCATAGTTTACAAGAGTACTACGTATAGATGCGGCCGGGGGTCATTGAACGAGTTCTGCATGGGGCACCGTGCATCTACTCGGCGAGGTTGTTCGCGTTTTCGCAGGTCGCCGGCGGAGGGACTTCAGTTCCGGCACCGTTGACGCCGCCGCCGCCTGCGCACGCAGGGGCCCTGCGCGACCGACAGGACCCCGCGCCGGCGCAGGAGTCGAGCGGCACTCACCGGCACCATCGCTCTCCTGAGGGACTCCGGGCGGATACCGCCCCGGTCTGTGGTCTACCAATAACTTTGACGCAGGCGGTTCACACTCCGCGGCGCCACTGCAGGCTTCCTCCTGAGGCCTGAGGCCTGAAGGCCTGATGTGTGGACCACACATCCGTCTACAAGTTTCCGCATACCCTCATCTAGCAGCTTCTTCTGTGTTATTCGATCGCATGCAATCCCCCGATCCGCGCACGATGCGCACGAGGCGTCCAACCTATGTGCATATCACCATATCCAGCCCATCCCTTTGCTCGACACGAGCTCACCAAAGTCCTGCGGGTGGTTATCTATTCCTTATCCTGTGCACCTCCTAGAGTCCCTGCTTGTCGAGGGACAAATTCAGTTGAAGGGCTACATTTGTCGCGCTTGTCAACCCTTCCTGCTGCGCGCCTCCCGCACACCGCCTCGTCCACTCAACAAGTACAAGAGGGCACGCATCGACGTGGCAGGGAACGTGCACTCAATGTGGCACATGCACCTTTCCTCGATCCCACACACACACACACACACACACACACACACACCCACACGCTTCAGCCACACAACTCAGCTTCACCTGCCCGCTCGCGCAATCGCCTTCAGACATCGTCGCCACCTGATCAATGAACGTAGCCTGGGTCAACTGCGCATTGAGTACAGCTGGCAGGAGCACAAGCCACGCCGCGTCAGCCGCTCGCGCCCGAACCCTCTTTGTCTCGGAAGAGGACGACGCTCCCGCGCTCGCTATCGGTCGCCAGACTATCGGACGAAGGGATAAATGCGCCGTATCATAAGGGGAAGACAAGTCGGCTCGTTCCCCAACATCGTGTTAGTTGGAGCTTTCGTACGTCCTTCACCGCCAGCCCTCGGCCAAATAATCATGATGCCTCAGGTCAGGTTACACACAGGGTTGAAGGGTCTTACGACGCCACGCTTTGCTGCCGCATTGTTTCCTAACTACGAGACACTGACCGGCCGCGACTACGAGAGTGTACGTACAACATTGCTGCTGGCGTTCCAGCGGAGGGCCCTTCCGAAGAACCCTGGAGAAGAGTCCAGGACTGGCTGCCTCAGTTGCACACCTGACAGGTCCTGCGGCATCGGTGCTGCTTGTTCTGTCTGCGGTCGAAGTCCGGTGACCGTATCTCTCAGGCTGACTCGCACAATCTGGCGCCATCCGTCGGTGTCTTTCATGTTCTGATTTCAATAAGGCGAGCAATAGACTCGAGCGATGCCTTCCTGACGTTTGAAGCGATGTAGGCTCGCACGTATACCTCATGGGGACCTGATGGGGAGGTGGAACCTATCCTCTTGACCAGTCAGTACGTACTTCGCCCTACGTCTTCGCGACGGCTTTTCTCCGTGCGTTGTTCACCGAAGTGAATAGTCATTGACCTTTTTTGACCCTGGGATAGTCATGGACCTATCTCATCGATCGTCGCATCGAGAGCATCCCAATAGTGCCCCAGAAACGTTGTCACATCAAGTGCGGACCGTTGCTCGCTGTGGCATCGCATTGCCTGTCGCTTCAGCCTTCCAGTCTATATCTCTCAATGTCAGAGTCGCTCGTCGAAGCCGTCTTTGGCATAGACGCTAAGCAAATCGACAATTTCGTGCAGGCATACAAGGACTCCTCCAAGGTCAGGTCAGCTGTCGAGTGTCCCGCCCACTGGATCTGACAATACGGCAGGATGCCCGCGGTGTTCAAAGCTTCGTGCATGAAGATTATCTATATGATAAACTCGCGCCTAGTTATGGGCAGTTGAACAAGGACAACGTCAAGATAATGGACGAGGAGCTCAAGGTCCTCATCGCTACGACCCTGCGCACTCTGGAGAAAATTCCTGCGGCTGAGCGGAACTGGCATACTACTGTGGCAGCTATGAAGCAGTCCCCCTCCATAGAAGCTCACGGTGCGGACGTGTATAACAGCAAGACGCTGTTCAAAGCGGGCCTCATCTTGTCCAAGAACGACGGGTCTGTGAATCCGAACATTGTTCAAGAGGTGAGCATCAGCCGAAAAGTGATGACTCTATTGACAAGTTTCCGCAGGTCCATGCGTGGTTCAGGAGCCTTATCAGCGACGACGATGTGCTCGCGGCCACGAAGATCGACATTGAGGTCATGGCTAAGATAGTGGCGCAGTCAAGCGCGGCCATCGATTCTTTCGATAAGCTCAAAAGAGAACGCCAGGAGAGAACAGTAGTCGACATTGGCGTGCTGCGTTTCCCCGACATCGAGAGACCTTACTTCCAGGTAAGCTTGCCATGCAATGTGCAGTCCGAAGGGTCCAAGTACTTGGTTCTTGACCAGGTGTACCGTATTCTGCTGAACGCTTGGTCTGAGACGGAGACTGTCAAGCTCAACGCGTCCGAGGCACAGCTGGAGGCCGGGTCAGAGACGATGTCGGTGTCACAGTATCTAAATGGCATCAACGGAGGTGTGGCATCCGTATGCCGAGCGAGCAATCATCTCACGCGCATTCCGGTAGTTTATAACAGCCGCACATTCCAGCCCCGTCGCTCCGTCATCAGAAAACTCAAGAAGGAGGTGAGAGCGATGGCAATGGACGACATGGACAAGATGTTTCTTGCTGAAAGTGATGCCTTTTCCGTTTCCTTATTCTTGACCTCGACTGAAATCTAGACATTCAATAGCCCGATACGCTGGATTAGAATGATACTCAGGACGTGGGGCGAATACTACGAAGATGTCTTGATCTGTGCATGTACAGCAACGTAGCGGGCAGCAATCAGTAATGTAGCGGGCAGCAATCAAGAAACACCCCCTTACCTTTCCATCTACCATTGCCGCGCTCAACTACTGTGAGTGACGATCTGAACATTGAGGACAGCGAGCGATGGCTACGTCAATGTAAGAGCGTTCGTAATCGCGCGTGAAAATAGCTAAGATTGATTAGAAAAGACATGACCACGGTACACGACTCATCCCGCCTTTCAGTACTAAACAGCATGCGGCCGGTCGAGCGGTACACCTTCGTTCTCAAAAGAATAAGTTGGTCGCGTCGTTGATGGCTTTTTCTCTTGCGCTCGCGGATATCCGATCAATGACGGACTGGCGCGGTTTGAATTTGCGGTCGCTGTAAACTGCGGACAAGATGGGTAAAGTCAAGCTGGTAGCCCTGTACCAGCGGGGGCAATACGCACAACATGTGAGGGCTTTGTGGTATTCTGTCGCAAACCAGTTACGCCTCGCGCTGTGGCGGGCCACCAGCCTGATATGACATACCTAACCCCACTGAGGTCAACTCCAGAGCAAAATCGTAACAGGGTAGCGAACTCACATGGAGGTAAGGGTTGCCGATGTCAGGCAATCGTAGCACGCCGATGTCGACCATCGTTTTCTCGCGTGATGTTGCGACAGGGAATGAATCAAAGGTCGACACGATATTGGCTATGACCTTGGCATCTATCTTCGTGCTCTCGACCAAAGCGCAGTCATTGATCAATTGACTGAATTTGTTCATGGCCTGTGAGGAGTTGTGAGCGAAAATGCCACGACTTTCTTTGTGACTCACCTCAATTGCGGTCGCATCTTCGCGCTCGTGCGTGCGGCTGCCTTGAGATCGGGAATAGCCTGTAACAAGATCTAGGGAACTTCGGATCTCCTCCTCGACTGGCTCGCAGAAGGGGGCTTGCATCATGCCTGGGACAACGCCGTCCCAGTTCCGCTTCTCTGGCGGCATGCGCCCCAGCAAGTGCATGGTCCCCGCAATCAAGACCTTGAGGCTGTCGTCTGTCGACTTGATGGTGTCCTTGTTCAGCTTGCCAAAGCAGGGCACAAGCCCAAGCTGGAGGTCGTCCTGGGGTGGGGAACACGAAAACACGTGGTCAGATAGTATTAGCAAGATGGTTGTCCGACATGCCATACCTTGCTAAAGTCGAAAGACTGCACAACAGAGCTGCCACCGTCGGCGGCCTCGCCAAAGACACTGCGAAGAGCCTGTCCCGAAATCTGCGTGGCCATGGTGCGACAGAAGGCAACGTGGGATGCGAAGCTTCGTGCGGCGCTCCAGGTCAGCAGCCCTTATGCATTGTGTAGAAATACGGGCCGGGGCAGCCATCCTTAGGCCTTACATACATCAGGAAAACGGGAGCGAGCTTGGCGCGTCTTGACAGAGCCCCAAGCTCGCAAGACGCGTTAAGCTAGGTCCCTTCTATACAGACACCTCAAGCTTTACTAAACGAGCTTGACGCGTCTAGACAGCTCGCGCAAGATCCGTCGCTTCCGACGGCCTTTCTCGCAGCTGGGAGCTTGTGGCTGCTTGAGAGCCCTTGACAGCTAGCCGCTCGCTCGGCTGTAGTTTATCTCGCATATTTGATGCTCGCAATATTATTCATATAATCATGTTTTATTACAAGCATGTAATTACTGACACGAGTATTAGATGAGCCGGATAGCAGGCTTAATTACAGGTTAACTGCCGTTCTCTAGTACTAGATCCAAGCCAACTGGTCTCCGAAAGCTTGCCACGACAAACCCGCGGGGAGCACGGGGGACGCGTACGTCAAGAGCCCGATGTTGCGCGCGGCCTGCGGGGCCCACGCACACCTTTTTCATGGGGATTTTGTCCTCAGGATATCCTTGCTGTGCGAGCTGGCGACGGGACAGTTGAGACGCGCGCGTGTATTATGAAATGAACACATTATATACGCACCTCTTCCAGAAATGCGTTATCCCACCGCGCCGTGGTCCATCCTCCGGATGTGCCTGCGCCTGCACGCGAAGCCGTTGCTGTTGCTGCCGCCGCCGGGCGGCAACTGTGATTGCACATACGCGTCCTCAACGCCGTCGTCCTCCTCGCGTCGTCCTCGGACGAGCCCGCCAGCGAGTGCTCCCGCGAGCAGCGCGCCCTGCCCAGCCGCGATCGCTTGCGTGCGGGCGATAAATGCGAGCTTGAGCGCGGGCGGCGTAGACGATAGCGAGTCGACAGAGTGCCGTGACGTACGGCAGCTTCCGATGCTTTTTTCATCCCTCCAGATTGGTTGGCGGCAGCGATAACTTGCGCGAGCAGTGCTCAGCTACTTGACGTGCGGAGGGAGTGGCGTTAGGTCGATATGATAGCTAGGAGTGAGCGTGAGCGACGCCGAGCAAACACCTGAACCGAGCTCGGTGCAGCGGCCGTAGCACGCTGCGCAAGAGAGATAGCGGAATGACTTACCACTGCTGGCGGTCGTCCAGCAGCACTCCAGCTGGAGAGACGAAGGACGGCGCAACTATGTAAGGGGTGTCAGATTTGAAAACGTCGTACACAGGTGCGTTCTAGGGTGGTGCGGCGCGTGCGGGAGGGCCGGGAGTGTGCTTGAGGTCGAGAGGCGGCCCTATGCGAGAGACGGCAGTCCTATGAGGGCGCTGGCGCGGGAAGCGGCGGCATGGGCGCGTGCGATGATTGCGGCGGGAGGATGGGTTCTTGAGGGTGTGGTATGGCACATGCGAGGGAGCGGGCATGGTTGGGAGCGAGGGAGAGACTGAGTCAGTGACGTGGCAGCAAGAGAACTGGCAGCAGATTCTCGAGGTATTTGTACTCACCTGCATGATAACCAGCACACTTATGTCTCAAGTCGGCGGGGACTGGGGCTGTTGAAGCCAGTTGAGGCGGGGTGGCCGTGATGTTGAGCCAGTTCTGAGTGTCGAGGGCATGCGGCGTTGTCGAGCGAGTTCCGTGCATGGCATAGCGAGAGAGCGCCATTATTGACTCCGACTCTTGAGAGCCAGTGTTGAGTCCTTAACGAGCGAGCAAGGAGAAAGTGAGTGCATGACTCTTGAGAGAAATGGAGGCGATAGGATGAGGGGGAGCGGCATGAAGTTCATCTGCACCAAGTCGCGAATACATAACCTCAGATTTGTGACAGTCACTACTACGGCAGTGCAGCTCACAAGTCCTCGAGTGCGGTCTGTCAAGCTCTGCCAAGCTGCCGCGTACAGCTATCCAGATGATACAAGAGACATGCTAGCCGCGCATTACGTGTCGCTTCGGAGGACGGTCTTGGGCCAACTGTCTAGACGATTTAAGCTGTCACGATGTCTTGCGGAAGCTTGTGAGCTTGCGCGAGCTTGGCGTTAGGCGACCGTTTTCCTGATGTAGCTTGGAAGGACGGGAAAACTGCCATGGCGTCACCGGCGGCAGCGCATGCTGTGGTACGTCCTGGAGATCCCGGCGCAACACACATTTGTTTCGGCCCGGGTGAAGATTTTGTTTCTTTTTGTTTGCGCGCTTTCACTGGGCTGGTGTCCTCCCGGGCCCAACCGGTTCCCAGGGTCCTATAGAAACATCTCACATCAATTAATCGACCGATAGGCGTTGTCTACTAAGTATTTGAGCAGATAGCATGGGATACGATACGATACGATAGCAACCCGATGAGGAACAGGGCGGAGGTCCGCGCTACGCTGTACATACAAAAGAGCTTGCGCCTCAGGCTGTTTGCCTTCATGTTCAGCGAGATAGCGCCCTTTTCTGCAGGCTCCTTCCCACCTCCCCTTCGAGGTTCGCTGCAATTTTCGTACTAGTACACGGCCAGCAGAATTATCGGCCTGGGGCCAGCGCGGGCGGATCTGGCCCAGAGCCGATGATCATCAGCTCAGTGGCTAAAAGGGGCGCTTTGGCGTGACACCAGGATGTCGCTTATCGGCGTGAGGCCAATGCTCACCGGCCTGGTGCCAAAGTGATCTCCCCCCGCTCAGGCCACTCGACTGCCGCTCGTTACCTTCGGATCAATCGATGTTCTCATTTCCAGGTGACTCAAGCTTCATGAATAAGCAAACAAACAACTGGGATTTCTACAAGTCATACTACTACTGTGCTAGACATGGTCTACGGATACAAATAATCATGACTATGCTATACAGTGTACACACCTTGTTTCCAGGAACCCAGCAAGCAACCCAGCAAGCTTTAAGACAGCTCAGCGAGCACATAAGCGTCAGAGAGCTCGACAGTCCACCAGCATGAGTCCAGCAAAGAGTAAGCGCTAAGCCGTAGCGAGAGTCAAGACGAGACCGGATGGCGTCAAAGCAGGTGTCACGTAGTCGCAGAGAAAGGGCTGCAGAGGGGGAGATGATGCTGCCGCAGCAGGGGCGACGTTCGAGGAGAGCAAGCATGGCACCCGATGGTCACAATTGAAGACATACCTTCATTCCCAAATATCCACCTTGTTGGTCATCCTTCGTAGCCTGCGGCAGGTTCATCGACGGAGGGAGGGCGCTGAGTGGTGGTGTGGGCGAGAGGAACGACGGTGATGGGAAGAGCAAAGTTGAACATGTCACACGATTGCACAAGTCACCGCAATCGGCTGTCAGACCAATATGGTGCCATCCGGCCCAGCGCTACATGCAGAAGTCCGGCATGGAGCCAATGCCCGTATCCATTGGCCGCCGCCCGAGTCGTGATCCGGGCTTCACGCCAATGATTGACTCACGGGCCTCAAGCTGGCATTTTGCCGGCCTCACGCCAATCCTTATCGTCCGCTCAGTGCTCACTCTTAATCATTGGCCTACGCGCCTGTGAACCGCTGGCGGTGTACTCGGCGGTGGGAAGGAAGATCATACATAGATCATAGATAATAGATATATTTACGTCATTTTTGATTTCCCTTTTCCGGCCAACTTGAAGACCTTTGAAGACGCGCGAACCTCTCAGTGGTTCGCGCGTCTTCAAAGTTCCAAGTTGGCTGGAAAAGGGAAATCAAAAGTGACGTAAATATATCTATCTGATCTATCATCCTATCCTATCTTCCCTACCCAATCTCATACGGATATTGCAGCGAACCTCGAAGGGGAGGTGGGAAGGAGCCTGCCTTTTCTGATGAGTCAAGCCTTTCGAATCTTAATCTTCGCCTTGTGACCCCTCTCGGGACTGGCACGAGGCTCACTCCGCCGGCTCGCTCCAGGTTCCTGCCCATCCTCAGCAATGCGACCTTTGTCGACCATGACGGATACTGGAGCGTCACAGAGTTACCGCTGCGTCAGCTCAGCGAGCTCGTTCAGGTAATTTGTTGTATCTCCTACCAATATTCTATTGAAGGTATCTCAAAATGCTAATATAAAGGCTCTGTGTAAGTAAGTATGGTTTGGGTTGGAGAGCTCAGCGTCACACGAAAGAGGTGGGGTAGCTGCGGGCTATGGGCGCGCAGCATGTGTCACGCAGGCATGCTCGGGAACACCGGGATGCGCTCGCATGGAAGCACCGCGCAGGTTGTGAACACTCTTGCATAGTGAACGTTGCGGGAGGGCGTTGCGGCAGGGCGTTGCGGAGGGCGTTACTTACGAGGGCTCGAATGCGGCGAATGGAACGCGCTGGCACTGGCTGACGTATGTAGTCTCCGTGGCTGACCTTGGCACAGAAGATAGTCGGTCGTACGGCTGACGGTGCGTTCATTGCGCAGTGCCGGCTCCGAGTGAAGGGAGGATGCGCGGGCACGGGCCCCACTAGGAGCGCCCCGACGGTTGATACGCGCACACGCAAGGAAAGCAGCGACCGCTTGCCAAGTCATGGGCAGGTAGATGGAGACCGTGTCGCCCTTCTTGACACCGAGCGACTTGAGCACGTTCGCGACGCTGCTGGGAGTAGGAGATCTCGGCGCCTCCATTGGGCTCGTCGGCTTCGTAAATGATGGCAGTCTGTTCGGAGGCTTCAGACCAAAATCATCAGGAAACGGCGAAGACGCGCACCTTATCAGGATGCTTGAACACCCATCGATCAACGCAGTTGTACGAGGCATTCAGACCGCCCTCTGGGAACCAAACGATGTCGCCCTTCTCGAAGGAGCCCGCGCGGACGATGTGGAACGGCCTGTCCCAGTAGAGCATCTCCCTCGCTTTCTGGAAAACGTAGGGTCAGCACGTTGCCAGCCAGTCGTCGAGAAGAGCCGCACATGTGCCCACCACTTGTCGGACTCATGACCGACGCGGGGGAAAAGGTAGTCTCCGTGGCTGACCTTGGCACAGAAGATAGTCGTTCTGTTATAGGGGAAACGTGGGGCCACCGCACACGACGTTCTGCCAGCGCGGGTGGTTGATTCTGTTGTAGCCTGAGGGTGGTGGGGCCAAGGTGGGGCTGCAGAGGAGAGCGGGCATGAGGTCCCGTGGACGCAGGGACTCGGAGGGGCGCTGACCAGGCGTGAGCAAGGTCTGTTGTCAGCGCATGGGCCAGTCGTCGCACAGCGCGAGTTGAGCGCGTAGCACCTCGAGCCTCGCCTTCTGCCGTCAGCCCGGAGAGCGCGCCTCGCTACTCAATAACACAACACGTCGGTGACACGTCGTACGGGGACAGCCAAAGGTGACCGGTGATGAGTGGAAGAGAGTCCGGCCTAGGATAGGATATTGGGGAATTGCCGTTCACCCCACTAAACCAAGTGACGGACAGCTGCGGGGCCAGCTCCTACCTGTCGTGAGCGTCACAAACCTCTTCTGTGCTACTCTATTGTGCACAGTTGACCTGCGTTGTTGTTGCGGCGAGATGTGCTTCACATCGCTATTTCGTGAGTGCTATGTACATGATATCCCGGGGTCATGGCACAGGCGCGAATTCCGCAAGGATAGGATTGTACATTGTGATTCAGTAAATATCTAATGCCAATGAAAGACCACGTCAGACCATGAAACTGTTTGGAAAGCATCGGCAGGTAGCGACCGTAGACTAGACAAGGCAACTACCAGGAGGATCAGTCTCGTCAACATGTACACAGTAAATAACGGCGTAGAGTAATGTACGAGTCGGATCAGTCCAGGGACTCGAGCAGGCCTCGACATGATTCCCTCTCCCAACATCACATCGGATCGGGTTCTCCATGCGGCTCCAATGCCCTCGTATAGGAGCACCACCACGGGCATGGCGAAAATCACGACTGACGATATGCGCCAGACAAGTCTCTCCGCAGGTGATGGGAATGTACGAGAGTTCCAGGAAAAGAAGTGGACGGCACCAAAAAAGACAGTCGTGCAAACCGCAATAAGAGACGCAGGCCCAGTTTCGATGGGCCCGACTGCGGGGCCACTGTAGAATGGGCCCCTTCTCGACTGCGTTGTTGCGACCAATTTGGATCCGGCTACGCGTAGAGGGCCACCGACGTTCTGCGGTTTGTCCCACCAGACCACGTACATCACGATGGCGATCATCGTGTAGGCCAGCGTGATGACCTCCAGCTCCGTGATCACGAGGCCACTGGTTCGACGCGCTGCGAATTGGATGATGAACCACACGGTCTGGAGAATGGCAAGGCCTTTTGACAGTACGTCCCCTTGGCCCAAAACCTGTATTTCTTCTTCCGTAGGCGGAACGAGCTCGCCGATCGCCACAAGGTTGATGACTTCATCGAACGACAGCGGACGGATGGGGCTTCCCGCCTCGTACAAGTGGAATCCACCCATGAGGACGAAGTACCCATGTTGACGTGTCCAATCTACGGTGAACATCATTAGGCAACCTAGCGCGCACGGACACAGCAGTGCCTTCACCTCCGACAAAGCGGCCAAGTTGTTCTTCTACAAGCACACAATGCGCAGGGAGACATCGAGACAGATCTTCAGGTTCACCTTGAAAGACAATTCGGGAAGAACCGACGTGCATGCTGCTTGCTGCACCTTCGCCATCTGCTGACACTGAACGTCTATGCGTCAAACAAGACATACATGGAGAGAGAGATTACATGCTCACGTAACAGTACCGCGTCTCCCGGTCCACCATGTATGCCGCCCGCCGTCCCAGACACGATCTCCTCTGCGACGTGCGCATCTGCGAGAGCAGTGGGCTGATCGCTCTCCCTCTCGTCATCTGTCAGTGCCGTCAGCCGGTAGATTTGACAAACTGGCGATATTTTGTGACATTGCAACTCACTCTCTCGTGCTCCTCTGATATTCCATTCGTATAACCGCTTCTTCTTGGACCATGCTTGGGTCGCGCAAGGTCGGACACGCCCCAGCTCCGTTCCAATGAAATCGGCACACATATGTTGGCGGATCGCGGTCATCAGTACCCACTCGGTCACGAGCAGCGCCGTGACCAAAATTTCCACCGCCTCGGTGAACCTCTCTAGGCAGCGCAGAAACCACCATCGCCGGGGCTGCTGGGGCTGCGGTATATTGCGGTGGACTGCCTTCCAGACACAGATGAGGATTGTCCCGAGGCAGCTCCCCACGATGCACTGAGTGTCCTGCAGGAGTCAAGATTCGTGCACATGGGTGAGGAGGAGTTGGATATGCTGGTCGAGTTGCGTGGCCCTATCGACATGGTGGGGGTTGGCCGTGGGCGACCTAAGCTCTAGAAATGCGTGCGAGAGGTAGGAGGACGGGTTTGGAGCGGCATTTCCGACCTCGTTGCTTTTGAACTTGTCGGACACGAGGCAAAAAGAAAGAATGAAATATAGACATGATCGCGGTTGGAGGCGAGGGCGGTGGGTTTTGACCGACTGTCGGCACTTCTGTCTGTCTAGGGTTGTTGGGACGTTCTCTTGCGCTTGCTTGGCCCTACGTGTAGTCTCCCTGAGGCAGAGTAGCTAGATTCAACCCTTCGCAAGCTCAGGGATCATCTATCTGACGTCTACCTACGTGGTGACGGTGTAACCCCAGTGAAAAGTCGGGCTGGGCTGGTATGCCCTGGTGTGTGTATATATGCGCGTGGGAAGCTGCACACCATTACACATGAGAACACAAAATGTAGACTATATCATATTTTTCATATGTCTCTGTATGTAATGTCGTCGGAGCTCGTCATTATGAATATGCACGGATATGTGCTGGTATGCGACCATATGGCTGGAGATGAATGCACATATATTTTATTTCCACTGTTCCTTGCATACCACGCCATATGGGCACATACAGAACCATACCCGCTGATGGGCACCAGACGGTAGTAGGGCGGATATGGGTAGTTTCCTATCCCTAGAGCGCTGTCAGTGGTACCGCGTTGTTGTGCGAGCGAGTCGTCACGTTCCCAAAGGTTCGCGAAGTGACTCCACCGATACGTGGATCGTGGTCGTAACGAGGATTCGGATCGGAATGAGGGTTCGGCGTGTGCGCCGGACCAGGAGACGAGAAGGAGTGAGCGTACGAGTCACCGAAGTGACGAACAAACGAAGTCGCGACGAGCGAGCTCCGAAGTTGGATGCGGAGGAACGCGGAATGACGATAGAGGGAGGGAGAGAGAGATCGACGTAACACGAAGTTCGGCTTTATACGTTGATCGGTGCGATGGGTAGTTGGGTGACTTCGGACAACTTCGGATTGAGGACGAAGTTATGTGTAATGGGGAACGCGTTCGTCGTGGGCCTGAACTTGAGGAGGCCTCGAAGGTGATATCAAAGTGGATGAAGGTCTGTCGATGGCGGTGTTCGAGAGGCGAGGTTCGGTCGTCGATGTTCGAGAGGCGAGGTTCGGGAGACGAGGTTCGGAAGGCGAGGTTCGGAAAGCGAGGTTGGGGTACGTGGTGCGAAAGGCGAAGGTCGAAAGCGAAGTCGAAGACGAGCGTATTGCGGCGTGCGGCGTAGTCGAAAGTGAGGTTACGGGCGATAAGGAGGACGAGGGGTACAACGACAGTAAGAGCTGTCGATGCGGGCGGTTTGCAACGTCTCTTTCGAGATGCTGACTATGGGGGGGAAAGTAACTTGTTATTCGGTGTGCTATCGAGTCGTATTTAAGCTACAACGAGTGCGAGACCGTATCGTACGGAAACGAACATAGGTAGGTGCGTACAGAGACGAAACACGAGCGAAGTGGATAAAGATCATGTGTCGCAAGTCGAGGTGGGTCGGAACAAGCATATGTAGCGAGAGGGAGCTCTCATGGGGAACGAGAACGATGGATACCAGACAAACGATCAGCGCTGTCGCTACGATGTGATATACAGAAGGATGAAGTACGAACGATATTGTGGAGACGCGCCTCAGCGGTACAAGGCGCGCCAAACGTATACCCGCGAGCCGAAGTCGCAGCGAGTGGCGGACGATCTTCCGAAGTGGCTGGGAAGGTAGCCATGGCTTCGGGCTCGGTTCGCCTCGGCTCGGAAAGGTCGGGACGATAGAAGGGATCAATCGGGAACGCTATAAGTGAGGGGGAGAATCGGACAGGGAAGTACCGGGTGACAGCCGGTTATCTCGGAGATACGCTCACGGGGCGTTTCACTACACTGATCTTGGTCCGGCAGCGACTTTGTGGCGTGTCTGCTGCTGATGGGCCGAAAGGCCTCGACCGAACCACGTGCGGGCGCCTCGGGGTGACTGGAAACGTAGTGTTGCGGGAAAAACCTCTGGCCAGTTTCCCCCCGGTAAGATACCAGTGGCGCTCCAGCCCGGGAGGTAAGAAACCGGTACATTACCAGGGAAATAGTCACGTGTTTTCTGTGTTCCCACGCCAACTACAGTAGCTTTTTTCGCGCCTGCGGCGCGATTGCCAGTGGTATACGTAGTAGTGCAACGGCACCCCCAGCCTACGCCATACTGTACGATAAAATTACAGAAAATCGGAAAAATATTCACTTTGGCTTCTGTGGAAGTGTAGGCCGTCTATCGCAGCAGCGCGCGCCCTCCTAGCTCAGCAATTGAAGCCCGGATAGTGGCCCGAAGTAAGCATCCTCGAAGGGTTTCATTGTCCCAGTACTGACACGTATTAGCAAGGCTTGCTTTGAACAAATTTATTAGAAGGTTGGCAACGTGAGTACGGAATAAGGATAACAGAGAGCAGAGCCCTCGCACCACGCGTGGTGATATACTTACGGGAAGTGCTGCAGACGTGGGGTCAGATATCTCATGCACATGCGCAGCGCGTACGAACTGTTCGTGATGCCAGTGAGCAGAGCAATTTGACAGGTTATGACTCGGAGCCAGCGCGGCCACAAGCACCTCCAGCCCCCACACAGCGCAGCAACGCGGTCCTCACGACTCGGATGACGTGGGTGTCATCCCAGTTTCGCATGCGCTCCATGACGACACCGGCGACAACGAGCTCGCGTTCAGTGGGCTTGTCTGCGGAGGGTGTCGCATGCTCAGATGCGTGGCGCGAAGTACTTGCGCAGCCCCGTCTGTCTTCACGAATTCCGCGGCGCGTGTTCATCGGCGCACTAGGCCTCTTTGCAATCGTCCACTAAAACCTGTGTTTCTCGTGGTCATTGTGATGTGTGCTCATGGTCGGGTTGGAAAAGCCCAGGGGTACGGGTCTGCTGTTGTGGTGAAAGCAAGAAGTAGGTGTGGCTGGTAGTGCCCAAGGAGTGTGAGTGGCGAAGGTGTGCGCAAGCCTGGCGAGAAGCAGTCAAGCAGCGTGATCAATCAGATGTTGTCTGCGTGAAAGTGTGCTAGGATGTAGCTAGGATGCTCACAAATGTAGCTTCAACGCAACTCCCTCCCGCCGGAATGTGGAGGACTTACGCCCGCCGCTTCTGCATACAGGTTTCAAGACAGATTGACGGCTGGGGACCGCGAGGTCCGTGTGCCGGGCCGGCCGACACGTCACGTGCTTGAGGTATTATACCGGGTCCATTGGGCCCTAGGATGGGGTAGGTAAGATACCGGTACTTTACAGGTATAATACCGGGGAAAAACTGTTTCGGGGAAAAACCTGGGTTTTTCCCGCAACCCTATGGAAACGAGGCCGAAGCGCTGGGAAGTTCGGAGCCGAAGTCACGTGACTTCGGAACTTTCCGAAGTGGCTGTGCCGAAACGGCGGAAACGACGGTCCGGAGACCAAAGTCACGTGACTTTGGTTCGAAATGAAAAACCGAAAAGTCGCGGTGGAATCCCCGCTCGACGGGGAATCAGGCGTATCACCTCCTCCATACTTTGATAGTGACCGTCCACGGTCACCGAGATGAGGGGAGATGTGATCCGAAGGCAAATGTGGCAAGTGATGGGAAACTCGGGAAAAGTCGGAACGTGGAAGCGAAGTCGGAAGCGATGTCGGGGGCGAGAAACGAAGCGGCGGGCATGTCGGGATGATGATGCGATCATGATTTGCGCCGGGGGCCGAGGCAGAATTGATGAGCCGTGGTCGTGGGAGCGATCGGAATGTGGAGGGTAGAGGCGAAGTCGAATTGGGTCGATGACGTCGTGATGATGTCAGATATGATATCATGGTCTAGGCGCTATTGGAAATATACCCAAATCGGTGTACCTGGTTGCCGAGCGCGTTCGGCTGTGCGTCGCTAGCGTGGGATCAGGGTCGAGGGTCGGAAGATTTTTACGAAGTCGGCGGATGCCTCTTTGTTCGTCTTGGGGGCGCCTATTTGCCGAACAATGGGAGGGGAAAAGGGATAAAAGGAGGCGAACTTTTCCGTGGTTCGCCTTCAACTTTCCTCCCTTCCCCTTTACCTCTCACCTCGGGCGCTCCCTTCCATAACCACTACCATGTCGGCATCCACGTCCTCCAGGTCCACCAAGGCGAAGGTCTCGCTCCGCGAGATTCACCTCGGCATCAACGGCCTGCTCGACTCCTTCAACCCGGAGGCGACCGAGAACGCGAAGCGCGCCTGGTGCAAGTCCATCTTGCTCGGGCTGGTAAGTCCTCTTCATCTTCCGTTGAGAACCTCGCGCTGACTTCGTCCCTCTAGAAAATGGCTCGGCCGCACCCGCAGTTCCAGGTCGAGCTCGGAGGGTGCTTGGCGCGCCTCCAGCACTACGCGGACCACCACGGCACGCCTGCGTGGGTCGACGACTCTGACGGCCTCCTGCAGCCGCTTCCTCCAGTAAGTCGTTTCCATTTTGTTGACTTCGCTCGATCGCTAACTCGGTTCGTTCCTAGAAACGCAGCGCCTTTGAGCTCATGCTCGAAGGCCAGCTCGCCGGCGACGACGTCGAGCTCGACTTTGACGAAGTCGATTACGGACCCGCGGGGGCGGCTATTGCCACGCTGCCCGTCGCGAAGTCCGAGGGTGAGTCCGAGGTGCCGGGCGAGGAGCTGGAAGACGGCGAAGTCGCGGACGACGAGCCCGCAGAGGACGAGCTCGCCGACGAGGAGAAGGAGGAGGACCTCGAGGCGAAGAAGACGAAGAAGAAGGCGACCAAGCACCTCGTCCTCGAGTTGGACGACCCGATTTGGGCGAGCGACGCGAAGTGGGGAGCGCAGTACCGGGAGGCCAACGCGCTCGTGAAGACGATCAAGACGGGGAAGTACGACTACGAGTCGTACGGTTCGGTAAGTCGTTCGGCTTTGTGTCTTGGGTTCGGCGCTGACTTCGGCTCATTTGCTAGGTATGCGACTATTGTCGCGGGTACATCGCGACGCACGGGCACGCCTGCGCGCCGCAGATCGTCAAGATCCAAACGAAGGTGAAGGTGTCGTGCGCCCGCTGTATGATAGCGGTGCACGGGTGTTACTGGACGAACGGTCCAGTTGTTGAGTCAAGTAAGTTCGGTTTTGTCCTGTACGCATTCGAGTCGGAGCTGATGCCTTCGTAACAGAGAAAAAGGGCAAGACGGAAGATTCGGGCCTCAAGCGCGTGCCCGAGGCCTCGCCGGACCATGACGACGATGTCGTGCAGCCGGCGGCGAAGAAGGTGAAGGCGACGCCCAAGGCGACGCCGAGGAAGGAGACGCGCGCCCAGGCGCAAAGTAAGTGACTTCGTTTGACTTCGTTCGAGGAGGAGAGCTGACCCGAACCCACAGAGAAAAAGGCAGTGGTGTCGTCCGAAGTCGACCTGACTTCGGACGTCGAGATGGCAGGGCCGTCGCAGACGCAAGCGACGATGCCAGGTAAGAGCACGCCGCTCTTCCTGCCTAGTCCGAAGTCTGACTCGGAGCAAGACGTAGGATTCGGGACCGCGGGGGAGGACATGTGGGAGGAGATGGGCAAGGACCTCGAGGGTAAGTTGTCGCCTGATCGTGATCGCATTCCGAAGCTAACACAATCCTAGAAACCTCGGTTCGGCCTCCAAGCGCGCCGGTCGCGGGCCCGAGCAAGCCGAAGAACAAGGGCAAGGGCAAGGCCAGGGCGAAGTCGTCCCGAACGCGCCGCGTCATCCCCGTGCCCATCTACGGGAACGAGAAGAGGGTGCGCGGGCTGCCTCAGTCCGACCGCTTCACCGACCACACCCTCCCCGAGCCGCCAACGCTGGACGACCTGGAGGCCATGGCGAGGGCGATCGACGAGGTGCCGACGGACATCGGGCTCACCGAAGCTGAGCGCCGCATCGTCCGGATGATCCGGATCATGAAGGCCGATGCCATGACGCTCGCCTACCTCGTCCACAACCGCATCATCGACCTTAACTGGGCCGAGACCCGGTACCTCAACCGGGCGCTGTGGGAGCGGTACAACGCGGGCGAACCGGTGACGCTGTACGGCGGAAATGAGGACGACGAGTCGGAGGATTGAGCGAAGTCGAGGGAAGTCGGCGAAGTCGAGGGGAAAGGGGCGAAGTCGAAAAGAAAAGGGGAAAGGGGGAGGAAAATGTAAAATAGAATGATTGTGCTTGTTCTTGAGGCGTGAGCTTTGAATAGGATTCGTTTCTTGCGTTCGAACTGTGTGAGATCAACACGAAGTGAACGTACGAAAGCCGAAGCGACTTCGGGACTCTGAAGCGCACACAGCTAAGTCAGGAAAGATGAAAATTCGATTCTTTTGTTTAAGTCTCAGTACTCCTTCATAGACTTAGGACTTTGATCTTGAGTAGCCCTGCGCTACAGCGGTAAACGCGAGCGACTTAGTATAGTACAAAAGAAATGAGATAAGAGACACGATGGGGAGGAGAGGGAAGTGGTGTGGATTCTGGAATGCGCTCCGTCGCGTTCTCTACTCTTCTTCGGCTTCTGCTTCATCATCAGGGGGCTCTACGTCGCGTTGCTCAACGTCGGGTGGATCTGCTTCGTCTTCGTTGCCTTGCGTCTCGCTTTGCTCGAGCTCGCGAAGTCGCTGAGTATCTATGTCGATGTCGCGAATGTCAATCTCGATCGGTTCTCGACGAGCGAAGTAAGGAATGACTCGGAACGCGGCAATGGGGCGATCTAGAACGGAAGCGTCGAGGTCGGCGAGGATGTATGCGCCGCCTCGGTTGCGCGAAATGACGACGAGGGGACCGAGGTAACGTGGACGCATCTTGCGGTTGAGCGACTTCTCTATTGCGGTGTTGCGCATGAGTACGAGTGTTCCTCGTTTGAAGTCGAAGTCGCGAATCGTGTGCGAATGTTCAGCTTCAAAGCGTCGAGCGTTCTCGATGCGAGTCTCGTAGACTTGGGAGCGAAGTGCCGAGATGTCGTCGTAACGCTTCTGGAGAGCGATGGCGCGGCGAGCGATGAGATCTGTAGTCGAGAGTATGGAATCTGGAGGGGGCTGGAGATACGTGGCTTCAGCAATGTCCAGGGGAATGAGCGGGTGACAACCCGTGACCGCGAAGTAAGGCGAACAGCCCATGCGTTTCCGAACCGTGAGGCGCTCCGACCAGAAGACAGAGTGAGCGTGGCGCGCCCATTGTGACTGGTCTCCGTCTGCTGCTTTGAAGAGTGCCTGCCGAACATCGTAATGTGAGCGTTCGACTATACCGTTTGCTCGGGAGTTGTAGCCGCTGATTCGAATATGTCGGATGTGGTACAGCGTTTCGAGGTGCTCGAGGGCTTTGATGAACGGTTTGCCGTTGTCGGTGACGATCTCGCTAAGCGAACCCCAACGGGAGATGATTTCCTCGTAGAAGAACTTCGCGAGTGCGACAGAGTCCTCTTTCTTGAGTAGACGGAATTCGGGATACGAAGTGATGGAACATCGACCTTGGACGATGTAGCGGTACCCGTTCGAGGGCGGCATGTGCATGGTGTCGACGTAGATCTTCGCGAACAAAGAAGCGGGTGGCGCGACGGTTGGGGGTAGGAGGATTTGGAGTCGTTGACGCTGTTGGCAGATTAGACATGTCCGAACATACCACAGGACGTCGGCTTCGTAGGACGGCCACCAGAAGCGTTGGCCGATGAGCGAGCGTGTTGCGAACACTCCTCGATGGCCGACTTTGTCATGGCAGTCGATGAGGATGTCGACGCGGCGTTTCTTGTGCGGGACGAGCTTGTGTCCGCCATCTTTGTTACGACGCCAGAGGCGATCTCTAGTAACGAAGAACTTGGTGGCGTAGCGAACGAATGTGGTGAACTCGGAGTCGGTCATTTTCTCGGGACGTACTGGGTCTTCTAGCCAATCTCGGACGTAGATGATGCGTTTGTCGGCTTTGTGTGCGGCTTCGGTGCGCGGGATCTCGCCATATCGCAGCACCGGGGGCTCCTCCTCCATACTTTGATTCTGACCGTCCTCGGTCAGTGCGAACACCTCGTGGACGGACGCGGAAGGGGTAGAAGGAGTCCAAGTCGGTTGCTCGTTCATGCTGGCGGTGTGGGCGATGTTCAGGAAGCCGTACAACTCGTCGATCCAATCGTCGAAGTCGTCGTCTTCAACTTCGGGAGGATCTCCAGGCTGCCGAACGCGTCGGGAGAGACCGTCGGGGCCGTGAAAAATTCCTGGGACGTGCCGAAGTAGAAATTTGAAGGCGAGGATGGAGATAATCCAGCGATTGGTGCTCGCAGTGGGGACTAGATCAGGGTGCTTCAGCATACCGCCAATGGAAAGAGCGTCAACCTCGACGATGAGGTTCCGAAGTCCGATGAGGTAGATTTTCAGCGTCTTCAATGCGCGGTAGAGACCATAGATTTCGAGCTTCGGCTGCGAGAAGCGACGTTCGCGATCGTTTAGCGATATTGATCCGAACCGACTGTAGTATCGCTTCTTTTTATTCTCTTCGTCTTCTTGGGCGAGGATGTAGCCAACGGCGATGTAGGAGGTGTCGACGGCGAGGATGACGGCGGCGGGAGATTCGTAGTCGATGGCTCGAAGTGCTTCGGAATGAACGAGTGCGTCCTTGAGGTACTCTTGTGCGATACGTTGCTCGGTACCATACTCGAAGTCAACTCCTTTGCGCGTGAGCTTCGTGAGGGGCCAAGCGTGCTTCGCGAAGTCCTTGATGAAGATCCGACAAACGCCAACGGTTCCGAGGAACGCGCGAACATCTGAAAGATCTTTACAAGGCCCCCAATTGGTGATCGCGGAGATGGTGGTAGGGTCTGCACGTCTGCCTTCTGGAGTGCAGAGATGGCGAAGAACCGTGAACTCGCGCGATATGAGGATCGACTTCGTACCGGAGAAGGTGCCCTCCGAATAGCGCATGCGTTGGAGGATTCGGTTCGTGTTGAGGAGATGTTCCCAGACGAAGCGACGGATGTCTGGGTTCTCTGGTATCATCTCATACGAACCGTCCGCGAGCTTGTAGTCCGACTTCGGGCCTTTGATGGGGACATCGTCGATGAAGGGGATGGTATATGTCGGAATCTCTTCGCGAAGTATGTGGGTGACGTCGTCGTGGAAAATCGGGACCGAGTTCGTCCAACCCATCGGCAGGGTGACGAGGCGATGCGCGCCGTAGGGGGTTTGGAAGGTGGTGAAGTCGCGGGATCGTTCGTCAATGACTCGCTCGTCGTAGCCAACGTACAGGTCGAGGATACCACCGCAAGCACGACCTCCGAACTGCTCGGCGAGGTGCTCTTGGATAGGCGGGACTCCGGAATGTGCGACCGTGACGGCGTTGAGCGGTTCGAGCGAGTGGACGATGCGAAGCTTACCGTCCTTCTTCGCGACGCAAAACCACTTCGATCGATAGGAGGAGTTGGAAGGTTCGTAGACGCCTGCATCGATCTTCTTCTTGATCATTCTGCAGACTTCGTCGCGGATGCCTGGGGGTATGGGGATGTTACGATCGACCCAAGGGACATGCGCGACCACTGGGATTTGAATAGGCGGAAAGTACTCCTCTTTGAAGCTTCCTCGCTTGTTCTCGGCCCAGGCGAACGCTTCGTTTTGCTCGGAGATGGTGTTGTGGAGAAGGTCGCGCTCGGTCGGTGTCAAGAAATCGTAGTTCGGAAGGGCGTCCATGGCGTCGTGTCGCTCTTGGGTATATCGACCGGTAGGTGTGAACTTCGGAGGATGAGGGTTGAGCGGCGGCATGGACGCGAGTGGATCGCCGGTGATGTTGCGCTCGATTCGGAAGCCTTCAGGAAGCGTACCTAGGACGGGTTTGACTTTCTGCCCGACTGGTTTGTACTTCTTCTTGCCGATGAAGGTGTCGTGTATGTCGGCGTCGTGTGTCGAAGGCGAAGTCGCGAGCGTGGCCATGAAAGGAGTCGAAGTGTGCTGGGTGCCAAGATAAGAGTCTGGGGATGTTTGGGAAAGTGAGGGGGATGGCGTCATCGGTCCTGTGGAACTGGGCGGGGATTGCAAACCGGGACCGAGGGGTTGCGAACTGAGAACGTAAGTACGCGAGGACTGAGGAGACGAGGACGATGCGGCAAACTGATTCGGAACTGCGTGTTTGGGATCAAGATGGGAGTGCTCAGCCGCCAGTGGCTTGCGAGGCGGGGCGGGACAGATATTCTGCATGAAAGAAGGCGCGGAGTGTTCGGGAAGATGTGAGCGTGCTTCGGAAGCGGTGACGTATGCGTGGCGAACCGCCGACTCGTCCGAGGAGTCGATTTGGGTATAGGCGATGATCCGGACATTGTCTCCTTCACCTTCGATGATCATGGCGATGGAGTTGCCTTCGTCGACTTCGTCTTCAAAGTCGGGCTTGAGCAATTTGCTCCTCGCGAAACCGATGGTGTCCCCGAGGATATGTGGGGATGACGAGGCGGTCGCCTGTGTTCGGGTTGCGGATGGTGACCGTCTGGTCCTCGTTCTGGAAGTTCTGAACGATCGACTCGGTGAGGACGTCGAAGGGGCGACCGAGGAGAATGTCGTAGGCAACGTTCCGCACGATATGAACCTGGAGGTACAATGTCATGCTTCCGAACTTGATAGGAACGTTACGTGCCAGCCCGAGCGACTCGGAAACCTGCTTGTTCGCCGATTGGAGGCGAATCTTGATCTCGGGGTCGTAGTGAAGCTCGAGGAAGTGACATACCTCCTCGCTCATCGCTATTACCTGAGATCCAGGGTCGAGAAGGCATTCGATGGCGACTCGGCTGGCGACAATCCCGTCGATGGACCGAAGCGAGTGGGAGTCGTTTGCGACGGTCAACGCGTCGGGATCAAACATGCTGTCGTGCGTGTGAGAGTTCAGGTAGACCTCGATCGGGTCGCTCATGACGCCTTTGTTCGATGCCGGCCAAACGGAGTCGACGGTCGACCTGCGTGGATCGGGGGCGTAGTGGGCGAGGAGTACCGTTTCCGAAGCTCGGATTGCCGCTGCTGGCGAAGTGAGCTCCTCGTCGGGTACCTCCTCGATCGTGACTTTGTGGCTTGGCTCTACTTCCTGGACGTTCGCTGCTCGACGAGGCGTAATCGCGTCGCGGAACTTCTGGCGAACCTCGGGGGCGAGCGAGAGCAGTTCTTCCGGCGTGAGCGAAAGTCGAACCTCCTTCATGGCGCGTTCGAAGACGGCGTCGGCCAATTCGGTGCGGTGAACCGGCGGCGCGTTGCGAAATTGTGGTTCGCGAACGGCTGGTTTGCTCGGATCGGCTGGAACCGTCTTCGGTTTGATGGGGGCGGAGGTCGCGTCGCGGACGTTGCGGAATGGGTGAACTGGAATTTGCTCAACTTCGCTTGCCTCGGGTTCGGGTGCCTGTGGCGCTTGCTTCGGAGGCTCTGCTTGCGCAATCTTCGGAGGCGGTGGGCCAACTTTGGCTTTAGCCGGGCGAGTAATCTCGACCCCATCGAAGACTTGCGCATATGCAGCATGTTGCGACCGAAGTGCAGCCAGTTCGGCTTCGAGTCCTGCGATGTGATCTACCTTCGTGAGCGAAAACGTCTGAAGCGGAGTGGGGAGCAATTCCATCATGAGGGTCGAAGCTACCACGGGTTTGACGAAGGGTTGCGACGATACCACTCCTGGACTCGGTCGCGCAAGAAGTCGCCGGTGATGGCCCGAGGAACGAAGCTGCCGTTCGCTAGCGTGACCTTGCCTTCGCCGTTCCGAACGATAAGGCCTGCGCGAACGTCTTCTTCGACGAGCTCGCAAGACGATATACGATGTTCGGAGCTTCCACAGTACAAACAACGTCCGGCAAGGCGCAGCATTGCTGCTGCGCGTGCGTCCGCTGAGGAAGTACTTGCGGTGGAAGACGCGACTGCGGCTGGTGCTGCTGCTGCTTCGACTGCGTTCGCTGCCGCTTTGATCGGGCCCGATAGTGTTGCGAGCGAACCACCTTGCATCAAGCTTCGGACGAGTGTCGCAAGGAGATCTTCTGCTTTGATGGTTGGGGCAGGTGAAGGCGTGGCGGCGACGACAACTGGCGCTGGGGGAACGACTGGGGTGGCTACGTGCGCGCCGGTCCGAAACGCGTCGGCGTCGGACTGGAGGACGTACTGCCCGGCGAGATAGGCGTCCGAGACGTCGTAAGGGTCGCCTGCGATGACGTCGGGCTTCTTGATCTGGAGCCGAGAGTTAACCTTCGGCCAGAGGGCGTTCGGGATACCTCGGGAGAACGCTCGGTTCTGCTCCATCGTCGACAGACGTCCTTTGAGCACTAGGAAGCCCGAAATGGTCAGATACTCTCGATGATACGTAGCGAAGTCGTCGAGAGTCAACGTAGACTTTGCTCGCGTCTGTTTGACGAGCTCGTCTAGGTCGGCCGTTGTATACGCTCGGTCGGCGTCGGCTCCTGGATAGAGCTTACCGACGGCTACCTTGAACTCGTCGTATGTGGCGTTGCCAGTGAATTCGATCATTGCGTCGAACAGGTCGGCGGTTGCTGTGGGGACGTAGTTCTTCGTCCAATCCTTCTTCGCGCGGTCAGTGACGACGCCCGCAGGTCCGAAGAACGCTTCAAGGTCAGGCCAAAACCTACGGATCTCGCGGGGTTTGTCCGGCGTGAACACAGGCGCTGTTCGGGCGAGCCTAGATGGCATCGGGACGAGGGCGGCCATTGCTGGTGGTTGTGCGGAGTATGCGGGTGGTGGGTGGATAGGGCGGAGCGAAGTGAGTTGCGAAGTCTGTGGGCGTTTCGGAAGCGAAGGCGAAGGCGAAGGCGGAGTGCGCGGGGTCGGAGGTTGCGATGGGTGAAGAGGGGTGAGAGTCGATAGCGGTGGCAGCGGCGAAAGAGATCGCAGAGGCGTAGAAAATCCGCCGGGAACGTGGAAGTCGAAGTCGAAGTCAGGGTCGGCGTCGTGCTGAGTACCTGAAGGTTCGGGGAGAACGTCGTTGTTTACCTCGTCTTCGGAAGCCTCGTCGGAATGTGGGTCGTCAGCGGCGGGGTAGACGACGTGGGACCGACGAACTTCGTCGGCGAGGGTGGCGGAGCGAAGTCGATAGCGAGAGACGAATGGCGAAGTTGCTTCGGAAGGCTTTGGAGGAATGGTGACAGAAACCCTCGCGGTGGGCTCCAAAAGTGATGGGCACCAGACGGTAGTAGGGCGGATATGGGTAGTTTCCTATCCCTAGAGCGCTGTCAGTGGTACCGCGTTGTTGTGCGAGCGAGTCGTCACGTTCCCAAAGGTTCGCGAAGTGACTCCACCGATACGTGGATCGTGGTCGTAACGAGGATTCGGATCGGAATGAGGGTTCGGCGTGTGCGCCGGACCAGGAGACGAGAAGGAGTGAGCGTACGAGTCACCGAAGTGACGAACAAACGAAGTCGCGACGAGCGAGCTCCGAAGTTGGATGCGGAGGAACGCGGAATGACGATAGAGGGAGGGAGAGAGAGATCGACGTAACACGAAGTTCGGCTTTATACGTTGATCGGTGCGATGGGTAGTTGGGTGACTTCGGACAACTTCGGATTGAGGACGAAGTTATGTGTAATGGGGAACGCGTTCGTCGTGGGCCTGAACTTGAGGAGGCCTCGAAGGTGATATCAAAGTGGATGAAGGTCTGTCGATGGCGGTGTTCGAGAGGCGAGGTTCGGTCGTCGATGTTCGAGAGGCGAGGTTCGGGAGACGAGGTTCGGAAGGCGAGGTTCGGAAAGCGAGGTTCGGAAAGCGAGGTTGGGGTACGTGGTGCGAAAGGCGCACCAGTCCCTGTAGTATATTTACAAAGGTACACACATGTATGTACCCGCCTGTTTACAAAGGTACCCACCTAGAAAAGTGCTCTTTATTAATAGGGACCTGTATACGAAAGTGGTTGGAATGAATGGGGGAGAATGTAGGGTCCCCCTAGGGCTCCCCTAGGGTGCTCTAGCGGTGCTAGCAGCGGGTTTGTAGGGGGTACTTTGTAAAGAGCACCTCTTTATAAAGAGCACCTGCCGAAACACAAACGATTCCCCAGGTCCAAATAAATCTGGATAAATCTGTAAAATGCGCAGAATATTCGTAGCCTGCTCTGATTGTACAATTTTCGGGTTCCCAGCAGGGGTACTTTGTAAAGAGCACCTCTTTATAAAGAGCACCTGCCGAAACACAAACGATTCCCCAGGTCCAAATAATTCTGGATAAATCTGTAAAATGCGCAGAATATTCGTAGCCTGCTCTGATTGTACAATTTTCGGGTTCCCAGCAGGGGGTACTTTGTAAAGAGCACCTCTTTATAAAGAGCACCTGCCGAAACACAAACGATTCCCCAGGTCCAAATAATTCTGGATAAATCTGTAAAATGCGCAGAATATTCGTAGCCTGCTCTGATTGTACAATTTTCGGGTTCCCAGCAGGGGGTACTTTGTAAAGAGCACCTCTTTATAAAGAGCACCTGCTGAAACAAAAACGATTCCCCAGGTCCAAATAATTCTGGATAAATCTGTAAAATGCGCAGAATATTCGTAGCCTGCTCTGATTGTACAATTTTCGGGTTCCCAGCAGGGGGTACTTTGTAAAGAGCACCTCTTTATAAAGAGCACCTGCTGAAACACAAACGATTCCCCAGGTCCAAATAATTCTGGATAAATCTGTAAAATGCGCAGAATATTCGTAGCCTGCTCTGATTGTACAATTTTCGGTTCCCAGCAGGGGGTACTTTATGAAGAGCACCTGCTACATCACATTGTTCTCAGGTCGGAATAAATTGGGAAAAATCTCAAAAATGGTCAGAATATTTATACCCCCTGCCAATTCTGTATTTCTGGGTATGTATTATTCTAATCTCTGATTGGTACCTGCCATACAGTGACTGCTCCCAGCCAGCAAGTCCTAACAAACTCATGACAAGTAATATTTATTCCTGGATTTACCTCAGTTTTGAGCTCTTAAGTCACTGCAGTAGCAAATGGCCAGCACACAATACTCCAGTGAGACTAGCTACAACATAGTAACTAAGGAGTAGATGCCAAAGTGTAGCCAAACAAGGTAGAGGAAGGCAATATCAAGATGGGACATATGATTGATATGAAACATACAGCCTACAATTACTTGCGACGCTTGCCAGGCCGCCCCTTGGTGCCCGTCGTGTCTGATCGCTGACGACGTGCCGTCTTCGACGATGGCACAGAGGTACCTGATGACGAGGCAGTCATCAAGGCCTGTAAGAGAGGGGTAGGCATGGCAAGGAGGGCGTGTGTGACATCAACAACGGCATCCATCCAGCGGGGTATACCATCCTGAACTTGATGCACAGCAACGCCCCACCATGTCAGCGCCGCGACGACGCTAAGAAGTCCATTGACGCCGGCGATGTTGACCTGCTCCCAGGACATGTCGTCCTTTGGTACATCCAGGACGAATGCTTCGGCGTCGATGACACGCTCCGCAGGTTGCAAGGAAACCCACCACCGCCACCACGAGGTTTCGAAGGACGAAACCTCCGTCGGGTCAACGGACGCCCTGTGCCACTTCCGCGCGTCCCTGATCCAATTCCCCACTGCATCTGGGCGATCAGTTCCCCCCAAACGCCTTCCCTGAAATCAGAGAGATGAGACATCATTACAAAATGACAAAGTGCGACCACTCACTTCGAAGCGACGAGAGATCTCAAACGAGAAGTAAGTGCCTACCAGCGTATGCCACTCCTCCCCAAAGTTATGTGATGCCATACTCTGGTACGCCTCGCGAAAGGTTTTCGGCCACGAAGACGTGTCAAACGCTCCAGTCGACTTCGGCGTCGAGGCGAGCGTTGTGGCGGGGTTAGCTGCGGCCGTGGGGGTTTCAGCTGTCGCCGTGATGGTTTTGGTCAATACACTGTTCCCGCTCGCAGTGCTGGCTGCCTTCTCCACGTCGGCGAGCACGGCGGTGAAGACCGAAAACGCCGAGGGAGGGCCCTGGGCCAGCGCAGTGGTAGATACGGCCGCCGCCGTGCTGGAGCCGGCTGCTGGTGCGGACGACGGTGTGACCGCAGCGGACGCGGCGGCCGTAGTTGACGGTGCAGTGGACGATGGCACAGGAGCGGAGGACGCGGGTGCGGTAGAGGAGAGGGTGGTGGACGCAGGCCTGCTAGAGTTCAGCGTGGAGGAAACATGCGTGATGGAGTCAGGCGCGGTGGAGGCGCGCGCGCCGGCCACAGGTGTGTTGGAGTCGGGCACGCTGGAGTCAAGTGCGCTGGAGTCAAGTGCGCTGGAGGCGAGCGCTTCTGCCGCAGGCGTGCCGGACGCAGGCGCGGTGGAGTCGGGCGCGGTGCAGGCGCCAGCCGCAGGCGTGCTGGAGTTGGGTGCGCTGGAGGCGAGCGCATCTGCCGCAGGTGTGCTGGACGCAGGCGCGGTGGAACCGGGCGCGGTGGAGGCGCGAGCACCGGCCACAGGCGTGTTGGATGCGCGCGCGCTGGAGTCGGGTGCGCTGGAGGCGAGCGCACCTGCCCCAGGCGTGTTGGATGCGGCCGCGGTGGAGTCGGGCGCGCTCGAGTCGGGCGCGGTGGAGGCGAGCGCACCTCCCACAGGCGTGTTGGACACGCGCGCGCTGGAGTCGGGTGCGCTGGAGGCGAGCGCACCTGCCGCAGGCGTGTTGGATGCGGGCGCGGTGGAGTCGGGCGCGGTGGAGGCGAGTGCACCTGCCGCAGGCGTGTTGGATGCGGGCGCGCTGGAGTCGGGCGCGCTGGAGGCGAGCGCACCTGCCCCAGGCGTGTTGGACGCTTGCGTGCTGGAGTCGGGTGCGGTGCATGAGGGCGCAGCGGAGGATGGTGCAGTGGAGGAAGTTGCAATGGAGAGGGCAGCAGAGGGATGGGCGCCAAAGTCGTCCTCGAGGGGGTGGTCTGACTCTTCGTTGCTGCTGTTGGAGGCGCTGTCAGACTCAGAGGCGCGTTTGCCAGTTGCTGCTGTGCTGGCACCTGCGGGCCGGTCCGGGAGATCGCCTTGGTCCAGATTCGTCAGCACACGACCAACGAGCGCATGAAGGCTTCAAACTTACGAAACACGGCCTGCGCAAATCCTATCAGCGAGTTGGCTGCTGTATCGTACCCAGCGCGGTCGTATTCCGGCCAGATCATGTTGACCAGGCCACGCAACTCCCCCGAGTGAACGCTGCAAGACAGTCAAATTTCAATGTCGCAGTCACGGTTAAGGTGCGTACACAGCCTCTCACCTCAACACGTCGACTTCGCCGCCCTTCGATGGCATAGGGCCGGCCATCATCAATGTCGCAGCGACACCGAACCGGGACGAAACCATATCGACCATTGGCTGCAGGATGGAAAACGCAGAATTGAGGGCCCTGCAGCGAGGTGAGTGTTGATTGCGCTGTACGGGTGTGCTATAGCTTACCATTCTTTCTGCTCGCGGGTCCTCGGCGCGTCAATGTAAGCCCTCTGGTAGTCGGCCATCGCCTTCTCGTAGCGGGTGTCGACGACTTGCTTGACGGTCGCCTGCACAGTCTCATTCTGCCGGTCGAAGATGCGCTTCACCAGTCGATTTCGGACTTCAACCGCCTTGGGAAGCCCCTTAGCGCCCTGCCCGGCCAAGGCGACAGCCGTCGCCCACTCCTTTGCGTACTCGGGCTCGATCAACTCCGCATACATTTCTGCGAAGACATGCAGGATGTTCTCATGGCGCGGCTGCTTGATAACGCCCTGCACGAGCTCAAGGAACGTTTCCTCGTGCGACGCGACCGACGGCGCCGGTAGGTTTCCTAATTTCTTCGAGTTATACTGATACCATCCCGAGATGCGCTGTGAAATGGTCAACGCCGTGTTACGCTTGTGGTGAAGTCCCACACACCTTATGAACTACCTTGCGCACAGACAGGCGCTGCTGAGACTCCTCCTCCGTCTCGCCTTCGTGGTCGGAGATCTCGTCGAGGAGGGAGATGTCGGGGTCAGGGCTGTCTTCCTCGAGGTCGCCGTCGATGGCCTTTTCATACTTATACCTCAGGATCCACAGCCTGGTGAGCGAATTATAAAATTTTGCGACCTTCAGCTTATCGCCTTCAACCTTCCTATAGCCGTCCATGTGGCGAACGAGGAAGGCGAGTTTTGTTCCCTGCGCCCAGGACGTACGACCGCGCGGTTTTCCTGTGCTCGCTCGGGGCATGGCGGGGTCGATAGGGTTGTGAAAGTGGTGGGGAGAGGCAGCGTATTTCTTTTTCGCTGGCTCTGGTAGAGGGTTTGTCCGCGGTCAAGGCGCTTGGTTGGGCCCCGACCGCCGGCTGTCTCGAGGGCCAACCATCTATTTACAGTTGTGCATACTCGACTTCCCAATTATGATATGGGGTTCATTCTTGCCACTCGAGATACTTCCTCCCGTGTCAATCCATAGCAGCCGAAATGATCGGCCATACTCAACTCGTTCTCACGCGAGTCATTCAGCATGGAATATATAGCCGGGAATCCGTTACCGATAGAACTGTACGTGTATATATGCGAGCGCGCCACCGACGTATCGTACAAAGGGGATATCATATGAGGAGACGATGCGATGAGGATGAGGATGCGAACGATCTGTGTTGGACGATGCCGGGTATCACTAAACTTTCTTAGGATACGCGCGCTGAACGAATCGAAGAAGCAACAGATAATGGTCACGGTTCTCGACATCGAAGTTGTTCCGCTCGAGCGCCTTCTGGATGTCACCCAGAGAGGCGCTATGGGCGGCGGTATTGCCGCCTTTCCGGGACAGGCTTGGTTCGACGGCAAGACGAAGGGCCCCGGCGAGCTCCTTTGCATTGAAAGAGGTGAATGGGTCGCTCCGGGTAATGGTCTCCACGTCGGAGACGAGGGTGGGGACGGGCGTCCTCTTCTCTGGCTTGGTCAGCCCACGAAACTTCCAGTAGGCGTCCTCGCTGATGTTTACGAGGTGACGAATGGAGAGAAAGTCAATTGCCCGCTGAAGGGCGCCGATGTCGGCCTCAAGGCTCTCAATGCGAAGGTCTTTGCGCTGGACTGTGTCGGTCAGCGCGGAGGCATGCGATCCTAGGTCGGCATTGATTGCTTGGTACTATTTTGTACGGTCAGACGCCGATCGGGTTGAGTGGGAAGGGCGCTCACTGTGTCCCTCTGTTCGATGTTACGCCCTTCTAGACCGGCGTTAAGCTCTTGGAGAGCGACAACGGCCTTTTCCAGCCGGTCCATCCTGGAGACGACAGTCTCTTCCAGCCGGTCGACCCGGGCGTTGTTGGTTTCCACATACTGTTGCTGGAAGGATGCGACAGTTCCTACGATTGTCACTGAGTGAAGGGTAGGGTAAGCTATCGATCCAATATCGCAGGGCGAAGCGGACTCACAGTGATCCATCCCTTCGTCCTCCTCGTCTTCCTCCTCCTCGCCATCGCTGCTCTGTACCTCATCCTCATCGCCACCCTGGGCGTCAGGTGGACCATTGGGCCAAGCTAGTTCGCTAAGTGCGAACTGCGCATCCATAGCCGCCCACAGCGCACCGTCCTTCGGAACCACGTTGCGGACCATTTTGCGGCCAGGCGGAGCATTGCCTTTGATGTTATCTGAGACGCGATAGGATTAGATGGATGAGCAATTATATGCACTATGTACGAACGGTCTTTTTCTAGGATAGTCATGGCACTGGCTTTGACTTCCGGCATCTGGGGGAGGCCCAGAGTTGTGGCCACCCACTGGCGTACGGCATACTGGGTATACCGGTGAGTTGTCGTCATATCTGCGTCGGGCGGCACCCAGATATCGAAGAAAGCAGGTTGGCACTTGACGCGGACTTTGATGGGCAAGCTACCAACGGCTGGCTGGATGAGTTGATTGACAAAGTCGAAGGGAGCCATGGTGCGGATGCCTACCTAGAGGGCCAGTCTTATAAGAATCAGCGTTGTGTTGGCGGCGTAACAGGACGTGTCGAGGATGCAGAATCACAGCGTTGTGTGTCGGCCTTGGGCGTCCAAGCGTGTGACTTAGGGGAGCACACCTGCACGTGATTAATTTCTATCCGGTGCAGCGAGCACCGTTGGTGCGATGCCTGCGGGATATGGAACAACTCGAGGGTTCCCCATGACCCTGCTCATCGATCTGATCATAAGAAGTGTGAGGAGGCCACGCCTGGGCTCTGTCCCGGTGGGCATCTGCCCACCTCGTGCTATAGCTCCCGGTCTTCGAACAGGCCGTTCTTGCTCTTCATGGCCCAACGTAGCATCTCCCATGCGCTAGCAAGCCCCCACTTCGTCCTGTATGGGGCGTGGACATAAGTATACGGCAGGAGAAGGGAGGCCTTGCGACAAAGTGCGGCGATAACATACACACACCTTCCCCTCGAGCAACCCTCGAGGCTGAGCGAGCCACGGCCGCCAACTCCGCCGCCTAGCAGCCCGCGGCATGAGGTGAAGCAGATCGACCCCAAGGAAGCTGCGGAGAAGATGCGCACATTGCGCGCTCACCGTTTCATTCATTCAATCTGCTTGCTGACTCCAGAGTCCAGAGCACGCGGTACCAGATCTACACGTTGGATGATGTCCCCGGGCATCATGACCCCAAGCTCAAGGATAGGATGAAGTCCGTCTCGAAAGTCGAAGGAGTAAAATGGGGATGTGTAAGCGGGGGCAGCGGAGGAAGCAGTATTCGAGCATCCGAGTCAGCCTGATCGTTGGAGTAGAGGACTCTGAGGATGGGGCACACCTGCGCTGTATACATACATCCCATGAATTCACGACCACCTGCGTGCATCATCGCATTTGCGATGATCAGTTGCTCTGTTTTGTTTTTGGAATTTGACCGAGTGCGTAAAACTTGTACTTACATGCAAAACCAAGTCGAAAGTTCTCGGCATCTCAACAACGGTGCACCTTTGACATTTGATTGAGCTTTGCGCAGAAATCCTGCCAGATGACTGAGTAAAGCATGCAAGGACAGAGACACGCCGCAGTGACCCAGAAGACGATGTGCATCCATCCCAATCAGAGGATTGCCAGAGGATATTTGGCAAGATCGAGACCAGCGGCTCCGAGCTTGAGCGCTCAACGAGTTCAATTCGCCGCATCTCCGAGCCATCGCGCCCACAACCACACGGCCACACCCACCCTCTTTTGTCACCATCTTTTGTACCTGCGATATTCAATCCCATCATTCCTTTGTTATATCTGGATTCCCTTCACCCCGCGCGCCCTCTACGGACCCAAAAGTACGCGCCTGGAGGTGCTTGCACGCCTCAGCACTTGGTGCAGCGAGCCGGACACGGCACCACCCAAGTGCTGGGGCGAATAACACGCCCTCCATTCTCTTTCTGTCAGAACCACCCCTTGCTTATGCATGCCTTGGCTTCAGGCCGCGTCGACAGGTCGCGTCAACTCACTGCACGGCGATGAAAACGGTGAGCCAGTTGACACGTCTCCACGGGAACAGACGCTGACGCGGTTTTTGCAGACGCGTTCCAAACGTGTTTACAACCCCTTTTACAGCCCCTCCGAGCTCACCCGATGGCACTTGGATGGCGTGTCCGAGGCCGTTCCCATTGCCGCAGACTGCGAGATGCCACGGCTTGTGCAGGCTGCCTTGGAGCACGCAGATCTCGCGGAGGAAGGCCTCGACGCGCCCGCGCATGATCCATACCCCGAGCACCTCGCCTCTCTTCTTCCTTCATGGGTCGAGGAAGTCATTGTCCTGGGGCCAAGCATGGCAGACTCCGCGCCGGACAGCGCGCCACCTCCTCAGGTGCACGCGTCGGAGCAACACGAACCAATGGCCCTGGGGCACAAGGAGATCACTCGCCTCCACAACAAGCTGCGTAGGTCGCGCAAGCGTGAAAAGGTGTTGCAGGAGGGGCGCATGCCCAGGTACAAAGTCCGCGGAGGCGTCGCGAAGAAGCACACGCACCCTGCCCCCGAATACGTCGCCATGGCCGCGGACGCACTCAAGTATGCTCAAGGGGCGTGGGTTGGCCTACCGGGGGCCTCGCACGGACTCTCGCAGGGCATGCAAACATCGGAAGAGCTGCAAAAGCGCGGGATGCGCTTGATCAAATGGGATGGAAGGTGAGCATCGGACTTCCTCGCATGTGGGGAGCTCTGACCTGGGTATGCAGGAGGCACATTGCGTTCGTGGATTCCGAAGGCCGCATCCTCGCCGTTCTCGCTGGTCATCCCCACGGCGATGACGATGGCTGGGACAAAACGAGACGAGGCGCGTACGCCGCACTCGACGCTGCACGCGGCCAACTGGAATTCCAGGGGGATGGCAAGGACCGCCGTCGAGGGAAATTCCCATCCATTCATACGGGCATCTCATACGGTCGCGGCCACACCGTGCGTAGCATCAGCCTTACGCCCCACCGCCTTTCTGACACGATGCGCAGGAGCCCAAGGAGCTCAATTTGGGCAAAAACAAGGAGGTCGTGTATTGCTTGAAGAGGAACTGCCATGTCCGCCGCATCATAGGATTCGGAAGCAGTGCGTGGCCCCTTGTGGAACCAAGATATTTTCTGACAGGCTTTGTAGGCGTCGTCGCATTGAATTCCCCAAAACTATATCGCAAATACGAACACATGGTCGACCGCCTTCTGGAGCACCATGAAGGCCTATCCCTCCCTCACGATAACAGCATCTTCGCCACCACAACGTTCAACTTCGGACCCCACGCGACTACGAAGGCCCACGTCGATAGTGCCAATCTTGCCCACGGCTGGTGCACGATCACCCCCCTGGGGGAATTCGACCACAAGCGGGGCGGCCACCTTGTTCTCTGGCAGATGGGTGTCATCATTGAATTCCCCTCAGGATCCACAGCCGCGATCCCCTCGGGCAGCGTACCGCACGGCAATACCGATATCCAGGACGGCGAGACTAGGGCGTGCATCACACAGTACACATCCGGCGCGCTGTTTCGTTACGTTGAGTATGGTTTTCGCAGCCAGAAGGCCTTCGAGAAGGAGGACGCCAAGGGTTTCGCAGAGGTGTACTCCCAGAGGTCTCAGCGCGCGACGGATGCCATGGGCCTCTTCTCCCATCTTTCGGCGCTCGAGGCCGATGTGCGGGAGGTCTTTGGGCTAGGGCCGTCAGACGCAGAGAAGGGCGGGCATCAGCAGATAGGCTAGTATAGTACAATACAACACATGTTGAACAAAGCGCATGCGCTCACGTGACCGCCTCTGACTTGTCAACAACGCGGCTGTGGCTGCACCAGGGCTGCACGGTGCGCATCCATGACACGCCCCAAGGCCAACCCACGGCAATCCACCTTCTTCGAGAAAACCCCTACTGCTGTCAATCGCTCTCTTGTTCTCACTGCATCTGAAGACGGACGGCGACTTGTCGAGAGGCGGACGCCGGTTGCACCGACTCGCCCACTTCTGCAACCCGTCACTCCAGCCCCATCCCCGCCGCGCAACGACCTCTGGGATGGCAACGGGCGCACCGATTTGACAGTCGAACCAGACGGGCTTCTGGCGTTGGATGAAGATGGCGAGGTCATTCCCATTACGCCGGTTGACGTAGCCTTGGGACGCACTCGCCGATGGCTGTCTTCGGTGAGTTCATACCATCCTGTTCTCTTTTGCTACTTACACGGCACGTTCTAGGATCTGCCCCTTCTCTCCTGGATAATGCACCGCGACGAATATCTGGACGGCCTGCTGTTGTTGGAGGGTCGCGGGCAATATGCGCAAGACTCGACATGCCGATCATGCAGGGAGAGGCCTGCCACCATCCGCTGTCGAGATTGTGCGGGATTCGAGTTATTCTGCGCTGAGTGCACGGTCGCGTTCCATGTGCGCTGCCCTTTTCATTGGACGGAGGTGCGTCACGGCACTTTGTTTCTTACAGCACACGACTCACAGCCACTGGCAGAGATGGAACGGTACATTCTTCGAACGGTCGCCACTCTCCTCCCTCGGCCTGCGCCTGCAACTGTGCCACACCCCCGGTATGAAATGCGGCAGCCTCAGCCCCGCCCGCGACGACTTTGTTGTCCTGCATACGAACGGTGTACATAAAGTCAAAGTCGATTACTGCGGATGCGGCTTGTCCACCGGCCTCGAGCGAAGGCAACAGTTCATGCGCTCCGGGCTCTGGCCTGCCACCGTCGTGGATCCCCAGACGGCCGCGACCTTTGCGTGCCTGGACACCTTTCAGCAGCTGTCACTGCAGGGCAAACTGTCCGGCTACGACTTCTACAAGTCGCTGGAGATTCTGACGGACGGGTCTGGTTTGAGCGTGCCACCGGTGAGCTCTGCTTGGTTAGCTTGCCTCTCAGTATGCTCACGACGCGCCCAGGACCGTTTGACGGCTTTCATGACGATGGCGCGTGAGTGGCGGCATATCAAAATGATGAAACGGGCGGGAAGGGGTCACGATCCAGCGGGCGTTGTGGGGACAGGCCCTGGTGAATTGGCAGTGACGTGTCCTGCATGCCCCATGCCGGACGTCAACCTACCAGAAGGATGGGAGGCCGCACCGCCAAATCGAAGGTGCGTAGCAGCAGCATCCCGCCCGACGCTAGCTGATGTTTCCAATAGCTGGCTTTACAGGCTCATGGTCGCAGTCGATGCAAATTTCCGGCTCAAGAATCGACTGCGATCATCCAGCACCAGAGACCCCGGCCTGGGAACAGGCAAGGCATATTTCGTTTCGGATGAAGAATATGAGACCCACCTGGCGAAATTTCGGGACCAAGATGTGGTGAGCAGGGTCTGCTGCCGGGACCTGTACATACGCTGATTATTTGTACCATGACAGATGTCGGGGTGCTCGCGATTCTCGGCGGTAGCGGCCGCAAACCTCAAGAGTAGCAAGGGGTTGAGGGCGACGGGCGTTGGAGGGGTGTGCTGCGCGAGGCACGGATTCTGGCGGCCTTTGGGGCTCGCAGACTTGCAGAAAGGAGAACGGTGCGTGCTACGTTGACTCGGCGTTGATCATGCTTGCTGACCCAACTTCCTGGTTGTAGGTATTGCAACATGGACTTTGTATTTCTCAGCAGCATTTCGAGCGCCGCGAACCGCGCACTCCTCGTTTCCTACGACATCGCGTGCCAATGGTCGAAGAACCTGAGGACGCGCGTCGCCGATACTAGGTTCACCCTCCCCGAATTCATCCACTTCATGGTGCCGAAGTTCCACATATTTGCCCACAAGGAGGAATGTCAAGACGACTTTTCGTCACACAAGGAACAGGGCGCCGGTCAAACCGATGGAGAGAGTGTCGAGCGCGGCTGGTCGGTTGTCAACGGGGCTGCCCCGAGCACGAAGGAAATGGGCCCCGGCGGACGGCACGACACACTCGACGACCAGTGCGGCCAGTCAAACTGGCGTCGCTTTACCGGGCTTCGTACGTTTTTATCACCGCTCACATTGTCTGTTTCGCGCTCATGGACCTACAGTACAGCTCCTGCGACGACAGTTACAGGTGGCAATCCAACGCTCGGAGGAGCATGGCGATATATATGCGGAATTCACGGACAGTCTGCAAGCTCAGCACCCGGACGTCCTGGGTGAATGGCAAGGTACCATCGAGTCCTGGGAGGCAGATCCCAGCGGCAAGAGCAACCCTTATCGAAAGCCAACGTCAGGTGCGTGCACATAGCTGATGCGCTGGCATCCAATCCACTGACAAGCCTTTAGACCTCACAGTGGACGATGTCCGATTGGAACTCTCGCGGGACGAACATGCGGCGGTTCGTTTGGACAGCAACACGACTTCAGAGCCCGCCGTGGGCACCTTCTTATTGCAGGGTCTGCGTATTGAAGCCGCACAGTAAGCTACCCTGACGCGTTTCCCCCACCTTGCGCTCAACATTCTCTTGCAGGCTGAAGCTACGGCTTGACCGTCAGAGCGATACCACGGCGAACCAAGCGACGCTACTACTGGACGCGAGAACAGCTATCTTACGGCAAATTCGCCGCTTTCGTTTGGATCAAGAACTACACATGCCATTTGTCACGCCGCAAATCGATGCAGCTGAGTCTGCATCTAGCCTTTCCAGCGAGCAGCCCGAGCGCATCAAATTGTACCTTCCCTCCGACTTCACAGCAGCACAGCGTGACGAGCTTTGCAGCCCGACGATCGTCTCTACGGAGTCAAAGCTTCGATATGCTGGCATGTGCGACGCCCTTGAGGATGTCCGCCACCAGCTCCGCTTCCGCACGTATGTCAACACATGGAAAATCAAGAACGTTCGCGGTCAACGGCCAAACACTCGTGCGCGGGACATGCAGGCTCGTATCGAGGACTCCGTGAAACGCGCGGCAGAAGCTTATCGAAAGCACCGCGCGGCGTATCAAGGGCTCTCGGGAGATGGGGACTGGCAGCGTCGATTCCAGGAGCTCAAGGATGAGCACCTGGTTGGGCTGGGGGAACGAATGATCCATGCGATTGACCACGCTGATGAGCAACGGCTCCGTGAGTACGTTCGTGGCCGCCACCCGGGAGGTGCGGCTAGCGGAGAAAGCAGTCATACTGTGCCGTGGGTTTGGTACTCATATGGGGAGGGCGAGAACGGGGAGATGGAGATCGGTGATGGTAAGTTCACAGCCTGGTGTATCATACAACTTGATAGGCTGATATTCTCGCAGATTTGAAGATCGAGTGGTTCAAGGCGCGTGCCAGATCGAAGCGTTGGGTTGAGGAGGTACTTCTTCTTTATGAGGAAATGCGTCGTGTTGTGGCAACATGCATGTGGAAGTCGGACCTGTGGACCTCTCGCGGCGAATCTGGTCAAAGGCCTGATGTGTCTCGTGAGCTACAGGAGGGGCTGGTTGGATATGCAGGTAAACAGGCTGTCATGTTTTCTGACTTTTCAGTGCAATTTTCAGCCTCCTGGGCTATTGTTCGAAAGGCTGCTGAAACATTCCTACAGACACGTCAGGAGGATGGTAGACCTCTAGTTGTGTTATCTACACCTATTGAAATAGATGTAGAATGAGATAATACATAATGATCCAATGGGCAGTGAGTAGAAGAAATATACAAAGATATAGTAGGAGCACATTATGAAGTACCCTCTGCTATGTCATCTATAGCTGGGAAAATGATGGAGGCATGTACGATCTGAATGCCTGGCAACAAATATTGTATAGCAGGTCCACATTATAAAGTAGCCCCTACCTGGAAATGAAGAATCATCAAGAGATATGAATATTCTGACTATTTGTAAGATTTCATCTGATTTGTTCCCACCCACCAACAGCATAACATAACAGGTGCTCTTCATAAAGTACCCCCTGCTGGGAACCTTAAAATTGTACAATCAGAGCAGGCTACGAATATTCTGCGCATTTTACAGATTTATCCAGAATTATTTGGACCTGGGGAATCGTTTGTGTTTCGGCAGGTGCTCTTTATAAAGAGGTGCTCTTTACAAAGTACCCCCTGCTGGGAACCCGAAAATTGTACAATCAGAGCAGGCTACGAATATTCTGCGCATTTTACAGATTTATCCAGAATTATTTGGACCTGGGGAATCGTTTGTGTTTCGGCAGGTGCTCTTTATAAAGAGGTGCTCTTTACAAAGTACCCCCTGCTGGGAACCCGAAAATTGTACAATCAGAGCAGGCTACGAATATTCTGCGCATTTTACAGATTTATCCAGAATTATTTGGACCTGGGGAATCGTTTGTGTTTCGGCAGGTGCTCTTTATAAAGAGGTGCTCTTTACAAAGTACCCCCTGCTGGGAACCCGAAAATTGTACAATCAGAGCAGGCTACGAATATTCTGCGCATTTTACAGATTTATCCAGAATTATTTGGACCTGGGGAATCGTTTGTGTTTCAGCAGGTGCTCTTTATAAAGAGGTGCTCTTTACAAAGTACCCCCTGCTGGGAACCCGAAAATTGTACAATCAGAGCAGGCTACGAATATTTTGCGCATTTTACAGATTTATCCAGATTTATTTGGACCTGGGGAATCGTTTGTGTTTCGGCAGGTGCTCTTTATAAAGAGGTGCTCTTTACAAAGTACCCCCTACAAACCCGCTGCTAGCACCGCTAGAGCACCCTAGGGGAGCCCTAGGGGGACCCTACATTCTCCCCCATTCATTCCAACCACTTTCGTATACAGGTCCCTATTAATAAAGAGCACTTTTCTAGGTGGGTACCTTTGTAAACAGGCGGGTACATACATGTATGTACCTTTGTAAACGGGGTACAGGGACGCCTGAAAGGCGAAGGTCGAAAGCGAAGTCGAAGACGAGCGTATTGCGGCGTGCGGCGTAGTCGAAAGTGAGGTTACGGGCGATAAGGAGGACGAGGGGTACAACGACAGTAAGAGCTGTCGATGCGGGCGGTTTGCAACGTCTCTTTCGAGATGCTGACTATGGGGGGGAAAGTAACTTGTTATTCGGTGTGCTATCGAGTCGTATTTAAGCTACAACGAGTGCGAGACCGTATCGTACGGAAACGAACATAGGTAGGTGCGTACAGAGACGAAACACGAGCGAAGTGGATAAAGATCATGTGTCGCAAGTCGAGGTGGGTCGGAACGAGCATATGTAGCGAGAGGGAGCTCTCATGGGGAACGAGAACGATGGATACCAGACAAACGATCAGCGCTGTCGCTACGATGTGATATACAGAAGGATGAAGTACGAACGATATTGTGGAGACGCGCCTCAGCGGTACAAGGCGCGCCAAACGTATACCCGCGAGCCGAAGTCGCAGCGGGTGGCGGACGATCTTCCGAAGTGGCTGGGAAGGTAGCCATGGCTTCGGGCTCGGTTCGCCTCGGCTCGGAAAGGTCGGGACGATAGAAGGGATCAATCGGGAACGCTATAAGTGAGGGGGAGAATCGGACAGGGAAGTACCGGGTGACAGCCGGTTATCTCGGAGATACGCTCACGGGGCGTTTCACTACACTGATCTTGGTCCGGCAGCGACTTTGTGGCGTGTCTGCTGCTGATGGGCCGAAAGGCCTCGACCGAACCACGTGCGGGCGCCTCGGGGTGACTGGAAACGAGGCCGAAGCGCTGGGAAGTTCGGAGCCGAAGTCACGTGACTTCGGAACTTTCCGAAGTGGCTGTGCCGAAACGGCGGAAACGACGGTCCGGAGACCAAAGTCACGTGACTTTGGTTCGAAATGAAAAACCGAAAAGTCGCGGTGGAATCCCCGCTCGACGGGGAATCAGGCGTATCACCGCCCATCCAGTCGCTGCCCCACATCCGCTGCCGCTCCACATACCAGCACACATAAAACCATACCCGCCCATCCCACCACCTGCCCCGCATCTGCTGTCGCTCCACATACCAAGCTATATCGATGCACATTGAACCATACCCACCCATCCAGCCACTGCCCCGCGTTCGCTGCTGTCCCGGTCATCCCTGTCGCTAAGTCAAATGTCGTAAGTCAGTCCCGCAGAATGTCCTGCCAAGATAGCCTACCGTTGTCCAGCCCGTCACATGCCTATGCCTTCTTCTTCTCTTTCTTTGAAGCCCGGCTTTCTTCTTCAAGTTCCTATAGCAAGCGCGTCAGGACAGCTGCTGAGCGAGCAAATGCGACGAACCGAGCGGGTTGCCTCGTCTATGGCACTAAAGGCCTTCTGAAATTCGTCGTTTGTCATCTTTGAGTTGACTAGCTTGCAGCGTTTCATGTACAGATTCCTAAGTGTGATCGCTTCAGTTGTGCGGACCAACGACTGACACACAGCCTGAGCTCACCGAATCGTTGAGGAAACGCCAGGTTTGATGACTTTATCGCCCAATGCGGGAACCACTTTTGCTGGTGTGGATTTCACAGCTGTCGCACTCGAAGCAGTTGATGGAGCGTTGCCTGATGCGTAGAGTTAGATTGTAAGCGGACAGAGACTGTTGCATACCCTGTGCTGTCTTCTTAAGTGGCTTTGCTGGCATGAAGCGGACGATTGAGTTTGTGTCCTTGTCGGGGAAAAGGCCCGTGCTGTTCGGCCGCAGCAGGCAAACACAGAGATGGTGCGCACATAATAAGTGTATTAGCAACAAGAGAGACATAATGGTTACACAGGACTCACATGGGATTGACGATCTGTACCAGTGCGCGCGCCGGCGTGCTAGTCAGACATGCTCGACGTGTCTGATTGACAAGTACTCACTTTGATACTTTTTTTGGCGGCAGGGTTGGCAGATACAGGCGGTGCATTGGTTGTTGGGACGATATCCGCATTGGAGGGAACGGTGATCGGGGTACATGGCCTAGAGATGTTATCGTCAACAGAAGCAACCGGGCCGCCGTCGCTCGTTGTTGCCGTGCCACTGGTTGCGGCCGCAGGGAAAGGTTCAGCGGGAACAGATAAGCCTGAGAAAGACGTGGCGCCGCTCGAGGGAGAGTCTGCCGGCACGGAAGAAGGAGCTGCGCCGCTCAAGAGAGAGGAAGGAGCTGCGCCGCTCGAGGGAGACTCGGAGTCTGTGCGCATGGACGAGGGAGCTGCGCCGCCCGACAGAGAGGAAGAAGCCGCGCCGCTCGAGGGAGAGTCTGCGGGCACGGAAGAAGGAGCTGCGCCGCTCAAGAGAGAGGAAGGAGCTGCGCCGCTCGAGGAAGGAGCTGCGCCGCTCGAGGGAGAGTCTGCGGGCATGGACGAGGGAGCTGCACCGTCCGACAGAGAGGAAGGAGCCGCGCCGCTCGAGGGAGAGTCTGCGGGCATGGACAAGGGAGCTGCACCGTCCGACAGAGAGGAAGGAGCCGCGCCGCTCGAGGGAGAGTCTGCGGGCATGGACAAGGGAGCTGCGCCGTCCGACAGAGAGGAAGAAGATTCAGTCGTTGTGACACGCGGCGTGTCGATGCTGCTGGTGGTGCCAGGCGCAGAGGAAGGTGATGCGCGGATGGAGACGGCCTCAGTCGAGTCGATGACCACCTCTATGTGTTCGGCATTGGTATTTGAGGCTGTGGACGTGAATGCTTTGTCAACCGTGCTCAGCAACTTTGCGACGTACCAGCCCGAGTCTTTTTTTTACGAAGCGTATCAGTGTCTGCAACGTCATCAGCTGGGGCACTCCGCTTGCGACCACGATTTGAGGATGCTTGTTGAGGTTGCAGCGTTGAAGTGGCGACATCCTGCTCCGCTTTGGCCTGTTGCTCGCGCCGCTGACGCGCGAACTGAGAATACTGCAGTGTAGCGAGGTGCTCCACTTTCCACTCGCCATGGCAGAGCTTGAGATACGGTGCAGCGTCGTACATAGTGGACTTGAGGATAGACTGAGCCTCGAGAGACGCCTGGCCCCATTTATCGGGTGCAATGTTACGCCTGACAAGCTCTTGAAAGACGTGCCTCAGATTGCGCCTGAGAAGCTCAACATCATCGCGCTTGAGTTGGGAGCCATCTGCGTACTCGATGAAGGGGAAGCCCTTCGTCGAGGTGGACGCATCACCCTGGCCGAGCGAAGGCTTGTTCTTGTAAAGGTCTCTGACCTTGATCCAGTCGGACCTATGCCAGAACTTGATGTTCGGTGATGGCTGCGAGGGCGCAAGCGCAGAAGCCAGCAGCTGAGTAACCGGTGCAGACCCAGGCTCGGAAACCAAAGACTGAGTGCTCTGAGCCCCAGCTAGTCCGTAGCGTACTGCCATTGAGCTTGAGTCACCCTCCGGCAGGTTAAGCGCTGCATTGGGTTGCCGGGACAGCTTGTCGTAGCTTGATCTTGGCGCATATTGTGGGGTCAGTATGCTTCGGGCAATGGAAGAGTAGGACACGTACTTCATTAAGCGCATGTCTATGCGCAGTTCATTGACCTCCGTCTTCAGCTTTGTATGCTCTTGTTGGAGGTCCTGGTGCGCTGTAAGAAGAGTCATCAATGTGGACTCAACGCCTTCTGCATGCTGGGTGACTCGGCTGCCGCTGGACATCCCGATTAGAGGACTTGAGTCTAAGCGGTAGTTGCGCTACGTCGTAGGCATCAGCATTGGTGGAAATTGTAGCTGCAGCAACACGCACCGTCGTACTACCAAACACAGGTCCTAGTCGCGGCGTTGTAGACCCACTCGCTGTTCTGATTCCACATTGGGAATCAGTTCTTTCAAGGAGAAACATAGCGCGTCGGAGTCCGAAGTAAAGTACACTTTACGGGTTCACCCGAGGCTCACCCGCGTTTTTCCGGAGCATTATTAAATTCTTTCTGAGCACAATACATATTAAAAGACTCAATGTTGCTGGGTCAGCTCAGAGGCTGAGTGCTATTGAGTGCGACATATATCAACATATGAATATTGACAGCTCTATTGGCTTCTGGGCAGGTGCAATATAAAATAAATTTGAGCTCACTGAAATAAAGAAAGATTACTTTTCATTTGTGGTCCAGAAGAATTAAAGATCGCAAACTGCCATGCCTGTGCATCTTGAAGTGGGACTACAAACCTTTGAAGGGTCCATACATTTTCTTGAAGGGTGTCTACAACTTCCTGAAGGTTCGTACATTTTCGACCTAGGCACCCTACACATCTCTTGAAGCATATCCTGTTCTGATTCCACATTGGGAATCAGTTCTTTCAAGGAGAAACATAGCGCGTCGGAGTCCGAAGTAAAGTACACTTTACGGGTTCACCCGAGGCTCACCCGCGTTTTCCGAAAAAAAATCGATTTTAAATTCATTTACTTTATTCTTTATATATAAATATATTATGCATGATATATAATCCTTCTTTATAACCTACATGTTTAATTTAAATGCTTTCATTCAGTGCTACTGTAGCAAATAACAAAATGCAAACGTGTAGAACTCATCATATGTCAGTATATATTTATTGTAGCTCCCTTTTCATCTCATTAAATACGCCTCAATAAGTAGCTAAGGAAAGCCTCAAAATCTTGCATTCCCAGGAAATCTCTAATTTGTCACAGGTATCAACTGTTACATTTTCTAATTCATGATATATTCTTCTTAACTTTAGTTCCCATGCTTTCGTGGAATCACCTGCCGTGCGTAGCAACGGCTCTCTTCAACATGTGTTGTAGTCGTCGTAGTCGTATTGACCAAACGATCCTTGCCTAGCAGAGTGAAGTGATCGTTGCCGAGAGAGCACAGTTGCGTCGCGAGGAGGTCTCGAGTCAAGGTAGGAAATAGGGGTTCCAGGCTCGGGATCGTCTGAGTGAGCTCGAGCGTAACTGTGAGCCCTGTGAACTTCAGGTGGCAAGGAGAGCTCCTGCTCTCGATCTATAGCTGAGTATAATGATTCCATGTCTGAGTGGAGAGACGTGCGGTGTCTGGGGATGCAGTGAAGATGGGGGGAGACGACAAGATGGGAGGAGACGACAAAATGCGAGTGACGTAGGAAGCCGCGACTTGTCGAATTCCAGAGCACAAGATCATGTGATCGTGCTCTCTGCACTGTGACACGCCCGCGCCGCGTCTTGTGCTTCTTGCCATCTCCCCACCCTGCCCTCTAGCAGCCTCACCTCCTACAGTACGACAGTTTTGTTGCCAAGATGGCTTCTGGAGTGAGTCATTTTGTTTGCTGCTGCCATAACTTGCTTGCTGATACACCGACAGGACTCCTTGGAGTCTGTCGAAGTCGTCATACAAGGACATGGCACCCTGGACCTGATTTTCACGCCGGCATCCGTAGGTGTTGGTACAGTGAGTGAAACGTTCATCATGTCATTATTGGTTATTCTCATGCGCTCTAGCATATCCGCGTGCAGTCGATTGCAAGCGCATACACCTTGTCGGAATCGTCGCAAGCAGGCTCCCCCCCAGTCCATTTCACCGGTCCTACACCGACAACACCCATCCACCCAGCTACCGATGCCTCTGCACCAGCAGGAGATGTGGCCCCATCTCCTAGTGCTGCATCGATCGCCCGAGCTGGCGACCGAGCACCCGATCCCCAAATCCCACTGTGCTGTCCCCAGTGCCCGATCGCACCAGTCCTCCGCCTAGCAGCCACACGGAGGAATCTACCCCATCGCCTGCTCATTCCACCAACCAATCCCACACGGCTCAGCCGCTTGTATGCGCGGAATCGACCCGACTTTCCAGCCCCTTCGATGTCGGTGTCACTCAGCTCATGGAGGGCAACTTCAGCCTCCCCGATGTCACCAACATGCCCCTCAGCGTGCGCAGGATCGTTGAGGAGCCGGACGCGGCGTTGGACTGGCGCAGGAGGTCCCCTCTTCCGCGCCTCCAGCTCCATACTCCGGGGACGCGTGCGGGCCCATCCAGACGCAGGTGAGTGTGCTATTAGCATAGACCGTTTACTGGTTTGCCTGACACTGTGTTATAGGGACACTGAGCCGGGGCCTTCGCGCTCAGACGCCGAGTCTCCTTCACCTCTGGCCAAGCGGGCTCGTGTAGACTCGAAGAAAAGGGCATGAAGAAGGGTAAAAATTCTTGTACAACAAACATCATGTAAACTACATGATATGCATCTCGATGAACAAAGACATGCCTTCCTGAAGACTGGTCTGGATCGGTCTGAAAGGAAGTGAGTGCCTCCCCGGTCTGTCGCGCGCCGTCGGCAAGCTCAACGCACCCGTCAGCGAGCCGTCCTGGGCACTGCATTGTTCTTTTCAATAACAATAACTACGACGCAAACCAGTGCGTCGCAGCCTTCGTACGGTGCAGATGGCCGCTGACCGCAGATGGAAACAGGCTGCAGGCGCTGTCGCATCACCTGTGCTACGTCTACTACGCCCGCGCGACCCGGTCGGTCTCCACCCCCGCCCCTGTGTACTGTAAGCCCCGATCCACCGCTGTCGGCCACGTCGTGTGCTGATGGCCCTGCAGATGCCGACGTGCGTATCGCCGGTTTCTACGGATGCGGGGAACACTAGTACTGACACGCGCCGCCCAGCTCGTGTGCGGGCGCGCGGGGCTGTATTTCAAGGACAACCTGGGGTATTCGGACGTCGCGAGCGACTCGCACAACACTTTCAACCTCAACAGGTGGCGGGAGGGCTTTGCAAGCCCGGGCCCGGAGAAGATGTTCTTCATGTGAGCCTGTGCCGGGCCGCCGCGGGCTCGCGATCTATCCTGTGTGTATTTATGTTTGATTTGTATGGGAAAATGTATATCTGTAGGTACGACAGGCTATCTTACGGTTGTGACATGATGTACGGCGATGCAACGCTACCTTCCGCGACGGGCTCCTCGTCCTCCTGCGCACGCTGAGAGGCGCGGTCGCGATCCCGCGCGATCGCGAGCTCGGCGTCCCGCGCCTTTGCGCTCTTCCGGCGCTCCTTGCGAGCCGCACGATCGCGCCCCGCCTCCTCTTCCGTATCGTCCGGCACGACCACCAGCCCTCCCCGGTGCATGACCACTTACTCCTCCTGCTCCTCCTCGGCGAGCCCCGCGTCACGGCGCAGCGGCGAGCCGAACGCGGGACTGGGGTCGCGAGCACGATGTGGTCCGCGTCGTTGGTGTAGTCCGTGCCGTCGCCGCGCGTGATCTGGATGGACGACGCGGAGGTGAGCTTCGCGTGCCCGTCATGGTACGTGACGCCCTCGTGGTAGATGTTCTTGTGGTAGATGCCGTTCAGCCACTTGATGGCGGGGTGCGAGGGGCAGGGGGCGGGGTGCGAGGGGCAGGGGGCGGCGCGCGAGGGGCAGGAGGCGAGGCAGTCAGCATCAACCGACCTACCCTGCACAGCTGCGTCCCCAGACTTTCGCGATCAGCGTGCAACAGCTGCCTCTCCTGCTAGCGGTGGAGCCGGAGCGCGTGCTCGCGCAGCACCTGCTCCGCGTGGGCCTGCACGGCGAGCTGCTCGAGCTGGCGGTCGAACGCCGTGGCCTCGCGCTGGTGGAGCCGCGCGGCCGCCTCGCGCGCGCCCTCGGCGGCGTGCAGCTCTGCTAGGGCGCGGCGGTAGCGCGCCTCGGAGGCCTGGAGGTCGGTGGGGGCGAACAGGGCGGCGTAATCGTCGGTGGGGCTGAGGTACGACGGCGAGTACGGGGCATGCGGCACGGGGAGGTACGCGGGGTAGCGCTAGGGCTGGGAGAATGGACGTGGCGGGCCGGGTGCTATCTGCGGAGCAGTCAGTAAGGCAGGGTTGTGTTGCGAATGAAGAGGCTGCGCGGCTGTGTGCTGCCAGCTGGCTGCGCGTCGCAGAGGTGGAACCGCGCCGAGGCGCGTAGTCCTGCGGCGCGCGGCCTGCTGCTGTGCGCGGTGATACGCTATCACCCGGGACGGACCCTAGCGGGGCGTGCGGCGAGTGCCTCACAGGGACAACAACCACCAACACTGCCTCCTATACGTCGCGATCCAGTCCGGGTGACTAGTCTTGCTGAGGGGGGAAGGTGTTCGTGCCGCTGTTGCGCTTCGTGCCCTCCCCGCGGTCGTGCGGGGCCACCTCCTACCGCCTAAACACCAAACTAAACACTCACCTGCCTGGGGATGCCCTCTACGGGATCCTCCTCCGAGTGCTTCGCACCCGTGTGCGAAGCGTCCGCCTATGGGCCGTCGCACCCCCTCTTGCCTGTCCGCCTGCCTACCTGTTCCCACATCGGTGGGGTCCTTCCTTCCTAAGTCTGGTAGCGCCTCAGGCTACAGTTTCTGTGAGGTAAAGGGTGTGGGTGGCTTGCGCCGCCCACAGGTTGATTGGGTTGCTACGTCTCGCGCAGCTCCCTAAGTAGTGGCTCTACCTACGTCGCTAAGCCCTCCCGATCTAGCCCGTTCCGGTGATCCGTTCCGTCGCCAGTCCCGGTTGCTCCTGGGTCGCCGGACCACGTTCCCATCACCCCCGCTCCCGCGACCCTGCGCCTCGCATGCTGCTTCCCCGTCTCGCGACGTCTCGCTACACGCTTGCCCGCGGCCTGAACCTATCATTTCTCCCCCCAACTGAAACTGCAACTGTCCCCAGTTGCCAGGAACCGTGCGGAAGCGGCATATAAGGGCTCGCGACCTTTCGCGATAACGTCGCTTGTAGCATCCCTTTGCCGATTTCTGTCCCGCGATGTCCCTCCCCGCAGCGTCTGCCACCGCCGACAACCTCGACCTCCTCCGCCTGTTGACGCAGGCCCCCTTCGCTGGTTTTGACCTTGGGGATGCCGAACGGGAGGTTGCGCTACGTCTAGAGTGGGCCGACAAAGTCAACCAGCTCGTGGTGCGTGCTGGTCCCCGACCGCGTCTTTTCACGGCTTGGCTGATGATGAACTCACTTCCAGACCCTTTCTTCAATCCGCGCGTCCCGCAGCCTGCGCGATCTTGCCTTCCACTTCACCTCGCCGATCCTCGAGTTCATGGTGAAGCTCGTTCCAGCGTCCGCCCCTCTCGCCCAGCGCTTCGAGGGCACCCTCATGCGTACCCTCCCCGACTCAGCGCGCGCCAGCCCGCGGTGGTCCCAGATGTTCTCCCCTTTCCCTGCCGACGCTACCGACGCGGAACTCCACGTCTTGATCACCATCGTGGAGGCTGGGCTCTGGACCGTGTACTACTTCGGAGACGGTTCTGTCGAATCCTACCTCCATGAAATCACGGAGTTGCATGGCGCCTTCCCCACCCTGCGTCCTCAGGGGATGCAGAGCTGGCTCCTACGTGATTTCGACGCCCGGGCCGTCCATGGGATGTTTGTTATTACCCGCGAAGACGCCGTGTGCCGCGCCCTGGCCTACCACGTCCGTGGTGCCTCCAGCTCCCCCCACTCTCGTGCCTACGCGGGCCGCCTCACCACGGGCGTGGTGTACTACCTATTGGGGGGCCTCGCGGAGGACTCGGTGGATATGTTACGGGACTTTACCACCATTTCCGAGGCCTTCGACACGTTTCGCGATATTTGGGCGGACTGGCCACTGGTGTTGGATCGCCTCGACATGCGCTGGGCCGCGATGGCAACCTGTATGGGCGGGATGCTGGACGCATGGGGATTAGGGTCCCGCCTCCTGGCCAACCTCCAGCCCGCAGACTTCCTGGTCCAGGATATCAGCGTGGCCTCGATTCGCGCCATCGAGCAGATCAGTTCTGCGCGCCTCTCGCACATCTCCTCCTCCCAAGCCATAGCTGAGATACCCCTAGGCTTCGATGCCATAGTCCATCCCTCGGACCAGCCGGGCCCTCTTCCCTTCCCCGCGCACCCCACGGTACCAGCGCCGACGGCCCCCTCCGCGTCTCCTACCTACGCCGGGGAGATACCGCCGCCCATCGCCAGCTCGGAAGAAGTCGAGGAGGGGGAGGTGATCGAGCTTCTGATGGAGCGCGAGGAATAGGTATATTCCCGGGCAAATGTCTGTAGAATGTTCCATAGCTATTGAAATGGAACCAGGAGCCATGTGCGGCTTCCCCCTGTCCCTGTGCCACGTTTCGCGATGCCTTGCGATAAGCTCCTGGGCCCATGCCGGAGGCTCCGTCTGGGTCGCGATCTGTCGCGATAACCCACGTTGGCCGGAACTCCGGCGAGACCCCCGTGTTTTGGTCTTCGCGCTGTATCGCGACGCCGCGATGGTGTGCCTCTTTCCCTACTCGCGCCGCCTATATGAGGGGGCTGCGACGATGGCCTTTTCCAAAAAAAAAACCCTCAACGCCCCAGTCCGTCCGACTACCTCCTCCACATGCAGGCCGTCCTACTCCGCGCGTTTTCGCGTTTCCGGCTGTACCAGCTGTTGATACATCCGGTTGAGGTGCCCTTGCCTGGTGCCGACGCTTCCTCATTTCCCGCGGCCGCCGTTGCCTGGCTTCAGGAGATCTCCGACCTATTGGTGCGTCGTCCCGCGGCCCTCTTTTCCCTCATCCCGGCCTCGTACTGACGTTGTCTTCGCTTCTTCCCCCCTTTTCAGCAGGACCATCGCGAGACGTCGCATTTTACCCTACCGGCCCTCGCGTCCATGACCGTCGTCTCGACGCTCTCCTACCTAGCGGAGCGCTTTCCCGAAACGTTCGAACAAACCGCCCCCATTCGCGCGAATATCGTAGGAAATATTCCGTTCGGAGGGGACAACGCCCCGGGGCAGCCACCCAGCGTCGCTCTGCTTCCTCACGTGGTCCATGTGGACTCCTTGGCCCACCTGGTGGAGTGCTCCGTTTGGTTGCTGTACCGTCACCAACTTCACGGCCGGGCAACTTTCGAGGTCAACTTGGCAGCGCTGTTCGGCCCCGAGTTTGCCCCCCGTCCCGACGGCCTTGCCACCCGTGTTGCCGAGTTATTCCTTCGCGACCTCGATCGTTTGAGTGACGACCTCGACCACGCCGACGGGCTGGTCGGGGCCCTCATGCTCCCCTTGAACCGCGCCGTGATCGGAATGACCCACCCCCGCGACATTGGCGTCCTCGACTTCCTTGCGGCCGCGAGTCCCTCGTTGCAGGCTGCCCATCGTGCGAACGTCCGTGAAGCCGCCGACTATCTCGTTCCCGGCCTCAAGTTGGTCGCGGAGCTTCGCGACTTCGTTTGGGCGGACCAATTGAACGCCAGCCACCTGCGCCACGCCGTCACTCGCCTCGAAGGCACCGCGGGAAAGCTGCTGTACGATGCCTGCGAAGTTGCCGCGGTCCTCGACCACCTCGCCGGTGCCGGTCCTATGCGCCGTATGCTTACCGCCCTTCCCTTCCCGCCGCTTACTCACCGAGTCATCCGCCGCGGCTCTATCGCGTTCTCGTGGGGGGTCCCCAACCTTGTTGAGGTCGTGGGCCCGAGGCCTCCTGATGCCCTGAGTCGACGGGCTGGTCGTAGGAATGGGGGTAACCGCGCCCGGACTCCCGCGCCCAATGGTGCGTCTGGGTCCGGTGCGCTGATGGGACCCGCAGCGCTACAGGCACCGAAACGGACCAATCACACCGCTACACCAAGACACACACCCCCGAGACTACACCTTTCATTCCTGCTTCACAGAGAGCATCGCACGACGCGACACAGCCAGACCGCTGGGCCGACACGATGCCTTAAACCAGGAAGCCGTAGCGACATCCAGGTCGCGCCACCTTTGCGATACCACGGGCTACGCTGCCCCGACTCAACCACAGACTGGAGTGATACAGTGTGGTAGGTTTTATGACTGACGTTTATATTCCAGGATAGCGACTCGGACGGTACAAGCGCGGGGACACAGGTCGGACGGTCGGACGGCAAGGGCGACTCCGCAACTAGGACGGACCGGCGGCGACAGACGGGAGGGTCGCACCGAATAGTGTGGGAAGAGACGCAACGTGCGACGGTCGGACGGGAGCGGAGAGAGAGAGAGAGAGGGAGAGGGCCGCAGGACGAGGGCAGGACCCGCGGGGTCCTGGGTGGTTTGTTCGGGGCACGGTCGCGATCTTGGGTTTCTTCCTCCGACCCACTACCTCTTGGGCCAGCGGTTGGCTGCTCGCTCCCTCCATTTCTATCGACGTTCCCGGGGCCTCCCCCAGGGTTCATCTCATCATTTGTGGAGCCCACCGCGAGGGGGCTAGTGTCAACCGCTCAGCAACCCGATGGCACCAAAGGCGAGGGTTATCGTAGAGCCCACTCGACGTGCACCGCCCCGATCGGCCCCGTCGGAGTACTCGACCAGTCAGCGGGCGGAGTCCATGCCAGGACACCTCGCATCGTCGGAAGGTGGGGCGTCGGACGAAGAGCGCGCGACTTCCAGCGCTGAAGGCGCCGAGGGCGACAACGAAAACGACGACGGCGAGGCATCGGGTGTGTCGGACGCAGCACCCGAGAACGACGGGGATGCTGCGGGCGAGGCTCCCGGCGATCAAAACGCGGAGGCAGGCCCTGTCCAATCGGAAGAGTCGGAGCACGGTTGGGATGGTAGACGGTCCCTCCATCAGGAGCTCCTGGACGTCAATGAGGCGTCGATCGAGTTGCTGACTGGCGGAGCGATGCGACAATGGTCGTCGCCGGAGCTTACCCCGTCGGAATCGGAGCCCGAAGTGGCTGCGCTGATTGATGAGGACCGAGACGAGGCACAGGTGCCTTCCGACAGCGACCGCTCGGCTTCCGACCGCGGAAACGTCGGAACGCACGGAGGTTTATCAGGAGACGGGCGTGGAGCGGCCGCACAGGTTTCCCGACCAGTTTCTCCCACATCGCAATCCAGTACTCCGTTATCGCGTTTACCCCGTCGCACGACCATGGCCACTCCGATGCCTACCCGTGGCGATCGCCAAGCCCCTAAGTTCGACAATCTTAAGCCGCGCGAGCTGCAACGCTATTTCGCGGAGTTGAGGCACTTGTTCACGCGGGCGGGTATCGAGGACGGCCAGGACCAGGAGAAGAAGGAGCACGCCACGCGATACCTGGACGTCCTTACAGCAGACCAGTGGCAAAGCCGACCCCAGTACGCGGGCAATGCGACGTTCGAAGAGTTCGTGACCGCGATCATAGCGCTATACCCCGGAGCGGACGAGGAGCGCAAATACACGATGGGCGACCTCGATCAGCTCGTCGCCGAGACAGCCCGCCGAGGCATCACGACCATCGGCGACGTTGGGGAATACTATCGCGGTTTCTACGCGATCTCCCAGTTTCTTATGGGGCGGCAGCGTATCTCCGAGCGCGACCGCGACTACACTTTCTTGCGTGGATTTCAGAAGGGACTGCAAGATAGGATAGAGCAGCGGCTGCAGCTGAAGTATCCCGACCACGATCGCGACGGCCCGTACCCGATGGACCAAATAGTGGAAGCGGCGCGGTACGTGCTGCACGGCACGTCGAGCACCCCGCGATCGGCAGGGCTCAGCGTCCCCGCGGGTCTGGCCGACTTGTCCCAACCCGTGGCCGTCAAGGCGGAAGAACCTGCGATCAAGGTCGAGCAGTTTGCCGCTCTGATGGAGAAGGCGGCCGAGCAGATCGCGAAAGCGTATAGCGCGGGGAGAGCCGATGCGATGGGGATGAGTAACGCAGGCCCGCAGCCGTCGGCGTACACGCGCGGGCCACCGGGCCCGATGATGGCGTCGGCCGCTCGTTTCGATCGTCCTCGCCCGGCCCCGGGACAGGATGGCGCCAGGTGCTCGTTCTGCAACGGCCCCGAGCACTTCATCCGCGAATGCCTCGTCCTGCAAGACTACATAGCGACGGGGCGGGTGGTACGCAACGAGATGAACCAGGTGGTACTCAAGAGCGGCAGGCCAGTGCCATTTGGGCTAGGCCCGATTCAAGCGAGGGTAGACGAATATTATCGCACGGACCCGTCCGGGCTGCGCGCCGACGTCGCGGCCAGAGTCGCGGGCAACGCGACGGAAACAATGATGTTGGCATCGACAGGCCCCATCGCTGTCACCGACTACCCACTCCGACCCGCGCGCGACCAGCCCGTCGCCGGGCTCATCCAGTTAATCCCGCCATTGACGGACGACGAGCGACTAGAGGAGTTGCGTCAAGAGATGGCGGTGCTAACACTCATGAAGGAGCAGAGGAACGCCGGCCGGGTCCGAAGGGAGGCTGCGATTCGCAACGGAGAGTTACCGCCACCAATCGGGCCGCTGCCCGGGGAGAGAGTGCGATCCAGGAAGCTAGTCCCTGAGGTGGTGATATCCCCGTCGAAATTCACGGCAAAACGGTCGAAGGTTACGTTCGCGGTGCCCGAAGATCCAGAGGATGCGGAAGAAGCGAGGGAAGCGAGCGAGGGCGAACCGACAGTCGAGAAGGACCCCAACGAGATAGAGCCGGAACCCATCCATCCGTTTGCCTCCGTACCCGACGCAACCTACATACCCGTCGGGGACGCGTCCCGACCAGACAAAGGGAAGAAGCCAGTCGCCGCCTATACCAAGGACACGCCCATCCATAGTGAAGAGGTCGCGAAGGAAGTCTACGGCCGCGCGATGGGGACTTCCGTCACTCTGACGCAGAGCGAGTTACTGTCGCTGGCGCCAGAAGTACGCTCCCAGTTGCGATACGCTATCACCCCGCGACGCATAGCGGCCCCGGTACTGTCCAGCGGGGACTCCCCAGTAGCGGTCCTACACACGGTCGTAGCGGAAGGGGAAGGGCCTACCAAGGAGTGGTCGGACCTACCCGGCGACTTGTACGAGGAAGAGCGCGAGCAGGAGAGAGATCGAGCGCGGGGATACACCTCGCACATGCCGTCGTCGTTCTTGCAGGCCATACAGAGCCAGCCAGCGGTGCCGCCTCGCGGGTCGCTAGTGCTCTCCGACCCGATGCTGACGTTGATGGGTGCCTCGGCCGAGAAACCGGCCCCGCTGGTGGTCGCAAAGGAGTCATCGGCATTGCGAGCGGTCCTGCCCTTGGTGGATAACCAAGCGCACATTGAGGCCATCCTGGACCCAGGGTCGCAGGTCATCTCCATGTCCGAGGACGTTTGCCATTTTCTCGGCCTAGCATACGATCCCGCGATCACACTGGACATGCTTTCCGCCAACGGCTCGATTGACAAATCCCTCGGGCTAGCCCGCAACGTAGCGCTAAAGCTAGGCGACATTACGCTCTACGTGCAGATACACGTCATACGTTCTCCGGCCTACGACATCCTGCTAGGGAGGCCCTTCGACGTCCTCACTGGGAGTATAGTCCGCAACTTTGAAGATGAGCGACAGACCATCACGATCACCGATCCCAACACTCAAGCGACGGCGACCGTCCCGACAGTAGAGCGAGGCTCGCGTCGCATCGTTCAGAGCGCCGGCGAGCGCAGGGATTTTCGGCTCTAGAGGCGTCGTTGGACGACCAGGCGGAAGTGGCGCTCGTCCTCGAGTTCACGGGCGACGCCGCCGATCCTATTTCCGTGGAAGCCGTGGTCCCCTTCGACTCCTCTAGTTCGCCGGAAGAGTTACGAGCAACCTATCTATCATTTTGCGATCTCCCAGAATCTACCCCTCCCATATTTAATCGGCCGACAGACGCGACTTTGGACGCTCCGTCGGCGCCCGTCTTCTTTCTCGCCCCAGCCGGGGTGCCCTCGTTCGCGGGCGAACAGGAATTTCGCGACTGTAAGTCGTTGCCTAGCAGCGCGCGGGCACGCGCGGTTTTCGCAGCGACCAAGAAAAAGTATAAGCCCGCCCACCTAAAAGTGAAGCCAGTACTAGCCGACTTGCCTGGGCAGTTCAGAATCATACGCGACATACGAGGCGACCCGCTAGCGACACTACCCAAGTTACCGACGAAGCCCCCCGACTTCCGGCCGACGGGGCGTTACACCGAGGAGCGCCGCGACCAATTCGACGTAGTTCACGAGGGGGACTTCTTGTGGAAGGAGGAACGCAAGCTGATGCACCATTTTATGTGCGAGCACAACGGTGCGTTCGCGTGGGACGACAGCGAGCGAGGCCACTTCCGCGAAGATTTCTTTCCGCCGGTCACGATACCCGTCGTACCGCACACGCCATGGGTACAACGCAACATACCGATCCCGCCGGGAATCTACGACCAAGTCATGGAACAAATCAGTCGGAAGTTGGCCGCGAACGTCTACGAACCATCCAATTCGTCGTATAGGTCGCGGTGGTTCTGCGTGGTCAAAAAGGATGGAACGAGCCTGCGCATAGTGCACAGCCTGGAGCCGTTAAACGCCGTCACGATAGCTCATTCCGGTGTGCCCCCGTTTACCGACCAACTGGCCGAGCAATTCGCGGGTCGGGCTTGCGGCGCGATGCTGGATCTGTACGTCGGATACGACGAGCGAGCGTTGGACCCAGCGTCGCGCGACCTCACTACGTTCCAGACCCCTTACGGCGCGCTGCGGTTGGTAACACTACCGATGGGCTGGACGAATTCAGTGCCTATCTTCCACGACGACGTCACACATATCCTGAGGCCGGAAATTCCCCACGTCACGATACCGTTTATTGATGACGTACCGGTCAAGGGCCCCGCGAGCGAATACAAGGACGACCAGGGGAAGTACGAGACAATCGCTGACAACGAGGGCATCCGCCGATTTGTCTGGGAACACTTTCAGAATCTCAACCGCGTCGTACAGCGCATGGGTTATTCGGGCGGGACGTTTTCGGGTTGGAAGACTATTTTGTGCGCGCCCGAAATTGTCGTGGTCGGACACCGCTGCACGAGGGACGGGCGGATCCCCGACGAACAACGGGTGGCTAAGATTGTGAATTGGGGGCCATGTCAAGACCTGTCTGATGTACGGGCGTTCCTCGGGACGGTCGGGGTGCTGAGGATCTTCATCCACCATTTCGCACATCGCGCGCATGCGCTCACGCACCTTACAAGGAAAGATGTGCCGTTCGAATTCGGAGCGGAACAGTTAGCAGCTATGGAAGATCTCAAAAGCGCGTTGCTGGAGTCGCCAGCTCTGAAACCGATCGACTATCAGTCGGGCGAACCGGTTATCCTCGCGGTCGATACGTCTCCTATTGCGGTCGGGTTCTTGCTGTGCCAGGCTGACGCCGACGATCCGAAGAGTCGCAAGAAGCGTCGGTACGCACGGTTTGGGTCCATCGCGTTGAACGATCGCGAGGCGCGTTTTTCGCAACCAAAGTTAGAATTATACGGCCTGTTTCGGGCGCTCCGCGCGCTGAAGATATATCTCATCGGAGTGCGGAACATGGTCGTGGAAGTCGACGCACGCTACATTAAGGGCATGCTCGACAACCCCGATATTGAACCCTCAGCCAGCATGAATCGGTGGATTATTGCCATTCTAATGTTCCATTTCGTCCTCGTTCACGTGCCCGGCCTATTTCATGGACCTGACGGGATGTCACGACGAAGGCGCCAACCGGGCGACGTACCAGAAAACGAGCACGACGGGTTCGAGGACTGGGTCGACGCCATGTATGGATTTATTCACCTCGTAAACGCATACGTACCGCGCAGTACAAGGCCACGGTCGGGGGATCCGCGCGACCACCCAAGGGCCGCGATCGCGACGTTCGTTACCCAGGCCGCCCCGACAGAGTTGTCTTACGACGCCGTCGACCGCGACATCAAGGCGCAGCAAGCCGACGAACGAATCGTGCGAGTACGGGAATGGCACAACACGCTCCAGCGGCCGGAAGGCCTAGCCGACCAAGAGTATGCGACGTTCCTGCGGTACTGCACCGAGTTCTTCCTCGACGGCACGAGTCTCTTTCGCAAGGAGCCCCAGGGGCGACACCAACTCGTACTGCCCCCGGAACGCCGCATAGGAGCCCTGAAGGCGTGCCACGACGACGTCGGCCATCGCGGCGCGTACCCGACGAAGATGTTTCTCCTCGAACGCTTTTGGTGGCCCTACATGGACCGCGACGTCGCGTGGTTTGTGCGATCGTGCCACATCTGCCAGGTGCGGCAGGTGAAGCACGTGCTGATCCCCCAACGGTCGCGACGCCGGCGCCGCTGTTTGCCAAGATGTACGCTGATACCATGCACATGCCGGCTTCACGGGGCTTTAAATACATCGTACAAGGAAGGTGCTCGGTCTCGCACTTCCCAGAATGGCGTATGCTGCGACAGGAAAACGCGAAGTCGCTCGCACGATGGATATTCGAGGACGTACTCTGTCGCTGGGGAGCGCTCCGGGAAATTGTAACGGATAACGGAACGCCGTACCTGGCAGCGATGAAGCATCTCGAAGAAGATTACGGCGTGCACCACATCCGCATCTCCGGTTATAACTCGAGATCCAACGGAATCGTAGAGCGATCACATTTCGACGTCCGACAGGCCTTGTACAAAGCCGCCAACGGTGACGCGAGCAAGTGGGCCGCGGTCGCACACTCGGTATTCTGGGCGGACAGGATCACGACGCGCAGGCGTATGGGCTGCTCCCCCTACTTCGCGGCGACCGGCACGCAGGCGTTGATGCCCCTCGATATCGTCGAAGCGACGTACCTCCTACCACCGCCCGACTCAATACTGTCGACCACGGATTTAATCGCGCGACGCGCTGTCGCACTACAGAAGCGCCGCACCCAGCTCCGCACACTCCACTCGAAGGTGTTCGACAAGCGGCGGCACGATGCTCTAATTTTCGAGCGCGACCACGAAGTGTCGATCAAGAATTACGGCTTCCAACGAGGGGACCTCGTCCTGGTGCGCTTCACGCAGTTCGAGAAATCGCTCGACCGCAAGATGCTGCCCCGTTACGACGGTCCGTTCATCGTAATCGGACGGCGACGCGGCGGGCCGTACGTCCTGTGCGACATGCACGGGGCGGTCTTTGACAGGCCCACAGCGGAGTTTCGCGTCGTTCCGTACTTCGCGCGACCGCACATCACGCTACCTCCGCTGCCGGAGTTCATTGACATACCCGCCAGGCGACTAAACGAACTCCTCGGGCAGCCTGACGTCGACGCCCAAGCACAGGAATCACGCAGCATCGACAGCGACGCGTCGGACACCGCGAGCAACAGCGCAGAAGACGGCAGTGTCACCTGACAGGCCCTGTACCGCTGCTGGGGTCAGCAGTCTCAGTCGGGGGGAGGATGCGACGAGACGAGACTAGGAGGCACGCTAAGGAGATACACCACGGACAGTACATTGACCCTACTGATTTAACTTATTTTTTCTTCCTCCTTTGTGGTGGGGGAGCACTAAAATTCTATTTTTACGAGCACATGCAGGTGGACAGCACACGAGAATCAAGAAAGGTAGCAGAGGTACGCTACGCAAGAAAAAGGGAAAAGAAAACACGTCGAGCGGCCGGGTATCGTACAACTATAGAAGGGGAAAAGGACAGGGAAGGTCGGGAAAACTTACACTACTCGTCGACGTCCATGGCGACGGCCTCCGCGGAGGCAGCACCCTCCTCAGCAGCCGCCTCGCTGCTCTCCTCGTCCGTCGCGACTTCCCCGCCCTCGGCCACAGCGACGCCCGCGTCGTCTTCTTCCTCCTCATCCTCCGCATCGGCAGCACCGTCCGACGGTTGGTCGACCTCGTCGGGACCGTCGCTCTTGGCTGCGACTACGTCGTCCTCCTCGCTGCTCTCCTCGTCCGTCGCGACTTCCCCGCCCTCGGCCACAGCGACGCCCGCGTCTTCTTCTTCCTCCTCGCCCGTCGCAACTTCCCCGCCTTCGTCACCATGGTCGGCCGCAGCGTCCGACGAACCCGCGACGGGAGCCGGGCTGGCACGACCCGAAGCGTGGTCGTCCTCCTCCTCGTCGGGACTCGGCGGCTGGTCGGGGACGGCGAGCTCGTCTTCGTCCTCGTCGGAGTCGGCGGGATCGCCCGGCGTCGAGGCGGCGACGGAACTCGGCGGGATGGTGGCAATGGCCGGCGAGTCGGGAGCGTGGGCAGCGCTAGGCCCGGCGATGGGGGAACCAGGCGGCGAGGGAGAGGGAGCGGCGTCGGAGCCGGGGACCTCGGACGTGTCCCGCGCCCCGTACCGATGAGTCAACTGCGCCCAGCGAAGGAGGAGGCGGTCGTGGCGGTGCGGCCAGGTGAGGAGGACGGTCCGACTGGCATCGAGCTCCGCCTGGACGAGGGCGATGGACTCGGCGCCCTCGGGGAAGCGGTCGGCAGCCGGGAGCGACTCGAACCGACCGACATCCGCGTCCACAGACGACAAGACCTCGGCCAGGAGCTCGCGGGCGCGGCGCGGGGGATCTGTGAAAGGGGACCAGAGTCGTCAGAGAGGGGACCGGCGAGAGACGGGGGAGCACCCACCCATGGAGTCGGCGGACGCGAGCAGGTCCTCCAGCAGGCGGGCGGTGGACGACATCGCGGCGGCACGAGGTGCCGAGCGAGACCGCGGGGCACGAGAAGCAGCCCGCGAGCGGCCAGGACGCCCGCGGTTGGAGCGGGGAGGGGGAGCGAGCGGTCGCGTACCGTCCGCGAGCACGGCGCCGGAGCAGGATTTTCGCTGCGCGCGGCAGCGGATGCACTTCGAGGGTCGGTGCGGCTTGAACTCGCACCGCTTGGGCCCTTGCTTGAAGTTCGTGGCACAGCGGGTGCACCGGGTGGCAGTCTGCGAAACGAGGGGCGTGAGTCAGAGCGGGTACAGCGGAAGGATGGCGCGACTTACCTTGAGGCGCTCGCCGGCGTAGCGCTCAGTGTTCGTGGGGCGGCGGTCCGACTTGTGGAACATCGCATCGCCGTCCTCGTCGACCGCCTCCGACAGCGAGTCGTCGAGGCCGACAGGAGGCGACGGCGACGAGGCGCTACGGCGGGAGAGGGCGGGCGCGACGGAGGCGGGGGTCAGACGGCCCCTTTTGGTGGGGCGACCACGGGCGGAGCGGGGGCGAGGCGGCGAACGGGGAGACGATGTAGGCGCGGGCGAGCGCGACGCGCGGCGCTTCCCCGCGACCTTGGCAGACACCGAAGCGGTCGACACATCGGTGCGCGCAGCGTGGCGCTCACCCCGAGCAGAACGAGGGGACGCAGGGGGTACAGCGCGCGGCAGCACAACCTCGACACGGTTGGCGGGCACGCGGCGAGCCTGTGAGCGCAGCCGGGGGCGTGTTAGCGGCGATATAGGCAAGACGGGAAGCTGACGCACCTTGGGGCGACCGGTACGAACTGGGCGAGTCTCCGCCTCCACGTCCCCTCCAGCGACGACAGCGGGCGGCAGAGTAGCGGCGGGTCGGGTAGGCGGCGGGGCGGACGCGGGGGCGTCGACGGCGTCCTCGTCCTCCTCCTCGTCGTCGAGGGCCTGGTGCGGCGGACGGACGGCCTCCTCGAGGGCGTAGAAGCGCGCCCGCGCCGCGGCCGAGAACGTAACGCCGCGATCACGAGCGTCGTGGTAGGTGCGCTGAGCGGCGACAGACAACGAAGAGTTAGCGGGGTTGGCAAGGACTGTGAGAGCGGGCGCACCATGAACTGGCGGACTTGGGGCCGCAACAGAGCGAGCTGAGGCTCGGCGGTGGCGTCGCGAGCCATGCCCGCCAGCAAGGCGTGCTGGGCGTCCAGCAGCGCGCGGGTGGCAGCGGTGTCGGCGGCGGATGCGGCGTCCATGGGGAAAGGAATCGGGGTGTCGAGGGAGGGAGCGAGTGAGAGGGGAAGGAGGGAAGAAGGGCGACGGCGACTTCGCCACAGGCGCACGAACAATGGCGCGTGCGTGGGAGCGACCGGCCGCGTGGCCCGGCCAGAGCGCTGGTTTTGCCTCCGAGCGCCCACGACGCCGGGTCGATCCGCGATCTGATCAGCGATCGTTGATTTGATCCCGCGACAGGCCCCGGACCGGTGCGGGACGCCACGCGCGGCTCCGACGCCGCGTGGCGGGCACGTGTTGCTGGCGCGAGCGAAATCGCACAAGTCGTTGGCGCCCGCCCCTCCCACGGGGCGCGACCACGGTACACTGGCGTCGCACAAGCGGGTAACGCGTCGCAAGTTCAATACTCGTATTGGGAGGCATTCAACGACGTACATGCGGGCACAAGGCACTACACTAACGCGGGCTCTTTCTTTCCCTTTATCTCCCGACGCTCCGACAGTGCGACGACGCTACAGCGTGGCAGGATCGTCACGCGGGATACGCCCCTGCTGATTGAGGCGCCCCCGAGTCGCACCCCCGCCTCGACGACCACGGTGCGCGTTTTGCCAACCCATCGGGACTGCGCGGAACGTCACGACCTCGTCCAAGAACATCGTCGGGTCGCTGTGGACGTCGGCCAATAACTCGGTGGGGAGGTTCGACGCGAGGATAGCGCTCTCAATGGCGGTGCGCGCATGAAGACTGTCGATAGTGGTGGACCACTGCAAGGCGTCGCGCAGATACGCGGCAGCGGCGGCCTCCAAGAACCCATCCGCAGAGTCAAAGGCGTCGGCATACGGACCCCAGCGACCACGCGCGCGGCGGTCGTCGGGTCGCGCAAGTTGCGCGATGGTGCCGTAGATCGACGCCAAGGTCGCCACGGTCTCGGTGGTGTGGGTAATGAGCGTATCGGACAGAGGGTGCGCGAGGGTACGCAGGAGGTCGGGGAGGGATATGCCGGTGGTCGAGTAGGAGAGGCGATGGACCTCGGACAGGAGGGCCTCTTCCCCGCCGTTCAGGCGCTGAAGAGCCGAAGCGCAAGCATTCATGCCGGCAATGAACTCCGCGTGGACTGTCGCGTCGATGCCCGCTCCGCGACCGGTGGGATGAGCGGCCAAGCAGAGCTCACCAAGGCTGCGACGGTACTGGGGAACGGACGTGCGGCCCGACTCAAATGCGGCCCACAGGGCGCCCTCGCAGAGGCGCGAGAGCTGGCGAGAGTGGTCGCGATTGTTCGGGAAGGTGAATCCAGCGATCGGGCGAACCGAAAATGTCGGGTCGAGAGGAGCGGACGTCGGAGGCGCGAGGTCGCTGATGAGGTTACCACCCCATTCAGCAAACGCGGCGCGCGACTCGGGGGACACAGTGAACAGCGTCTCGAAGACGGGGCTGACAATTGCCTGGACAAGACGAAGGACGGATGGCTTCGCAGTGTTATACACTTCATTCTGGATAAGCGCGACACGGACGTGAGCGGGGATCGCAACGACAGCGCGAGGACTTACGTAGAGCGTAGCAACCTTGCGACCCCACTCCTCCCGAGCCAGAACCAGGGTCTCGACGGGAGCGGTCTCCAGGTCAATCGCGGGCGGAGTGAGGAGTAGCCCGACAAGGGCGAAAGCACGCGCCTCAAGGGTGAAACTGGACGACATGGTCGGAGGCTGGGTCGCACGCACCGACCGCACTCGTTATGTAGGCCGTCGGAAACCCGCCGCGACCCGATATGCCGGGGTTTGGCCGGAGAATTTGCGTCTGAGGACAGGCGCAGATTTCAGTTGGGGGGAGGATGGTCAGTCACGAGCGACGAGGAGAAAGATAGGGATTTTCTCGGCGACGGGTGACCAGCCTGCGCAGGGTGCACGAGGAACAAGTAGCCAGAAGGGAGCGGGACAAGACAAAGTCAGAGCCGACCACGCGCAACCGAATCCGCGATCCATCAGAACACGGTCGGAGACCGCGCGACGCTATGAGTCGCCCACGCAGCGAAACGCGACGATCATTGCTATGAGACATCAGGGGCCACAGTTCTGTGCGATTCATGGCGGCCGGAGAGACCATTTACAGAAGGGGTACACTACTCGCGACTGCTCGCGATGTCGCTATCACTATCGCTGCGGTAATCCACTATCGCGCCGACATCGCCGACCACCACACGCTCCATCACAGCGACATTATCCCCGACACCCCCGGCGTCCACGGGATCGCCCTGCATCTGCTCGTCGGAATCGACACCGCCGGCATCGTCGTCAACCAAGCCGACACCCTCACCGGCGGGCAAGGCGGGGAGCCCCGACAATACACGATGGCGCACAAAGGTCACCAAGAGGTTGTTCGTGTAAAGGTCGGGCTCGGTCGGGGCGGCTGGGAAATGGCGCAGAACGTATGCCGCAGTCACTGCGTACTCCAGGAAGAGTCGGGTTGCGTGCTCGAGGGAGAGGCAGGGGTCGCGAACGATGGCTAACAGGTAGGGAGCGTCGGCCCAAAGGGCTTGCAGATTGGCGACGTTCTCCGTAGCCCCAGCGAGCTCCTCGACGGTCTCGCGGTACACGGCCTCGAAACGAGCTAAAAGACGCGCACCCAGTCCGCCGAGGTTGCGACCGTACTGCGTGGGGGGCGAAATGGGCCAAGCGGTCGACTCGCGGGCGACGTAGTCGGGAAGGAAAGCGGTCCCACCACGCGAGTGGCGAATGGAGAGCGCGGAACATTCCAAGGCCTCTCGGAGGACGTACGCGACCCACGTCTGGTTGCCCAGGGGACGGTCATCGGGGATGGCGGCATGGAAAATGGCGAGCTCGCGCAAGTACGACGCGACCGAGCACCCGCGTTTGCGAAACACGACCCAAAAAGTTCTCCTCAACCAGCGTCGCGGTCAGCCGAACCTTGGGGGCGTCAAGTAGGTCGACCCGATCAACAACGGAGGTCCACGGGTGCAGCTCGGTCGTAGGGAGCGGGGCGGGACGAAGAAAGCGCCCCGCCCACGAGCGGAAGCGATCCTCGACCTCGGGTACGAGGAGGATGGCGTTCTCGAGTATCGGCATGAGGATGCGCTCGGCGAGGGGGATGATCAGCCTGGGGTCGGAATCGGTGATGGATTCCTACAGCCGATGGGAGCGGACGGTTAGCGCGACAACGGGGCGGAAAAGAGGGGAACCGTACGATGACAGCCAACACCTCCTGTGCCCAACGCTCGCGCGATTCGATCGCTTCGGCGGCTGCTGCGAGCGGGAAGTCCGCGCTGGGGGCCCGACCCAGGTGGTACAGCAAGAGAGTACCGCGACGGTACGTGTGGGGAGACCAGGTCATGATGGTGTGTGGGGGGGGGTTGGTTGGTCGGGCGGGCGGTGCGACGCTACCTGACGACTCATCGAGACGGCGCGAGGGAGCCTTTATCAGGAGGGGCCATCCGGGGATTCGCCGACTGAGGGCAGTCGGTAGCTCAGTTGGGGGGAGGATGATGGGACCCGCAGCGCTACAGGCACCGAAACGGACCAATCACACCGCTACACCAAGACACACACCCCCGAGACGCCCCACAGGCGTCGCGGCACCGGCACGACCACGGGACAGCACAAAGCGAGCGAGCGTCTGGGGAGGAGACGGAGAGCCGAGGTAGGGAGTCGGAACGGTCGGGCGCGGAACTTGGTAGGACGCGTAGGAGCGCAGACGCGTGGGAAGAGCTGACGAAGCAGCGGTATATAGACGCGATTCGACTTGTTGTAGGGACACTTTTGGACCTTGGGCCTACACCCGAGACTACACCTTTCATTCCTGCTTCACAGAGAGCATCGCACGACGCGACACAGCCAGACCGCTGGGCCGACACGATGCCTTAAACCAGGAAGCCGTAGCGACATCCAGGTCGCGCCACCTTTGCGATACCACGGGCTACGCTGCCCCGACTCAACCACAGACTGGAGTGATACAGTGTGGTAGGTTTTATGACTGACGTTTATATTCCAGGATAGCGACTCGGACGGTACAAGCGCGGGGACACAGGTCGGACGGTCGGACGGCAAGGGCGACTCCGCAACTAGGACGGACCGGCGGCGACAGACGGGAGGGTCGCACCGAATAGTGTGGGAAGAGACGCAACGTGCGACGGTCGGACGGGAGCGGAGAGAGAGAGAGAGAGGGAGAGGGCCGCAGGACGAGGGCAGGACCCGCGGGGTCCTGGGTGGTTTGTTCGGGGCACGGTCGCGATCTTGGGTTTCTTCCTCCGACCCACTACCTCTTGGGCCAGCGGTTGGCTGCTCGCTCCCTCCATTTCTATCGACGTTCCCGGGGCCTCCCCCAGGGTTCATCTCATCAGCGCCCGCGTAGCGAGCGATTCCTGTAATTTGCCCAAGGCGCCCTTAGGGCCCAGTAATGCCATTCCGTTCCCTATCCCTTCTTCTTGACTCGCGCGCGAACGCTCGCTAAGCCGTGTGAAGGTAAGCGCCGCACCTGTCGCGGCCCGGCGGGCCCGCTCTGCTTCCACGTCGGAAGCAAAAACCCACACGCTGGCGCGGCGCCCCGTCTTAACGCGACGCGTTGCGCCTCGACCTCTCCGTCTCTCTCTTTCCTCCCCTCACCTCTCCCTATCTCCCCCCTTCCCTGGCCATGTCTGCGTTCTCCCGCCCTATCAACCTCAGGAAACGGCTGTCCGCCGTAGAAGCGCTCGTCGCCTCCCTCCCCACAGTCGACTCCGCCCACTACGGCGAGTTCGCCGCGAACTGGGAGTCGGCCACGGTGAGTGCCCACGGCCTCTCGCTCCCGACGCTCTGCTGACCCTCCCTTGTGTCCAGTCCGCCTATGCTGAGGTGCTGGGGGAGGACCCCCCGCCGTCCGAGGTGCTGGACAGGATCGGGGCCGTGTCCGCCGTTGTCGACGCCTGGCCGTCCTCCGGCCCCTCCCCCACGCCGTCCTCACCCGCCATCCCCTACTCCACTCCCGTCGCCGCTCCCCTCTCCCGTCAGGCTGGCAAGCGGGCCCGCGCCGACAGTGCCCTCCCCGCGCCTTCTGTCCGCCCCCCGGTCTCCTCCACGCCTCACCGCGCCGCCGCCCGCGCTTCCCCGCCGCCCACCAAGCGCAACCGCGAGTCCGCCCCCTCCGAGGCTGACGCCGAGGCCGAGGTCGACGAGCTAGATGAGGCGGGGGACCCGCAGGAGCCCGTCGCGCAGCGCACCCGCGGCGCCACCAAACTCCCCGCCCCCCGATCAGTCCCCGCCGCCGCCAAGTCGAAGGGCAAGGGCAAAGCCGTCCGCAGTTCCAAGCGCCCTGCCAACGTCCCCTCCGGCTCCCTCGTGCCTCCGCCCGCCGCCACTGTCCCCTCTTCCGAGGCCGGCTCCCCCGCGCCCGCCGCCGACCCTTCCACCTCCGTCAAGGGCGCCAAGATCCCCGTCGCTGACACCTTCCCGGGCCGCCGCCTTCAGGTACGTCGCCCTTTTCTTGTCCGTCGTGTTGCGCCGCTCACACTCCGACCCTCAGGCTTCCGCCCCCTGCTACCGCTGCGCCACGATGGACTCCCACCCCACGTGCTTCTTCACGGACGTCAGCGGCCGCCAGTGCCATCGCTGCTTCGTGGGCCACCACAAGTGCGACGACGGTGTCCGCGGGACGCACTTCTACGTGGTGGGCAGCGACGGAGTCTCGCAGGATGTCGACCCTGCCGGCATCCATGTCCGTCCCCGGTCCTCCGCCTTCGACTGGGCCGACCACCCCGGCCCTGCCGGCGCCGTCCCCATCCTCCGCCACGACTCCCCGCCGCAGCTTTTCCGGACCTACAACGCGCTCACGGAGGAGCTCAACACCATCAGCGTCAACTACGCGACGCTCGACGCCCGGGCCCGCGGCATCGTCGCTGAGCGGAACTGGGTCTGGCGGACCCTGCAGCAGCTCGGCGACCCCGCGTTCCCTGCGCCTGCCGGGGGCCTCATCTCGCCGCAGGTTGGCCCCTTCGATCCGCCGCGCCGCATCCCTCTCCCTGCTCCCCCCGCGTCGCGCGCCGCTTCTCCCGCGCCGGCCAGGCCTGCCTCGCGCCTCCTCCTCGCGCCACCCTCGTCGGCTCTCATCGCCTCTTCCCTCCCGCTGCTTAGCGCCGCCGTCGTGCCTCTCGTTGGTCGCGCCTCTCGCCTTCCTTCCCCCGTGCCTCCGGTTGCTCCCGCTGCGCCCTTCTCGCCGCTCGCCTCTGCCGCTCCTCCCGCGTCGGACCCTGCCCCCGGCCCTACCATGCCTACCGCCGCCGCTCCCTCCTTCGAGGATGTCGGCACGCCGCCCTCCGCCGCGGCTGATGGTCCCGCTGACCCCGCGCCCGCCGCTTAGCCGCTTGCGAGCCTTCTTTAAAAGGAGTCGCCCCTGCTTCAACAGCAGAGGGCCTTGGTGCTTTGATGCGGGGGGCGTTCCTCGTGTCCTAGGTGGGGGTTTCGGCGTCTCGCTGTCGTGTTGTCCGCTCGTTATCGGTCTGTTCATAGTTGTTCGCTATCCGTCGCTACCTCTTTGCTGTGTACATAGAATTCGCTATCCTGCTATGTTGTGAATAGAGTCCATTGCTTGTGTCACAGTGTGAGCGTGTCCTATCGCGTTTCCGGCGCGACCTCAGCCTTGTTCCAGACCCTTGAAGCCTTAGTCGGTGCCTGCCCAGTCCGAGCTTCGCTAGCGCTCGCGACCTCGACTTATCGTCCTGACTCGTCTCCATCCGTACTTCCAGCTGTTCAGTCCTAAATACCACCGTCTAATCCTCCCCCCAACTGAGATATCGACTGTCCTCAGTCGCCGTAGTGCTGGGCGGTACTTTTTAGACGGTGATCTCGTCGTCCTTGTCATCGTCTTCCCTGGTGGGGTCGTCTGCTTCCTCTTCATGAATGGCATCGTGATCCTGCCTATCTTCATGAAGTAGCTCGTCCACCCTGGACTGTGGGACGTCCAGAAATTCGGGCAACTCTGGCAGCGCAATGTTCGTTCGCGCGAAGTAAGGCAGGACGCGAAACTCCGCGACCGGTCGGTCGAAGAGCGCACCGTGGAGGTCCGCAAGCACGTAAGGTCCTCCTTTCCGTCGGCCAATTACCACGAACGGTCCATCGTAGCGCGGAAGCATTTTTCGATCTAATGACTTCTCGTACCGCGTGAACCGTAGGAGGACCAAGTCGCCTCTCTTGAAATTGTAGTCGCGAATCGTCGCTTCGTGGTCACGTTCAAATTTTACCGCCGCGATACGTCGCGCTTCAAAGACTTTGTCGTGGATGGTCCTTAACTGGGCTTTTCTCTTTTGTAGGGCCATTGCCCTGCGCGCTATGAGGTCTGTGGAAGACAGTAGAGACTCGGGCGGAGGCATCAAGTATGAAGCCTCGATGATATCCAGCGGCATTAGCGGCTGCGTTCCTGTTACCGCGAAGTATGGCGAGCAGCCCATCCTCCGCCTGATCGTTATCCTGTCCGACCAGAATACCGAGTACGCGACCGTTGACCATTTTGCAGCATTTCCATCGGCTGCCTTGTAGAGCGCTTGACGTACGTCGAAGTGAGACCGCTCGACTATTCCGTTGGCTCGCGAATTATATCCCGATATTCGAATGTGCCGGACTCCATACTTATGCGACAGGGATTCCAAGGCCGACACGAACGGTGCGCCGTTGTCCGTGACCACTTCTCGCAGGGCGCCCCACCGGCACAAGACGTCTTCGAAAATCCATTTCGCGATGGCGTCCGCCGTCTCCGCCCTTAGCATTCTCCACTCTGGATAGTGGGTTACGGAGCAGCGTCCTTGCACGATGTATTTGAATCCGCCGCTTGCTGGCATATGCATGGTGTCTGCATACATCTTTGCGAAAAGGTTCGCCGGCGTTGCCACCGTTGGCGGTATCAGGCTGTGGCGAACTAGTCGGGTTTCGCAAATATGGCACGTTCTCACCCACCAGGCCACGTCTGCGTCCACGTATGGCCACCAGAAACGCTCCAACAGCATCATCCGCGTCGCGTAGACGCCTTTGTGTCCGACATCGTCATGAGCTGCTTTGAGGACCGCGATACGTCGGTCTCCTCCCAGCACGAGTTGGTGCCTGCCTTGGTGGTGCCTTTTGAAAAGGCGGTCCCCATCCTTGAAGAACTGGAGCGCGTATCGAGCGAAACGAGCGAACTGTTCGTCGGTCAAGTCCGCCGGCCGCGCCAGGGTCCCTAACCAGTCCCTGACTAGTTCCAGCCGCTTGTCAGCTTCATGAGCCTTGTCTGATCTGGGAACATCGCGATACGTCGCGTCCTGTACTGGTGCGGGTTGCATTTGGACCGTAGTTGCCCAGACGTCGGCCGGTTCATCGTGGGAGCGCCGGGCCTCCTCGCGACGTATCGCGTCCTGGCTTGAACCAGCCCCATGTTCGTCTGGTATGCTTCCTGGCCATGTCCATCCATCTTGCCGTCGCGAGGCTCTCTCTTGCGCTGTCTTCGGGACTACCATGTTTACGATATGTGCGAAACCATACACCGCATCAACCCAGTCGTCGAAGTCGTCTTCCTGTTCCAGAGCGTCTCCTGGTTGCCTACGCCTCCTGGATAGGCCGTCGGGCCCGTGGAAGAGTCCCGGCACATGCACTAGCTCAAAATGGAACATCAGGATGCCTATAATCCACCTGTTCATACTGGCCGATGGCTCGAGGTCAGGATTTTCCAGCATGCCTTTGATATACCTGGCGTCGACCTCAATGGTCAGGTTCCTCACCCCTATCAGGTAGACTTTAAGGGCCCGCAGGGCTCGAAAAAGACCATAGAGCTCCAGCTTGGGCTGCGAGAACCGCGCTTCGCGATCGTTTAGCGCGATGCTACCAAATCGAGAATATCGGCGTCTCTTCCTGTCTTGGGGAACGTTGGGGTCCGCCTGACTCAATAGGAAACCCACCGCGATGTACGAGGTGTCTACCGCTAGGATCACGGGGGCCTCCGACGTGTAATCAATCGGTAGGAGCGCTGGTGATGCGAGGACTGCCTCCTTGAGGTCCTCCATAGCTCGCGACTGTTCGGGTCCCCATTCGAACGGGACGTCCTTCCTCGTCAGGTGTGTCAAGGCATGGGCTCGGTGCGCAAAGTTACGGATAAAGATGCGCAGGACTCCGACTGTCCCCAAGAAAGCCCGTACGTCTGAGAGGTCCGTGCACGGCCCCCAATTGCGAATCTTCGCGACCTTTTCTTCGTCTGCCATCCTTCCTTGCGGTGTGCAGCGATGCCCTACCACGTAGAATTCTGGTACGCACAGCTGTGATTTCCATCCTGAGAACGTGCCATGACAGTAGCGCATTCGTTGGACTACCCTGTTAACGTTGTTAAAGTGTTCCCATACGAACCGCCTTATGCCGTTGTTGCCGGGGATCGTTTCGTATCCTCCGCCTTCCGTCCTGTAGTCCGAGTCCGGCCCCTTCAGGGGGACGTCGTCTATAAAAGGCACCGTAATATGCGGGATTTCCGGTTGGAGAATAAAGGTCACGTCGTCGTGGAAGATCGGGACGGAATTCGTCCACCCCATAGGCAGGGTCACCAGCCGTTTTGCGCCGTACGGCGTCTGGAAAGTCGTGAGGTCCCTTGAGGCTTCATCTAGTCTCCTTTCGTCATAGCCCACGTAGAGGTCCAGAATTCCCCCGCACGGCCGCCCCGCAAACTGCTCCGCCAAATGATCTGGGAAGGGGGGTACTCCTGAGTGCGCGATGGTCACCGCATTCAGGGGTTCCAGACTATGGACTATACGGAGGCTGGTCCCGTCCTTCTTAACCACACAGAACCACCTAGAGCGGTACGACGAGTTTGAGTCCTCGTAGACTCCCGCGGCGATCTTGGTCTTGATGAGCGCCATGACCTTGTCATATATCCCTGGCGGAATCGGAATATTTCGCTGAACCCACGGCCGATGCGGAACTACTGGTATTGTGACGGGGGGGAAGAAGTCTTCTCGGAAGCGCCCCCGCTCCGAGTCGTCCCAGGCAAATGCCTCGTTTTGTGCGCACATAAACGCATGCATGAGCTTCCTTTCTTCCGGCCATAGGAAATCTCCGTCGTGGACTCGGTCAAATTGTTCGCGACGTTCCGCGGTGTACCTTCCCGTGGGTACGAAGTCCGGTGGCTTCTCTGGGAGCGGCGGCATATCCGCCAGGGGGTCCCCTCTGATCTCTCTGAGGATCCGGAAGTGCTCCGGCAGGTCCGTACGAATGGGCTTTACCTTGAGGTGTGCTGGCTTGTAACGCTTCTTCGTGGCCGCAAAGACTTCGCGCTGCATCGCGGTCGGCTGTAGCTCACCTCTGTCCGTTCCCTCCTCTCTTTCTCTCCCACTCTCGCCGTCTCCCCAGTCTGCCGCCGTCCAAATAAACGTCCCTGCTCTTGCTCGTTCCTCCTCTTCCTCTCCTTCTTCCGCTCGCTTCGCGAACACTCCCGCGTATTCCTCCGGTAGGTCGCACACTGACAAATAAGCTGACTGCACATCTTCGATTGTAGGCGAGGATTCGAGGTACACCAGGGATTCCATTCTAAGAGTATCAGGCTTATCGGGCTCGAACCCCACGACCAGCCCTACCTCCTCCTGGTCCTCCAACAAATCCTCTAGTCGCGAAAACCCTCCACCCCCTGCTTCTGGGTTCGCGAGATGCGCTTGCGGCCGCGTGGAATAGTGGGGATTGACGCCATGACTCCCGTGTTTGGGTCCGTGATCGTGATTGTCTGCCTCTCGTCTGCAAAGTTTTGCACGGTACTTCCCGTGAGAACGTCAAAGGGCCTCCCCAGGAGCATGTCGTACGCCGGGTTGCGGATGATATGCACCTGTACGTATAGCGTTATACCCCCAATCTTCATCGGGACGTTTCTAGCCAGGCCTAGCGACCTATCGCGACTTTTGTTGGCCGATATCATATCCAGGCGAACGTTCGGATCGTAATGCAGCCCGAGGTAATGGCATACGTCCTCGGACATGGAAATAATCTGCGACCCGGGATCCACGACTGCCTCGATGTGCGCTTGGTTGTCGACTAGTGGCAAGATCGAACGGAGGGCCAGCGATTCCTTGGCGACTTCCAACGGCTCAGGGTCTGGTTCCCCTTCTCCTGCTTCTCCTAGATCTCCCATCAGAACCTCCACAATGACTTCTCCTACACGCGTCCCCTCGGGCAACTCCGTTGGCTGGTGTCCCAGGGCTTGCAGAAAGGTTTCGGGCATATGGTCCGCGAATCCCCTCACCACCTTCTCGTCCTCTCCTTCCCCTTCGTCCTGGTCAAAGTCGAATGGAAAGAGCTCTGGTTCGCTTTCCACCATCGCCTGGACTACTGGTACTCTTGCCTCGTTTGGGACCCGCTTAGGGGTCACCACGTTGCGAACCTGAGCGCGTACTTCCGGGGCAATGGACATGAGCTCCCTCTGTGTCAAGGTGACCTCCGCATTCATGGCCCTCTCATAAACCTTACTTGCTATTACGGGGTCGCGGACCGGGGCGACCTTATTGTATGCTGGGTCCGCCTTGCGCTGCCCCGCGCTTCGTTGGTAACTTGCCGGCCCTATGTACGTCGCGTCGGGCACCTTCGCGAAAGGGTGGATCGGAGGTGTTAACGGCTCCTCACCCGCTGTGGTGTCTTCGTCGGCCTGCCTTTGTTTGTCTGCGCTATCCCCAGTCTCCCTGGTCGGTCGACGGCCTCCGGCTCGAAGGAAACCTGCTTCTTGGCTTGCGTAAACGGCTTCCTCTTCGGAATGACCACCTCTGGAACTCGTCGCGATCTTTCGCGCTCGCCAGGCAGCAGCCCTATTGCCTGGGGAAACTCGCCCGCGTCCAGTGCGGCCTGCCGGCGTTCCTTCTGAGCTTGCCTTTCCGCTCGGGCCGTCAGGAGCACTGCCATCTCCTGCTGGAGCTCCGTCATTCTGTCTTCGTCGGTCAATTGCGGCGTCAGTTGGATTAGGCCGGCGACCGTCTGCACTTTGGCCGGCACTGGCTCGTAGTCCATCGTCGTCAGCATCATGGCTTCTGACTGTCCGTGTTGATTCCCGGCGTAGTACGCATCCACACGCTGCTTCAGCGGGCCTTCTCCTAGCGGGATAAGTCCTCCACCCTTCAGAACGACCCGGTTGTTGTGGTCCCTAGATACGCGACCCGTCGCGATGTAGTCCTGGACCACCATACATTCCCTGACGAAGTGCCCCGTTTGGCCGCAGAAAAGGCATCCTGACGGCCCTCCTTGTCCGCCTTGATTTCCTTGCGTGGCGCGCGGCTGTTGAGTTCCCGAGGTACCCCCATAACCCCTCTGACCTCCGCCGTTCCCCTGGTTGACGAGCATCCGCGCGAACTGTTCGGCAACCGCGGCTTTGATTGCTTCTTGAAACTGTTCTATTTTGATTACAGGCTCCGTCGTTGCAACCGCCACTGCCGGTCCTGCGCTGACCGCTGGTACGATTGAGGGAGTGCCCCTCAGCTCGTACTCTCCTGCCTCTAGCACGTCGGCCATGGGGTACGGTGTTTCTTTATCGTGGTCCGGCAATTTGATCTGCAGTCTCGTCGCCACCCTGTTCATGAGGCTGTCCTGGAAAGCGCGAAGGAACGCGATATCGCGCTCACGGGTCGAGATCCTGCTTTTCTTAACCAGGAAGTCGGTGATCGCGAAGAACTGCCGATAGAATTCGCTGAGCTCGCCGCCGGACGCAATGCCCAGACGGTACCGACTGCCTACGAGCGCGTCCATGTCCGCGATGGTATACTTGCGGTCCTCATCGGCTCCCGGGTACAGTTTAACAATGGCGTCCTGAAAGTCTTGGTAGGTCTTGGTGGGATCCTTAAACTCCGGCCTCGCTTCCCACTCCTCAGCCGTCGCGACGTCTAGGTAACGCACTGCATGGCCCTTCTTCGCCGTATCATCCGCTAGTTGAGCCCGGGCAAAGAGATGGTTCAGCTCGTCGAAGTAACGCGGTAACTCGCGGGCCTTCTGATTGAAAGACGGTGCGTTGCGGTCCCCGCGGGTAGGCATTGCGACTGGCGCGACGTTGGGCTGAGGCGGTATTGCCTGTTGTCCGCCGCCTCCCCCTCCTCCACCGCCTCCGCCTCCGCCGCCGCCTCCTCCACCCGTTCCTGTTCCTTGTTGCTGTGTACTCATTCCTGACTGTGTTGGCGACTTTGGGTTGCTGGGGTTCGAACGGCTTGATGGGGCTTCTTGGGGATTGTTGCTAGCTTCCGCGACGTTTCGCGAAGTCCTATCTTGTAAGGAAACGGCCCGTCCCCATCCCGGACTGACCCGTTCGTTCCTCGAGCATTCCCCTTCCGGATCATGCCGTGTGTGATGGTCGCTATCGCCACCATCAGAATTCAGAAGCAAACCTTCTAGTCCCTCGATCGTGACGCGATCCCCTCCTGTGATCAGGGACCTAGGGTCCTCTCCGGCGCGTCGGATCTCCCTACTGAGGGTCGGTCCATGCGGATCCTCTTCTTCTGATGGCAGACTTGATAGCGATGAGACTTCCCCCTGTTCGTCTTGTGGTTCCTCGATTTCTGCCTCTATGGCCGCCTGTCGCGACGTATTGCGAGCGTCCGCCCTCGTGGTCCTCTGCGGCTGTGTTCGCGTTGGGAGGTGGGCTATCTTGGGTTTCGGCGCCATGTTGATCAGCGACCGGGTGCCGTCTACGAGGCTGATTTTAAAGCTCGAACACGATCGTCATCACCATACCCCTCGCGGTGGGCTCCAAAATGATACGCTATCACCCGGGACGGACCCTAGCGGGGCGTGCGGCGAGTGCCTCACAGGGACAACAACCACCAACACTGCCTCCTATACGTCGCGATCCAGTCCGGGTGACTAGTCTTGCTGAGGGGGGAAGGTGTTCGTGCCGCTGTTGCGCTTCGTGCCCTCCCCGCGGTCGTGCGGGGCCACCTCCTACCGCCTAAACACCAAACTAAACACTCACCTGCCTGGGGATGCCCTCTACGGGATCCTCCTCCGAGTGCTTCGCACCCGTGTGCGAAGCGTCCGCCTATGGGCCGTCGCACCCCCTCTTGCCTGTCCGCCTGCCTACCTGTTCCCACATCGGTGGGGTCCTTCCTTCCTAAGTCTGGTAGCGCCTCAGGCTACAGTTTCTGTGAGGTAAAGGGTGTGGGTGGCTTGCGCCGCCCACAGGTTGATTGGGTTGCTACGTCTCGCGCAGCTCCCTAAGTAGTGGCTCTACCTACGTCGCTAAGCCCTCCCGATCTAGCCCGTTCCGGTGATCCGTTCCGTCGCCAGTCCCGGTTGCTCCTGGGTCGCCGGACCACGTTCCCATCACCCCCGCTCCCGCGACCCTGCGCCTCGCATGCTGCTTCCCCGTCTCGCGACGTCTCGCTACACGCTTGCCCGCGGCCTGAACCTATCAGCGGAGAGGCGGAGAAAGCGTCCGTGCGAGGTGAAAATGGGCCCCGCACGGCGCGAAGAAAAAATGCGCTGGCTGCTCTGCCGAGATCACCTTGTATTCGCCCTTCAGCGACTGGTGCTCACCAAGCGCGTCACACACAAGCACTGTACAGATGCAACAGGCATGCCGTGTCAGCAATGTGCTGTTGCAAGCGAGATGGGATAGAACGTACACTTATATGGCAGATCTGTGAGTCGAGGAGCAGTATTAGCTGCGAGGATAATAAGCGCTCAAACGGTGAGTCGGGGGATTACGGCCACTCAGGCATCTCGCTTTGAAAGCGAGATGCCTGAGTGGCCGTAATGTTCCGATGGTCCGGGCGCTTCCTATCCGGCGTCAGCACGCTCTTTCTGCCCTCGACGAGAAACTCGGCAGCATCAAGGAGGGTCTCGAGGAGGTTGAGGAGGTCGAGGAGTACGGAAGCAGCAAGACGCGGTACGTGAGCGATTCAACGGACCTATTTGATGCTGCGGAGCGGGGCAGGCGGCAGTCGTCGCTGAGCGTGAGTAGTTCTTTCTTCTCTTGTGCAGCACGCGCTCAACGCGCAAGTAGTCACTGAAGCGGAAGCGCGCCGCGCATGTCGTCACTCTGGAGGAGCTCAAGCTAGCACTCGCTGAGCCCGCCAGCGACTCCGACGACAGCAGTGGCTGCCCGGACGCCGAACCGTCTTGCGCACAGACCACTCCGTCTTCCGGACGCCAGCGCCACCCTTCCACCGCCTTCCACTGTGCACCGCCCGTTCTCAGCTGTTCTATACTTGTGGGACATCCACCGGTGGTGCGCAAGACTTCCCTGGCGAAGTTATCGACGCATCGCACGAGCGTCGACGAGCGTGAGTCCTGCCAGGCGGCCGCCTGCGTCCACGGTGGTTCCAGGCATGCCTCCATCATTGGCGTCCCGTGTTCATGATCGGCCCTGCTACCTCTGAAGGATTGAAGACGCGTGTCTACTGGAAATTCCTCTCGGGGCCTCGTTTGAGGCACCTGCGGTGTCTTCTCCGAGGCAGCGCTATGAACTGTGGGTATTCATCGGTCTTCCTCCCATCCTTCACTCACACAAATCGTCGGGTACTAGAATCATGATGCCGGGCCACGTATTGGCGACATTGGCGCAGTACTCATGGCAGCATTTTGGGTCGCCGTCAAGCAACCTGTATCATAATCCATCGTTTGGCGTCCATGTCGTAATAATATATCTCTTAAGATGCAAATTGACAGCGCATCGAGTACTCTCCTAGATGTCTCAGGACCTGCAAATTCGAGGCCCGGGAACTGTGACATGGATTGCTTTTCAAACGTTGATGAGGGTTGGTTTTGGTTAGTGTGCTTACATCTATGTAACGCCAATATGGTGTACAAGCCCCCTTCTCGGGACAGATCAGACAACGAAGAAGAGAACGTACTAGTACAGTATTGGAAGTGAGTACATCTACGTTTTGTGCCCTCATTTTTTTTCTGACGCAGAATGTCTAAGATAGGTCGACCGCAACGAGGCTCGAATAGGTACACTCGAGTAGCAGGGCCATACAGTTCATCCGAAACGTGAACTCGAACGCTCGTAAGGACTATCCGATTGCTCGGTTCCCGCGAGCTTGGTACATTCATTTTCCGTGATTTCCCGAGTTTATTGGTGCATCTGTTTCTATGGCGCTTCCACCGACGGCATTCGCTGTCTGCTCCTGATGACCGCCTGACTGCCATCTCCCACAGAGCACACGGACAGACTCTGGAATGCCTATCGGAGACGATCCTCACGATGGCCCTCCTCGTGCGCTCCGCGAGGCACTGCGCAGAAGCCGTTATCCAGAGACGCCGTGCGTACTTAAAAGCGGGGTCGTCCTCAACTACCTCGCGCGGTCGCACTCCTACTCTCATTCCCACTTCTCCTAACCCCTAACATACGGTCCATCAATCAGTGTGAAGGTCCTTCCGGCTGGTGCGCGATGGTGGCCTGCCCTTATCGCGCGTGCTACCCGCGCCGGGTGTTCAAGACGGACGCGTCGCTCTTCCAGCACGCGAGAACATCGAAGAGGACGCATCCGTGCTGCGTGGCATGTGAGCGGGTTTTCAGAGACGAGGAGGCTGCGGCGCAGGTGAGTCAAGCATTGGGTGGCGTCTCGCGATAGGACTGAAGGCGAGATGCAGCACAGAGATGCGAAACACACGTTCCAATGTGACGAGTGCAACGAGAGGCTTCGCTCCGAGACTACGCTGGAGCAGCATATGCAGATCTATCACCCACGGCCAACGTGTGCACGTTGCGGAGAGACGTTTGTAAGCGAGAATGAGATGAAACTAGTGAGTCTCGGCATGTACTTGAGGTTCACTTACTCATGACACGTTGCTGTATAGCATACTCTTGTCGAGCACCCTATCCTCCGTTGCGAGCACTGTGGAGGACTGGAGGTACAACGGGATGATCTCGACAGCCATTACCTCACCTCGCCGAACCACCCGACCTGCGCTCGTTGCCAATTGGGTTTCAAGACCCAGCGCCTCGCAGACGAAGTAAGTGCTTTCCGCTCCTTCCTGCTAGTATAGCTACTGATTTAGGTCACAGCATGACAAGACTGTCCATGCGGCGCCCCATATTCACTGGCTCATTTGCGACGAGTACTTCCCATCCATGCAGGGTTTCCAAAATCACAATGCGCAGCCGCAGGTTCACCTTTCCTGCGAGTTTTGTGGCGGCTTATTTAAAGACAGTGTCGCGCTCGTGGAGGTGCGGACTCCAGGTCAATGCCTGCGCACGATTCTGACTGTGCATCGCAGCACGACCGTCGCCTGCACTTCCTCGACCGCCTCCGTGCCTCCGCCTCCGACATCGGCTCGCCGACGTCGACGTTCCGCACCTCGTTCGACGGACGGCAAGCGCAAGGCAAGCAGGACGCCGGCGCCCCGGCTCTCCACCAGCAGGCCCTGGCCGTCGGCGTGGAGAGGCACAGCTCGCTCACATTGGTATGCAGCTGCCCTCCTCCGCTGCCGATCGCCTCGCATGACAGATTCACGCCTCGCAGGCCCGGCACTCGGACACGAGCACGAGCTCTGTGATCTCGCTCTCGACGCCGCTCATCTCCACCGCGTCCACGCTCTCGCTCGTGCGCGTCGACACGGACACACCGGGCACGCCGAGCCCGCTCACGCGGGACTTCGACTTCGCGTTTCACCCGACTTTCCTGGCGGACGCGGGACAGAGCGAGGGCAGCCGCCCCGGGTCGCCGGGTAAGTCGTCGCTGGACGAGCCTGTCGAGCGCCGCACGATCACGCCGTCGCTCCTTGACGAGTCGGTCGTGCGGGACCCGATCAGCTCAGCCACTTCCGCTCACCCGCCCGCGGACGTGTTCAGGCGCGTCGGCAAATTCGAAGTGCCGTCGGAGAGTACGCCGCTGTTTGCGACGGCGCGGTCCTCCGGAGGAGGTCGACGTCGTGCTCAGGAGCAGGACATCGCTCAAGAAGGGCGACCGCGTCAATGTACGCATCGTGCCGATGTGTCTTTTCCTCTATCGCAACGTTGCGTTCGATTGCTCTTCTGCAACAGCCATCGAGTCCAAACCTGGGCATAGGCACGGTCATCTCGTTTCACCCGGACCCCTCGCTTGAATTTACGGAGCCCATCATTGCGCGCATCCGACAACGTGACTCTTCCCTGCGCACGACCGCCGACGCGTCGCTCCTCGTCGAAAGCCTGCTCGATCTCAGTACGTCTTCCCTCATAGCCCACTCAAAGCAACTACAGCTACTGACGTGACGCAGTCGTCGACGGCGCATTGGAGGTGATTGATGAGTACCATTCGAAACTGAATAAGCTCGAGCGCAACGTGCTTGTCAAGCCTAAGGTGAAGACCGTGCGCGACCGTGAGTGATGGCCTTTCGGGGTCTGAGGCTCTCTCTCACGCCTCTGCCAGTGCACATCCTCTCGGGCGACCTCATCTTGCACAAGCGCACGCTCGGCCCCATCAAAACTCTCGTTTACGGTCTGCGGCGGTATGACGTCGATCGCTGCGCAGCGCTCGTCGACAGCAAGAATGGGGAAGCCGAGAAGGTCGTCGGGTTCATGTCGCACAAGTCGAAGATATACCTGGTGCGTTCGCATCATCCGAGATAGCAGATGCGTCGATGCTAATGTGTGTCCTGTACTGTGTGTTTCGGCGCGTAGGCGGACGTGAATGATCACATGGAGTACGTGCTGTCGAGCGTTGACATGTTCGCTGACATGGCCGAGAATTTGATCAACTACACCTTCAATGTGCGTTCGCTTGCTTGGCGTTGCCAGCTGTGGCTAATGATCTACTTACATGCAGATGGCGTCATACGAGATGAACGAGGTCATGTACGTGCTCTAGCGTTTGATTTGCTTGCGCTGTTCCTCATCGTGGTTGCACAGGCGCCGCCTCACACTCGCCACCATTATCTTCCTCCCTCTGACGCTCCTCACCGGCTACTTTGTACGTATCCTCTCCCGCCCTGTGCCCCACAAATCTCATCCAGTCTCGCACGGTCAGGGTATGAACTTCACAAACATGTGGAGTATCGGCCACAATCACACCGACCTCGTGTACGTCCTCTGCCCACAGGTGCACCTCTCTTTTCCTGACGGGATGTCCACAGGTTCTGGGCGATCGCGATCCCGGTGATGGCCATCGTGTTTCCGCTCTTCATGTGGTCGGATATCACGCGCATGCGGCACTATATTCAGAAAAGGTCCTCGTGCGCAATGTCAAAAAGGTGCGTCTGCGTTTGTACGGACCGTATGCCCTCTCGGAGGTCAATGACTTACTGCGTCACCATGCGCGTATAGGATTTCAAGCGCGATTGATGTTTCGGAGCGCTTACGAGTTTTTATGCGGGTCGTGCCGCGCTGATAGTGGCGTGCTCACGTCGCCGGGTGGTTCTTTGCGGCAGATGATAGCGAGCCGACGCCGGCAGACAAGGACGAGGACGAGGGCGACGGGCATTTGCGCCTGAGCTTCAGCTTTGCGAATGTAAGCATATTCCTGTGCAATGTTAGAAAGGTTGCTGATGCTTTCATCTTCGGCGTGTAGGAAGACAAGCAGAAAAGGGCCGTAAAGATTATGGCGGCCAAGCTGCAGGAATTCTTCTTGGAGACGTGACACGTACAAGTGTAATACTAAACCTGCGGTGCACTCTACCGCAATATGCATACAATACAAATGTCGACAGCGTGGCAACTCGACAGGCTGTATGTCGGTGCGACCAAATAAGAACTCTAAAGACTTAGCAGTAGTACAAGGATCTTCAACGCTAGCGAGATTGATGTACATTTGGCGAGGAGACATTCGCCGTCGGCGAGGAGGCAAAGGCAAGATATGACAGACAGTAACTTGCGACGCCCGGCCGCCGACGCGGTAATCGGGCAAGGTGCGCCCCCCGACAACAGCAACGATCCGCAGTCGCCAACCAACACAGGGACACCGCGCTCGCCTCAAAATCTACATGGAACATCGCATTAGCAAGCGTCTGTGGGTCGCTTAAAGGCAATCACAATATTTTCTACTCATTATCGGGAACCTCCTCCACAATGCCGTTCCGGAAGGCCATCTGCAAACCAGGCTTCTCCACCAGCTGGAACTTGTCGCCCTTGGGTCGCATGCCAACAACGGTCAGGATGTCCTGGACAGGAATGACCTCCAGGGCATCTAGTCCGTGGTACGTGCACTCCGACAGAGCGCCGCTGGTCCTGTTGAACTTGTGTGCATCTGGAAGGGAAAATTGATACCATAGCCAGGTATTCACCCCGGATGAGTCCCTCGAAGAAATACTGGACCTCCGCAATCCGGTCTTGGCCATCGAATCGCACCTAAATTTGTTTCAGGTGCAGTTAAGTACGAGCTCAATAAAACATACCGTGACCATGCGTGCAGTCCGTAGTCGCTCTATGGGCTTGAGGGACTCCTTCCACAACGATCTTGCAACCTGTCCATTCGGAAGGCGTAGCCTTGCCCACTTCATGATCTTGACTGTCTTGATCTCGTTCAGAGGCAATTCTCCGGTCACTGGGCGCCAGCGCTGCCAGATGAGCTGGCTCTGCCGTGCACTGACTTCTCGACTACATGAGTCACGGGCGCGAAGGAGAACATATCCCACCCCGACATCAACTGCGCCCCTTGGAATGGTTGTGCGGTTTGGGGCGAGGTCCGGAATCATAGTGTACAAAGTGTTGACCTGAGCAAATCGTAATGCCCGCTGAGAGAGGTTAGCGTACGGCTGGGATGGCTGTTTTATCTCCGCTCCCAGAAGACCGATGATCCGCTCAAGTGGCCACTGTGTGTAGTTGAGCTCTGGGCCAACTCGCATAGCCTCAGGGACAAGGTGGGGGAGGGCATGGATACTCTGGAGGCAGAAGTGAAGGCGGGATGGCATGCGCTGATAGTACAGCTCCTCGTACTCCAGATGAAACTCAACAAAGAGAGTGTGCGCCCGGACCAAGTCAGCTCGAGGGATCTTGTATTGATGAAGAATGTGCATGCCGGCGACGAGCTTGCAGAAGTGCGAGTAGTACGGTTCAGGGAGAATGTCTTCAAAGAGCCCAGGTCCCATCGCGAAGATGTAGAGAAGGAACTCCCAGGCCTTGTAGCCACTGGAGATTTTCTCGGCTGGGTTACGTGAAGGGCGATCGAATGAGCCAGGAAGATAGGGTGTCGCATCTGCGACCTCCTTGCCGTGTGCTAACCAGACGTCCCCTTGCAGCACCGCCCAGTCCCAGGTGGCCTTGCTGTCTCCCAGCCCACATTCCATCAGCGCACGCCACAGCTTGAGCAAGAGATCTGGGATATTGAGCCCAGCGAGATGCATGATATTGAATGGGTAGCATGTTGGTAGGGGGAGTATGCCGTGGGATGGTAAGCCGCTGAATAGACTGGGCTTGCAAATGCCAGTTGCAAGCCGACGCTGATGGTACTGAGTGACGTTCGGCGACTCTATGACGAATCGAAGATTTCTGCGGTACTCTTCTGGGTCAGGAGGATGGTCAGAGAGAGCTTTGACGTCAATGTCAGGATGGTCGCAGCCCCGGACATTGAAATTGTTGGGCTTGAGTAGAGCTGGATAATATGTAGACATGTTGTGTTTGTGCCGGCCTTTGATGGGACAGTAAATTCGACAGCCTCGAGCGCCATGATGGCAGACCTTCCCATCAAGCTGAGACATCCCGGGGCGGTCCGCAGTGATGAAGAAACAGAAGGGCTTAGACTTGTATGTGCGGTTCAACGCAGCATCCCAGATGCCTATGCCTTCTCGCTGAATGGCGGACAGGTGATGAATTGCAGGGAAGTCGAATGAGTCCATTTCCTTGGGGGGATTGGGGCCTGGAAATACTGCGCCTGGTATGATGTGCTTGCGTTTGTAGCGGAGGTCGGGGGAGAGGTCGAAGATGACCCAGATGGATATCCAACAGTCTGAAGCCTTGTTGCGATAGAGCTGTGCGCCATCCAAGGAGAACATAATGACGATGTCGTCCTCGCCAATGTCGCCGTTGTTATATGCATTGAGATAGTCGGAGCCTTGAATGATGTCGTCGTAAGTTGAGATGATGCCTTCATTCTCCTCCAGCTCCTGGATAATCTCCTGCGTGCGCGCATCCCGATAGCGCATGTTCCTAGCACCTTCGGGGCTGCGGAACTGAGCTTGTAGCGAAAGAGCAAGGGGGATGGTATCAAACTGTCGCCGTGGAACCTTGTTCTGCCCGTTGCTGGCTGCAAGCTTGATGGGGTCATAGCGTGGCGCTCCGCACTTGTGGCAGCTCTGCTTGTCACTCCAGGGTCCAGTATAAGCAATGCAGGAATTGAGGCACATGTCGCTGACGATGGGTGTGAGCCCCGTCACGTCGCTGACGAGGTTCTTGACTTGATAGTGTGAGAGGAGGTTGTCCTCGGGATGCGCTTGTTGGACAGCAGCACAAACATCTTTGTATGTCTGCTCAGACGCATTTCCGATGGCAAGGAAAATACGAATGGAGAGGCGATGGCCGACGTCGTCGCCGACAGAGGCGGGAGTCTGGGGGGTTTTTGATGCGTTGCACAGTGGCTGGGTCCAGTCCGCCGTTCGCCAGAGTTGCACTCTTGATGCCATCAACAAAGCGCAGCGCAACCTCGATGTCCTCAATGGCGCTCGTCTGTGGCTCGTCAGCGTCGTTGGCCATGGGAACACCCTGCTGGATGATAAGGTCGATTGCGTCAACATCGTTGTTGTCGGGCAGGGGATCATTGTGCTGGACAGGTGGGGGAGCAGGCTCGGGCAGGGCATTGAAGAGATTGTCGTCCTCGTTAGCCTCTGGCAGCGGATTTGCCTGACTGTCCGGGTCAAAGGCGTCTGCGGCGTTGGGAGGTATGTCGTCTTCATTATTCTCCTGCGGCGCAGTCGCCTGACCGCCTTCGCGAGGTGGCGGAGCGGGGTTGGGCGGTGTGTAGTAGAGGTCTTCGTACTCGTCAAAAGCATCTGCTGCGTTGGGAGGTATGTCGTCTTCATTATTCTCCTGCGGCGCAGTCGCCTGACCGCCTTCGCGAGGTGGCGGAGCGGGGGCGGGCGGCGTGTAATAGAGGTCTTCGTACTCGTCCTCTGGAAGCACATCCTGCCAAACAGATGAAATAAAGTAGAGCAAAATAACAAGGCGGACATACCATGTCCTCCGCTCGGGATGTTGCACCAGGAATGACAACCTGAGCTCCGACGTCTTTGCCCAAGATCATAGCTTCGGTGTTGTCTTCTTTGGCCAAGTCGTCTTCGTCTGCGAGAATCATCAGCCATTGGTTTCATGCTATCTAGCCTTGTGACGCACCATGGAAACTTCGCACTGTATTCTCTGAGGAACCGGGATGTGGGTGCCGTTCGGATGCCCCGGTGGTCTGAGCAACACAATGTTAGCTTAGATCAATAGAAACAAGTATAGTGCGCGCACCAAGGGGTTGTATGCGCTACTCTCAAGGTCTTCTGCTTCAATGTTCCATTCTTCGTGTTGCAATCCACGTTGCAGGATGGCCTGCGTCGTGTGTCGCTTGAGAACTGTATGCCAGACACAGCGAGATAACAGTAGACGCACCTGAGAGGAAGATGCCTCTCCCGGACCAACAGTTCTCTGGCGCTTCCTCGATCTTGCCTCCAGCCCTTCGAGCTCGGCCTCTGAAGCGAATCGATATTTTTGATGCTTGAAGAAGGTCGACTTGCCAACCGGCCTTCGAGAGCCGCGACAGAATCGGGTGCAGTCGCAGTGGTATTGTCGCTTATTCGCCCCAGTAGATGCGGCTTCCATCGAGAGGAGAACTAGAGAGGAAACTTGGTACCACTGACAAGATGCAGGACTCTAGGAAGATTGAGTGCGACACGAGGCAGCGCTCGTCGGTTCGCTGACTGCACGAGAATGTGACTAGGCGGAGCGACGGGAGTGGCGACACAGTGTACGGTGGCGAACGCAGCGACGGGAGCGCGAGAGCGGACGCGCGGAATTGGCGACGCAGCGACGGGAGCGCGGGAACGGGAATGGCGACGCAGCGACGGGAATGGCGACGCAGCGACGGGCAGAGGAAGCGGCGGCACAGCACGATGTGGATGCAGTCAATGCAGCTCGATGCAGCTTGCAGCAAAGCAGCGCCAAAGCAGCGACGTCGCTGCGGATCGCTGCAATTTCGACGTGCTACGGTACAATTTTGGTGTCGACGCGCTTCGTAGCTACGTCACGGGGTCGTATCGCCACGTCTCTCACACACCACGGCATCTCAGCCCACATTTCCACACCCTGCGCATATAGGGCCATACCAGCCCAGCCCGACTTTTCACTGGGGTGTAACGTCTACAGCTACCGGCAGCGTGGGAAAGGCGAACGCTTGACCGTCAAGCTGGCCTTCGGATTTTTGCTTCTTTCCAATCCAAACATATGTCGTCAAAAAGTGTCGCTCTCTTCCCCTCAGCGCGTCGCACAAGTTTGCTAGCTCAATGACGACTCCGGGGAATTCTCTTGTCAGGATCTTTGGTCCCACAGTCGCGCGGGGTATCGGCTCCGTTGTGAGGTCCTTCAACTCGAATCAGGCATGGTGCACTGTCGACTGTACACGCCTGCCGAGATCTGATGGGCTTATGAAGGACGAACGCCTCTTTCTCGACCTCGCACCCTGCTATGGGAAATTGAATAAGGAGAATGTCATCTTCCTCGACGAGACACTCAAGATCTTGGTCGCCGGGACCCTGCGCACACTGGAGAAACTCCTGTCGACCAAGCGGGGTTGGAATCATGTGGTAGGAGCTATGATGCAGGCCCCCATCCTCGAACCCTTCGGTAACGAGTTTCGCAACTCGGACATGTTGAGCAAGGAGGGCACGAACGTCTTCAAGCTCGACGAGTCTCCGAGCCCCGCCATTGTCGCAGAGGTGAGTCGCGCCCGATTTGACGACAATTTCCCTCATAGCTTCCCATAGGCCCAGGCGTGGTTCGAACGCCTCACTGGCAGCGACTCTGACGTACTCGAGAGCACAAACATCGACATGGCGAAAATCGTGGTGCAATCGGGCGCGATCATCAGCTCTTTCGATAGCCTCTTCCACGGAGAGGATCGACAAGAAAAGCCGAATATAGTCGACATGGGCGTGCTGCGGTTCCCCGACATGGACAGACCTTACTTTCAGGTGAGCTTGCTATGCGATCGGCAGTTCGTCACATCCTGAATACGGTCGACAAGGTCTATCGTATCCAGTTGAAGGCTTGGTCTGAGTCAAAACGTGTCCTAATGGTGCAAAATTATCGCAACGGCATCACCGGATGTGTGTAGAGGCTCTGCACAGCCGGCATTATCGCTTACATCCATTTTGTATAGATTACAACAGCCGCAAGTTCAAGCTGCGTGAATCAATCATCGATGGTATGACGCATGAAGCGAGAGAGAAGGCGAACGGTGAGGTGAACAACTTGTTCGATTGAAGGTGCTTTCTTATTCCTGTACTCTGAACGTCGACTTACAACTGCGGCGATGCTTGGTGAGACACAATATCACGACACAATATCGAAACGTTATACGTTCAAGATAAGCGGCGCACAGATTGCGGGAAGTTCGAGTTGACAATCACGGGCAAGTCGTTTCGTGCTGTGCGGATACTTATCAGCGATGCGACAATGCAACGGCACTCTACAGCTGGTGTTGCACGCGACGTTCAAAGACGTTTTCGACGTCACGACTCTGAAGGTTCCAAGGAATGCCGGCCCCGTGTATACGTTCCTGACCTCTCTCCTCCCGACTTCCTCCCCTTCGATGTCACGACACAAGCAAGCTTGCCGCGTATATCATGCATACGTGTGAGTATGCATCGCTGAAAACGTCAGGAAGGACCTCACCGTGTGCCGATTGCTCTCCGTGTCCAGTTCCGTCGGGTGGATGAACGCCGTCGACGAATGGCGTGAGCATGGCTAGTCTGGTGATTTGTGGGTTTCGGTAATACGGTACCAGACTCCCTGGATCAAGTCCTCACGGGATCGAGGCGAACTAGCAGCGGCCTACATATGTGCATTGCTTGCTCGCGTCCTTCTTCAAACCGCCCAATCCCAATGCCTCGCCTCTGTGTGGTCTTCGGCAACCACGTTAAGCAGATTGACTCTGTTGTCCAATCCTACAAGGAGTCCTCTGATGAGGCAAGGCTTGCTGTCGAGCTTACTGCCCAGATCTGACGTCGATACGGTAGATCCCCGGCGCGGCGTCGCGAGGCATCAGCGTTCAAGGCGTGCCCGAGCATTTTCTCCACAACACGCTCGCGCCATCCTTCGGCAAGCTCAGCAAAGATAACGTCGAGATGATGGACAAGGAGCTCAAGGTCCTCATCGCCGCCACTATGCGTACATTGGAGAAGATGCCGCCGGACGAGCGGCACTGGGACACTGTAGTGGCAGCTCTGAAGCAGTCCCCTTCCATCGAGCCTCACGGCTTGGACAGTTACAACAGCAAGGTACTGGTCAAGGAGGGCAGTAACTTCGCTAAGGTTGATGGGTCAGTGGACCCTCGTATCATCAAAGAGGTGAGTCGCCGCTGAAATGCCGGTGAGGTACAACTCACGTAGTCCCGACAGGTTCTTGTGTGGTTTCAAAACTTGATCAGCAACGAGGACGTCCTTGCGGCCACGAAGATTGACATTGATGTTATGGCCAAGATTGTGGCCCAGTCGAGTGCGACCATCGATTCGTTCCGTTCTAAGAAAGAGCGCCAGGAGAAAACAGTCGTCGATATCGGTGTGCTGCGGTTCCCCGACATCGAAAGACTTCCAGGTGAGCTTGCCACGCGAGCTGCACTGCCTAAGTATACTCAACTGGACTAGGTTTACCGCATCAGGTTGGACGCTTGGTCTGAGACGAACAGCGTGGCGCTGGTGACACAGTATCGGAATGGCATCGCCGGAGGTGTGTGCTCTGTGCAAGCGATCACTAGTTTTGTCACGCATCTCTTGCGTAGTTTACAGCAGCCGCTCATTCCAGCCTCGCCGCTCCGTTATACAAAAACTCAAAGAGGAGGCGATAGCAATGGCGATCGACGACGTGAATAAGATGTTTTTATGAGATACGGTGACGTCCTATCGGCATGTGGCATGACACCAACGTAAGACTCGAGCTTTGCAGTCGAAATCGTTGGCAACTCACCTACCACCATATAACAGATCCCTGATTTCCCTGCTGTCTAGTTCGGTAATGGCTTCGGCTTCGACGTTCGCTACCACTGCGGTGCTGCACGAAACACCGACTTCGATGGTGTCGTAGGCCGCCAGGTAGGTCGTGGCAATCTGTAATGCGTTGCATACATGATACGAATGTGTCAAATCGGTACTCCGAAAAAGTCTTGACCGACATTCGTACGGGGGCCAAACGGCTCACGCTCCTATCTTAGGCGTCGGGTGGCCCGCGGGCGACTCCTAGGCGTTCAATGCAGGGGGCCCGCGCTCAGCACTCTGGAAACGATTCCTTCGCAAGTTTGCCTGCAGTCGATGAGTGCCCGAGGGCTGTCGGGGCTGTGCCGGCGCGATATCCTGCGGTGAGGCGAAATAGCGGAAGGCTGCTGCGGAAGGGTCAAGAAGGCGGTGCCGCGGCACTGCAGCTTGGGCCGTGACCGGCGCGTGTTCCTAGCCTCCTGAGGATCAGCGTGTTCTCCCATACGGGCCCGACAAAATATGAGCATCAAAGCTCACCTGTCAGAACAACGCAGAGTTCGGACACCCGGTAAACTTGAGCGTCTTCCTTGTTCTATCTAAGGAGGCTTGCTCTATAACATAAACACCCTCCCAACTCCGATGGTTATTCGAAAGTTTCGCCAGCGTGCGCAGGGTTCTGCTGCGCGTGATTATCCATGCATCTGTTGCATTCATTCACCCTGCTACGAAGTCCTTCATTTTACTCATACAAATCGTCTCTCTGTTCTGCTTGTCTGTCCGCGTTGCTTCGTGCGTGTATGAGTTACGTTCCAGGCGCAAAAACGTTACCATCGGTGCCCTGGATCTTCTCATGATCAGCCAGGTTGGCTTGGCTTTCGTACACCGTGATAACAGAATTCTCCTTCCGCTACAAAGACTCAGTGAGCCATTAAGCACGAGTACATTCTCAACAAACGCGCCCTTACCTCACTCCACACGCCGACGAAGCCAACGTAATATATGCGCGTGATGTCCGCGCCTTGCGATGCGGGGATGAATAGCGTCACGGAGGACACGTTTGGGAACTTCGCTGGTCTGGACCGCCGTTAGCGCTGCATCCAAGAACGCGCTCTAAATAACCCCGTACTTGAGCGCATACTCGCCGACCTCTCTGCCTTGCGCAACCACAAACTCCTGCGTGGGTTCCTTCTCCGTAGCGTCAGAGAAATCCAAATTATCCACGTTGGCGAACTGTTATGCGCTCAGCTCACAGACGGGTATATGCTAAGGAAGCGTGCTTACGAGGGTGACTTTCGCGGGGGTCTGGTCGCCGGGCCCGGCTTTAAGCAGTAGTGACCGGAGCTTGACGGAGCCAGTGAACGGGATGCGGAGGATGCTGCGGTCGCACGTCGTTCAGCACGCCACGCGCTGCCAAGGAGGAGCGGTCGTACAGCTGGTCGTCGGCATCGGATTCGAGGTACTGCAGCAGAATAAAGTTCAGCCGGGACACGGCGCATAGCAAGGTCGTACTCACCACTTGCTCGTCGAGACGTTGGTGCCATGGCTTGATGACCTCGTGGCCCTCGCCTAACGCGTTGAGCGCGACGACGTTTTGTCGGTCGATGTGGATATATAGGTTGTCTTGCGGCCCGCCTTCGTCGGCGTGATCGTGATCATGGTCGTGGTCGTGGCCGTGGCCAGCATGGCTACCGTGGTCGTGGTTGTGCGACATGCTCGGAGGGTTGAGGAAGAGGACAAGGATGTACTGTACGCGAGACCCGGACCGCGACGCGGAGCGCAGCGGCACACGGCTGGCTCGGCATTCGCCGGACGGAGGCAAAATTTGCCAAAATTCGTTGAAGGCACCTTCGCTCCTGCCTCCACCCTTTTTCGCATCTCCTCGCCAATGCTGCAAGCTCTTGGTTGCGGAGGTATACAGCGAGGTTCAATGTGTTACCAAGTGAGCAGAGTCTTCTGTGGCCTCGACGCCTCGTTATATGATGCTACACAAGTAATTTGCGTTCGATTGGCGTGGGCCTCACACCAAAGGGGCACAACGCCTATGTGCCCTGGGGCTCACGCTATGAGACAACCTACTCTATCTGAACTCTCTGCATGCTTTGATCGATGGGCTTTATCTGACCGCGTTTTCCTCAGGTGCTTTGCGTCACACGTGTCAAGCTTCCTGCAACTGAAGGTCGATGGAATAGCTGGGGACTTCTTCCACTGGACTACTGCAGGTGAGTGAGGCTTACTTTTCAGAGCGCTCTTCGCTCGCCAGCTGTACACTATGCGCGACATGTTCAAAAATATGTATTTTCGGTGCTATCAGAGTGAATTGACTACGCTAGAGACCGAAACGAAAGAGCGAAAACAAATGCAGGAGAGCTGCATTTCAATGGAAGGTCAATAGGACCGCCTCGGTGTCGTGAATGTCAATCCCAGAGCTGACGGAAACCGTCGACGTGCTCAACGTGCCCTGGACCTTCCCGTCGGACGTCTCATACGTCTGCCCACCCCATGTCACACCAGATGTCGCATTCGCAGTCCTATATAAAGCATCCAGTCAGTCACCGAAGAAGTCCAGCACCAAATTGCCACCATACGTACGGGACCGTAAGCCGCTTGACAGTGGCCGTCGTCGGCCCCCCGCTGCCCGACGGCACCAGGGAAAGATGCACAGACTTCCGCGGCGAGGCCCCGGTGAACGCGTTGAGGTTGACGAACAGCGCGCGCGCCAGACGGCTCCCCTCGAAGAACGCGTAGCCGGAGATCTGCGCGTTGCCTACAGTGAGCTGCGATGCGCTCGTCGTGCCCGAGGGTCCGATGGCCTCTGCAGCGATGACCGCTGCATAGTAGAGCGGCTGGATGTGCGGCGGCAGGGGCGTCGACAGCGTGCTGCCGTCGAGGATGGAGCGCGTCAGCGTGATGGGCTGGATCTGCATGCACCGCAACGGTCAGTCGGAGCCGATCAGCGCACGGAGGTGTTAGAGCGCACGAAGTTGTATTTGTAGCCAATCCCCTCGTGGAAGTACACGCGCGTGATGCCCAGCTGGGCAGCGAACAGCGCATAGTCGAGGCCCCACAGCGCAGCGCCGGCCGTGTTGCTGACGCCGGGCGCGCCGTGGCAGGAGTAGCTGTTTGTCTCGCCCAGGATGTATTGCAGTCCCTTTGCATGCACGGCGGAGATGTCCGCGCTGAAGGAGGAGAGGTTGCTACGGATCGTGGCTTTGGTCATGAGGTCCTGCAGGACGCCGTTATCGCCGCTGCAGAAGGACCCACTGTAATGGTGCTGCGAGATCCTGTTCAAGGTCAGAAGCCGATCGTAGATGAAATAGAGGGGTATGGAAACGCACGTTTTGATCTGTGAGCCACCTATCGAAGACAAAACACCGTTTTGAAAGATTCCTTGCGGAGAAAACCCTCCCGTGCTGTGCGACGATTCGGCGAATGCCCCTCCAATGAGCGTAACGTTGGCCTTCAGGATGGCGTTCGCCGTGGCAGTCACATTCGCGGCGAATGTATTCCATCTAGAAGGTAGATGAGTGAAGTCTCTACTAAAGGATACCACTCGCGCTTACTGTGGGACGTATTGCGTGACGCTGTAGCTACTGCTTCGCGCACCATTATTTTTGTAGAGGTCGGCTTCGTTTCCGATCTCGATGGCCTCCAGCGTGACGCCCGCGTTCTTGATGGACGACGATGTGAATGCCGTCGCGATGGCCCTCGCTTCGAGGAACGCCGCCGTGATGTTCGCCTGGCCGAAATTGACCCCCCAAATGACCGGCGTGCCTGCGGAGCAAGACGAACATATCAGTCGCGTTCATCTCACGTTGTCACGTTGCGGCGAAGAACCGGTGTCAAAGCGGCTCTTACGCACCTGAGGGGAGCTGCGAAGCGAGCTGATAGTACGCATTGCCGACCGTGACATTCGTTGCTTCTGGATATGGCACGATGGTCGAGACGGCGGGGAAGACCTGCTGCACAGACTACAAACAAACGTTGTTCGAGGATCAGGATACAGAGTCGATGGGTGGTTGCTCACCTGTACAGAGGGGTTGAAGTTCGTGTGGTCCTCCGAATCTGCGCCTATCCTGATCCGCGTGGGTTCACCAGACAGCTGCTTGAGATTTTGCAAGACATTGTTGAAGAATATGTTCTTGGTACTAGCGCCGATCCAGTCGGTCCATCTGTCCTGTTCGATGGAGAATGACACCAATGAGCGCGAGATGGTGGGTGCTGCGGAGGGTGCGGACAGAGGCAGCGTGACGGAGACCGTCTGTGCGAGAGCGCGCGGACGGGCGAAGCAAAGCCAGATGATGAGCAGGGAAGAAATGAACATCACAGAGTGCGGATGAGGACAAGTCCATAGCGTCGCCCTTTTATGAGAGTATCGAGGAGAGCATGCGGCATCAGGAAGCAGCTAAAAATTCTCTGAGAATGCCAGCGCGTGGCTTCTGGAATGGCGGAGTGTGCATTCCAAATGCAAATCGAGCTGCGCCGTGCCAAAAGCATCTGTCCAGTGCGTATATTTAGACATCAGGAGGTCGACAACGTCGACAGAATCGCGGATGTCCTAAGGTGAGAAAGCAGCAGTCCTGTTCTGTCGCACATGCGGGGCGTGGTCGGGTGACGGCCGTGCGCGTGCGCCCATGCAGTTCCATTTCGAGCGCCAACAGCAGGTGGAGATGGCAGAAGTTGGAAGCGTGGCGAACTCAGTGATCGACGAGTGATGTGGCTGCGAGAAAGGGAGGCCATAGATGTTGACGAGTCTGAGCAAGAGTCTCCGGGGTGTACAAGGCTGGGCGTACACGACGCACCAGGTGGGATCTTGTCGCTCGCAAGCCAAGCTTTTCAGGTGGGCCCGGAGAGTAGAGAAGATGGCCCCGTGCGCGACGTGTACTGCAGCGAGGGGGCTCAATATATATATATATATATATATATCCTCATGCACAGACAGCGTTCACACGAAGCGCATGTTGCATGAGAACCTGGACGTTCTTGACGTTGGAGGAGGAACTCAGGAAGGACGCGGACGTTTCCGAGTCCGGTACGCTAAAAATTATGTAAGCGCTCACCTCCTTGTTTGACTTTGATCTACTACTCTAGGACCCACCTCCTGCACCCGGGCCTCCGCTGCCTCATCATCGCACGATCACCGCATGCGTAGCCAGTTTTGCCAAGAAATGTTTTTGTCTGGCTGTTCGCTTGTCGGCGCCACCATGAGAAACGCATGGTAAGGGCGAACGCTACCAACAGCCTATCGTGGCTGACCTTGGCACAGAAGATAGTCGTTCTACCAACAGCCAACATTCACCCCGTTGCGACGGTGCCAGACGGTACCCTACCGCCCCAAGCCTGTCTCGTATTCAAATCCACCATTTGTAATGCGCTGCCTATGAAGAGAGCAGCGCCAAGAGATTTCCATTCAGTGGCAAAAAAGATGACATCAAAGTGGTCGCCATTGTCACACGGTGAGTACTAGTGCTGCTCGTGTCGAATATTTCCCCATCAGCTCTGGGCGCTGAAACCAACTCACGGTCTAGATGCCGGCGCAAAGGTGCTAGCTTGCTGACGATCACCAATCATGTTGCAACCGGCACGGGTACGTTCAAATATTGATTAGCAGCTACTTCTCGGATCTCCAGCTTACAATCCGGATAGTACTCATGGGCTGTACGGTATATTGATCGACCAAAATTCCGTCGGCGTATATGCAATGGCATGCATATTGATGCGACGGGCCCCAACCCTGGGAAGTATGTATCTTTGACCTATTTAATTGGTCCCCTTGGCAGTATGGCATTCACCTTTAGCCACTCCGCAATAGTCAACGTCGGTGTAGGCGGCGCATTCGTTTCTTGTTCGAGCATTCGTTTCTTGCTCAAAAGGTTGTTCCAGGGACCCCAAGGATGGAGCGGGCTGCCACGGCGCGCCGGCGCCGAGTAAACAATATATCAGCTCAACTTAATGCGACGCCGAAACGCTCGCCCAGCCATCATCGTTTCCACCAGGTCGGCTCCTACAGTGCCTGAGCAGTATTGCCAGTATAAAGCAACGCCATCGCGCGTATTAATGATCTAGCTTTTGCTCACCGCTCACTTCGACACTTCCGCCGCTCTTTTCTTGTTCGCTCTCGAGGTACTGGCTACCTTGAACTTACGCCAATTCTCTATCTACACGACTTCTTAAATCCATCATGCGCTTCTTCTCGACCGCCCTCCTCGTCGCCGCTGCCAGCCAGCTGGCCGCTCCTGCTCTTGCAGCCCCCGTTGACGATGCTGTGTACGTTGCACTACACTGATTAATATTCATCGCACTAAAAACTGATACCGTTTCACAGTGCCGTTGTACGCCGGAGTGATGTCACCATGTAAGCATATGCTATGGATATCTTACGAGTGTTAACACTGTTCCGCAGGCACGCACGCGCTGGGATTGCCGGAGAGGTCGTCGATGATGTAGCGAAGGCCGCAGAGACCACCGTTAGCAGCGCGCTGAAGAAAGGAGCGCTATCCGGTCTTGGGACGCTCCTCGGCGGCACCTTCATTGGCAAGCTTTTAGGAGGCGGCAGCGACAGCAAGTGAGTCAATTTGCATCTACACGTACTCCTGGTTTGTGAACTAATACTTCGGTGCAGCGCATCGACCCGCGCCTTTGAGTATGATGCCGAACTGTACAAGCGCTACAATCTGTAAGCACGACCACCCTGACAACGGACGAGCGCTGACACGTGTTGCAGCTATCCTCGCAGTATATTTGGCACGCTCGCCGGGGATGCGGTTGAGGATGTGGGCAAGGCTGCAGAGACCACCGTCAGCAGCGCGCTGAAGAAGGGGGCTCTTTCCGGCCTCGGTACGCTCCTTGGCGGCACCTTCATTGGCAAGCTCCTCGGTGGCGGCAGCGACAGCAAGTGAGCCATTTTGCGCTGATTTCCAAGTTTGTGATCTAAGTACTTCCGTCCAGCGCAACTACCCGCGCCCTGGAGTATGATGCGGAGCTGTACAAGCGCTACAATCTGTGAGCACGACGCATCCTCGCAGCGGATAAGCGCTGACACTTTATTGCAGTTATCCTCGCTCTGGTGTCGCAGGCGAGGTGGTTGACGATGTCGCCAAGGCTGCAGAGACCACAGTCAGCAGCGCGCTGAAGAAGGGGGCTCTGTCCGGCCTCGGTACGCTCCTTGGCGGCACCTTCATTGGCAAGCTCCTCGGTGGCGGCAGCGACAGCAAGTTGAGCCATTTTGCGCTGATTTTCAAGTTTGTGATCTAAGTACTTCCGTCCAGCGCAACTACCCGCGCCCTGGAGTATGATGCGGAGCTGTACAAGCGCTACAATCTGTGAGCACAACGCATCCTCGCAGCGGATAAGCGCTGACACTTTATTGCAGTTATCCTCGCTCTGGTGTCGCAGGCGAGGTGGTTGACGATGTCGCCAAGGCTGCAGAGACCACAGTCAGCAGCGCGCTGAAGAAGGGGCTCTGTCCGGCCTCGGTACGCTCCTCGGCGGCACCTTCATTGGCAAGCTCTTCGGCGGCGGCAGCGACAGCAAGTGCGTTTGCTTCGTTACATTTCATGAGTCGTGATCTAATCATGATGCTCTTGGCAAAGCGCGACGTCCCGTAGCTACGATGACTCGGAGCTGTATGCGCGCTCCTCTCTCAAGCTGTACGTCCTTTTCACATCATGCACCGCTGTATCTGACATTACCTGTGCAGCACCACGCCGCTTGTATTTGAGCGTGACTATTAAACCTTCACAATGATGGACGAAATGGGGTATATTGGGATAAATAATGTTGGAGAGGAGAATATGGTATAAGACATTTAATTTGCCATGATCGATTATGGCCCATGTATCAGAGTGAATAATACAAGGCGGAACGTTGTTTGATGGAACTGCCATATGTATAAGTTGGCGACGTGTCCTGCATCGCTTTGGAGTGAACATAAAAGTCCCCACACAGAGTGCTCACGCAGGTTGCATGGGATCTTAAGGTGGGACATGTTCCCGGCCTATCATATCCTATCCTAGTATCCGGTCGCGCAAGTTCTAACTAAGCGCCCAACTCTTCGTCTGCTCGGTCATGTCACGTCCCCGACTCGAACTTTCGCTTGGACCTACACCTCCGCTTTTCCTGGGACCTGATCAGCCCTGGCGCAAGAAGGATATCGGGAAAAGGTTTCATTCGGTCTGCTCGGTTGTCGGAGCTAACAAGTTGCTGTGCCCGGCGGGGGCCAGCAGCCTGCTTGAACTCTCATCGACACAAGCTCACTCCATGGCAAAGATCCCGTCACGGACTTGTATGAAAGCTCGCAATTTGTATGTGTCAATTGCGCCTCTACGAGCTCGGGTATGTCCAAGAAATCTCCATTTTGAAGGCAAAAAGATGACATCAAAGAGTGGTTGCGCTCGCTTTCAGCACCCAGGGCATGTTTTTTTTCCCTCCAGCTGGCCCATAGGTGCTATCCTTTTCGCTTTCTTGAAATCGTCTTTTGGCATCGTCCTCTGCTAGGTGACCCGGAGCGCACAATTTGATGTAAGTAGTCATCCAGGTCTTGGCAAGCTGCAAGCATACAATGTACGTATGCACAGTGATCGGCTGAAACATGTCTGAGTCGATGCGACGCCCGAGAATGCCTAACGAGACCCCTGGGTCATGCACTTGAAGTTGTCTTTGTCTGTTCTTGATTTCATATACTTACTCAGTTGGACACGCTTTGGCGGTCTGGTCTTTGCCTTCAGGCCCCCGCTACTATTTGTGAGACGCCTCGCCACCCCGCAAAAAGACAATCGTCAAGGATGGATCACTCGCACTAGCCAGAGCGGGCTTACAGGCGCTCCGAGTCGGCCTATCCGGGCATACAGGGATAACGATGCCGAAACGCCTGTGCAGCCATCAGCTTCCTCTCAATTTGCCAGTATAAAGCAACGCCGTCGTCCGTCTGGGTGATGTAGCTTTTGCTCACCCTTCACTTCGACACTTCCGCTCGTCTTTTTTCTCTTTTTCTCGAGGTACTGGTTGCCTTGATTGAACTTACGCCAATCCTTTATCTTCACGACTTCTATCATCACGTTTCTTGCCACCATGCGGTTCTTCTCAGCTGCCCTGCTCATTGCCGCTGCTGGCCAGCTCGCTGCTCCTGCCCTTGGAGCCCCTGTTGCTGCCGACGGTGCTAAGTGCGGCACCCTGCTTTATATTCAGCGTTTATACTGATCCAAACGCGATCTCACAGTGCCCTTGTGAGCCGGGATGCCACCATGTAAGCATATGGTATTGACATATCACAAATGCGCTGACATGTGTCGCAGCTATCCCCGCAGTATACTCGGCGCGTTCGTCGGGGATGCGGCCGAGGATGTGGGCAAGGCCGCCGAGAGCACCATAGGCAGCGCTCTGAAGAAGGGGGCACTCTCTGGCCTCGGTACACTCGTAGGCGGCTCCGTCCTGGGCGGCTTGTTCGGCGGTGACAGCAGCAAGTAAGTCTTCTTCTGCTATGTGTTGAAACTGTGTCAGCTAATCTGTTCGGTTCAGCACAACTACTCGTGCCTTGGAGTATGATGCAGAGCTGTACAAGCGCTACAATCTGTGAGCACGACGCAACCGAGTTGCGGTGGATGAGCACTGACGCTGTCGCAGCTATCCCCGCAGTATACTCGGCGCGTTCGTCGGGGATGCGGCCGAGGATGTGGGCAAGGCCGCCGAGAGCACCATAGGCAGCGCTCTGAAGAAGGGGGCACTCTCTGGCCTCGGTACACTCGTAGGCGGCTCCGTCCTGGGCAGTATTTTTGGCAGCAGCAGCAGCACCAAGTCAGTGTTTTCGCTGTGCTCCTGCCAAGTGGTGAGCTAACGACGGTGCTCGGTGTAGCGCAACGACCCGTGGCTATGACGACTCACAGCTGTATGCTCGCTCATCTCTCCAGCGGTAAGGCCTTTCTACCAGCCCTCGAAGGACTTATTTCACATGCATCGTATCCTAGCAGCACCCCGATTGTCTATGAGCGCGACTACTAGACCTCCTGGCCGGCAGGGCATCAGCGTATTCGGAAAGAATGATGGACGTTGATATTGGAAATGGCAGAGGAGAATATGGGATAAGACATTTATTTGGCCACGTCAATTACTTATGGCCACCAATACGAGGCGGAATTTTGTCGGACTACTGCGTGCCGTTCGATGACTTGGGAATCTGGGTACATATCGCTCCGAAGCACGCGTAACGCAAGACCATCGAGCAAACACATAGAGCGCCAAGCAGCAGGGCAGGGGCCACAGACGGGGGCCCTGACCAGTGACTAGTGACGCCAGTGACGGGGACCCTTTGACGCCAATTTCTGAAGACCTCCCGTTTTCCACTCACACAAGAAATATCGAAGTGTGGATCAAAATCGCTCACGAGCTGGAGGAAAGGAGAACTCCCAGACTCAGTATTCACCACACCCTCATGGCAGTCGGTGAGATTGAAACACATGTGGGACTGTACGCCATCCCACGATTCATGTGATACATACATAGTGTACATTTTCATCGGGTGTGCAGAGTCCTCCCACTGAAAGAACAGGTGTCAGACGAATCAAACAACAAAAATGTGGCAAACGCACGTCACTGTCTTACGCTCGGTCGAGGTCGCCGCCTCCGTCTTCGCTCTGTTCAGGACCTTCTGGAACTCCGCCACGCGGTGGCGCATTCGCGACTGCATATACGCTTTGGAGCACTTGATGTGGTAGTGGAGGTAGTCGCGGAAGAGTTCGATGTGCGAGATCGTGCCCGCCGCGACGGTGGGATTGTTGAAGTGGCGGGGGAACAGAACGAAGGTGACGTAGCCGATATCCTCTGAGTCGCGCAGGCCTGGGACGTGGCGAATCTCCAGCGGCGGGTCGCGGTTGGTGTACAAAACCTGGGGGGCATTTTGAATCGTCGGAAGGCGGCGTGCATCCACGAATTCCTGGCGGTGAGGTTAGTGGCTGAGGGGACGCAACGCGTGCGTGGGCACGCACCTGCAGGAAGACCTTCCCAAAGATGCGATCGGTCTCTTCGCGGAAAACGGTGGAGAAAATGACAGTGACACGGTCATGCGCAGCTCGTATGTAGATCGCCTCTTCGTCTCGGTAGTGGATCGCTGTCAGCTCTCCCTGCCCATCGCCCGCTGACTCGAGCTCCTTCTGCTTTGTAAAAGCGAGCTCAAAGGGTGCAGCGAGCGCGTTGCGTTTCAAAAGTGCGATTGATTTCACGAAGTTGTCGCGCTCCTCTGCGTGGGTGTTGGTCGACATAGACGATCACGACGGAGCGGGGACTCACCGCCTTCCGGAGGCGCAGTGTCGAGGTCAATCACGAGACTGACGTTGTACTCAGGCTCGGGCTGCGCTTGCACCAGGGGGCCGTACTCGCGCTGCAGGACCTCCTGGGCACCGTAGCGCACGAGCTCGTCCCAGCAGCGGATGTGCATGGAGAGCAGCAACGCACTCTTGCGTTCCGGGGTGGAGAGATGGAACCGGACACCGTCGAAGTCTACGAACTGGACATCGAGTGAAGAAGGTCTATGGAACGGGGATTAGATCTGCGCGCTGCGGAGGCAAGATCAAGCTGACTTTGTGAACTTCTCGGCCAGGGTCGTCTGGATGATATAGTTGTGAGGCTAGCGGTGACCTGTAAGCCGGTAAATTCCCCCAGAAGGTGGAAGTTTGCGCACCTCGAGGAGGATCATGGTGGTCGGATGTGCAAGGAGACTGGCCGCGGTGCAGTGCGCGCCGAGTCCCGATAAGTCCACGGCAAGCGGCCAAATAAGCGTAAGCAGAGAGAACTTCCCCGCTCCCAGCACACTCAGCCAAAACGCATCGGTTCCCAACCGCCGACATCCTTCAAAATGCGTGCGTACTCTCTCCTGTACAGCTGGGGATCTACTGATGATTTTCTGTGTCTTTTCAGCTCCGAAAAAAGCTCAAAAAATGTCTCTCAATGAATTCCTGGGTGATAGTGGTGAGTATTCCGCCAGTTTTTCGTGACACAAGACTCAAGCTTTCGTGCTCGCAGCCCTGGGTTCTTGGGCAGATGAAATGGATTCCCTCCCGACCGCCCGTGAGTCGCTTCCAAAAATCCGTGCGGTCATACCACCTACGTGACTTCTTCCTTAGCCGCTGCCAGGGGAGATGACGATCGCGGTGACCGCAGAGGCAGGGACGATTTCCTGTCGTCCAGGCGTCAGTGTCATGTTTATCCCCTGTGAAGCGTATTCCCGGGTATTGATCCGTCGTGTGTCCGCCAGAGGATAGGCAGGCGTACCCCCCTCGAGAGGACCTCCCCCTGCCCACCCAGGCGCCCTACACGGCATTCGTCGGAAATCTGGCGTTCGATCTTACTGAGGCAGATCTGGAAAGCTTCTTCGCTGGCTCAAAGGTATGCTGCTCTCATTCACAAGGTCATCTAGGCGCCTTGTCGACTCAATCTCCCTCATCTTCCAGGTGAAGTCGGTCAAGGTCATCAAAGATAGGGATGAACGCCCCAAAGGCTTTGGCTATGTTGAGTTCGAAGATCTGGACGATTTGAAAGGTGCTTTGGCGATGAGTGGCTCTGTGAGTACGGGCTTATTATGCGGCGCTGAGTGGTGACTTCTGACGATCCGAGAAAGTCTTTATCAGGACGGACTGTCAGAGTCAGTGTCGCGGAACCACGTAAGTTCATCACATCACGTCTATTCAGGAACTTAACACGTCCTGGTGTATAGCAAAGGAACGTGGTGGCTTCGGAGGAGGTTTCGGGGCGGACGATTCAAAGTTCGATGGTGAATGGAGGCGACAGGGCCCTCTTCCCGACCTGCCCGAGCGCGACTCGTCTCGCAGACGCTTCGACGGACCTCCGGCTGGGGGAGATCGCGGTGAGCGGCCGCCCGCAAATGCTTCCGACTCCATTAGCGACTGGCGTTCCAGCAAGCCCCGGGCACCCCCGCCAGAAGCTGAACCCCCTCGACGCAAAGGCACTGGCTTCTTTGCGTCGGACAATGCTGGCGCTGCGGATAGGGAGGATAGCTGGACAAAAGGTTCGAAGTTCAAGCCGAGCATCGACGAAGACGGAGCGTCTGGCAGGAAGTTCGGTGGTGGATTTAGGGCGCGGGGAGACATGGGCCCGCCGCCGGAAAGCGGTCATGACAATGAGGGCGATTGGCGGTCGGCACCGCGCCCTGGCTTCGCGTCGCGGCCCAGTACCTCCCGTATGTCTCTCTCAGGCTCAGTCCATTCGCACACTCACTTGCGTTGCCTGCAGCGAATTCGTCAACCCCTCCCACACCTCAACTAGCCCGGCGTAAGCTTGAGCTCCTTCCCAGGTCCGGCAATAACTCTGGCACGCCGTCGCCTCTCGCCTCGCCCAAGATGCAGAGCAGCGCGGCCACCAGCTCTGTGCGATCAAACCCCTTCGGCGCCGCAAAGTACGTCTCCTGCCATGCGTTTCTGGTTACGGGCTGATTAAGTCGATGTCTTCTCTTTCCCATCGTCGCTTAGGCCCGTCGACGTCTCTGCGAAAGAAAAGGTTGTTGCCGAGCGTCTCGAAAAGGAGCGCGAATCCGCGAAGGAGCGCTTCGGCCAGCACAGCATGTCGCGCACCTCTTCCCGCACGGGCTCGGACCGCAATGCGTCCACGCGCACGCCCCCCGCCAGCGCGGGCGCCACGTCTGTCCCGCCATCACCCAGAGCACAGAATGCGCCGCCGGCGAACGTGCGTCCGACCTTCAGCTTCGCCGCCGCCGCGAGTGCGAAGAAGGTAGGCGGAGTGGACGACGTCAGCGAGGAGCCCGACACGCCTGAGGTAGAGGACGTGACTGCGGCTGTCGGCGAGGTCACTATCTGAATATTTGCAATCCTGCTCGCGCTGCTATCTTCGTTGCCTATATTATTTCTTTTTGGTTCTTATAGTTGCTATCAAGTTCGCGCATCCGGCGCTCTGCTCATGATAACCTAAGACCCAGGACTGTTTGTATGCATCGCAGTACTACGCCCCCGCTATTGGTTCTGCATGTACCATGCTTTTCAAGTACGCTACATCACCTCCCTTATGTCGTAGCGCACCACGTGTTGTTAGAGAAGAAGAAGTCAAGTTCATGAATATCAGCAAGGAACTCCTCCACGCGCGCCTGTTAGACATCCTCGTCGTCGCAGGAGCCTCATCGACGGCCCTGGTGCAGCTCTGGGTCGACGTACTTCATCCTCCCGCGGCCTACAATTCGGTGAGCATGAAACAAACGCATCACTGCCAGGCGACACCTACCTTTGAAGCGAACGCCATTATTGCTTGCATCTGCCTCTTCCTGTGCCAGCTTGCTGAGACGCTCCAGCTCCTGCCGGCGCGCCGCCTCGATTCGCTCATTCTCCTCCCGCTCAAGCCGCGCGTCATACTCCTCCTCCGTCTCCTTCCTCGGTTCCTTCGAGGCGTCGTCGCGTGTGGGAGATGCCGCCGGGGAAGGCGACGCGACCTTGTCCTTCCGCTTCTTGTGCTTGTGCTTGCGTTTGCGATGCCTGCGCTCGTCCTCGTCACCCGGGGAGCGCGACCGGTGGCGCCGTTTGTGCCGTTTGCGCTCGCCCTCGTTGTCGCTCTCAGACGCCGAGGCTGCGGCTTCCTTATTCGCTGTACGAGCGAGTGTAAGTGTCTATGGGAGAAGTGCGCATTGGTCAAGAAGGCTCACGAGGTGGTGTGCTGGCTTGCTTCTTGCGAAGTTCGAGTTCGCCGCAGTTGGCGATCGTGATGGGCAGGCTGGGGCGGTTCTTCTCGCCCGTTGGCACGCTGGCGATTTTGCGTATGACCTCCTCGTAACCGCGAATTGCACGGCCGAATACGACGTGCTTGCCTAAATTACTGATTTCAGTAGAGGAGAGCGAGGTAAAGAGAGTGGCTTACCAGTCAGGTGAGGGCAGCTCCGGAGGGTGACGAAGAATTGGGAGCCGTTGGTGTCCGGACCCTTGTTGGCCATACAGAGCAGGCTGGTTGGAGAAAGCGTTAGAAGGAAACATTTGGCAAAAGTAATCAAGCGAACTCACCCTTCCTCGTCCAGAGGCCGCGTGAGGTCCTCATCCGGGAACGTGCCCCCATAGACCGACTCTCCTCCAGTGCCATTGTGTGTCGTGAAGTCTAAACTGGCGCATCGACTTCAGAGTCACATCCTGACTGTCTTTTTCGATACGCACCACCGCCTTGGATCATAAAATTGGGAATGGTCCGGTGGATGATGCTATTTTTGTAGTATAGCGGGAGCTGGGAAATTGGCGAGATGCCCTTCTCGCCCGTGCACAGCACCCGAAAGCTGCAGCGAGCATGGTCAGTCCGATGTGCGCAATATTAGACAATAATTGAATCACTTTTCCGAGGTCTTCGGTGCGGTGTCGTTGTAGAGCTCGAAGATCACCCTGGACTGCACGTGGGTATGAAATTGAAAAAGTTGAGGGGTGTCGCGTACCTGCCCACGGGGGTGCTGTCGACGGCGAAGTCCATAAAGACCCTGGGGCGCACCATGATGGCGAGGGCAGCGGAGGAAGAGCGATGGACGCGAAGAACGTGTTGGACGTCGGCAGAGAGCCGCGAGCGCTGCGCGGGTTTGAATGGAAAAGGCAGGCCTAACCCAAGGCCAGGGTACATGTAATGATGGCTACTTTCGCATTTAGACATATGTTCCTGAGCCGTTGAAAGTGCCGCCTGCTCCCTCGTTCTCCCTTCCCCTCCTCGACATCAAGCCCGCTCACCCGCATGACGCCCCCTTGAACTTTCTCCCATCCAGATGCGTGAGTTTAACGCGGTCGTGTTCGGTGGTGAGTCTCCGGCGCACACCCGCCTCGAGGCCCTCGCTAAACGTCCGTTTAGCCGGAGGGGTAGGCAAGTCTGCGCTCACGGTTCGCTTCATCCGCAACGAGTTTGTGGAGAACTACGACCCCACCATCGAAGGTGCGCAGTGCGCATGTCTTGCGTGACCCCTCTGCTGACTAGGGGACGCGTCCCGCAGAGGAGTATCGGCGCACGATCGAGGTGGATGGCGAGCTCTCTTGGGTACGTCCTCGCCTTCGGTTACCGGTCTCGTCAGGCCACAGGGCACTCCTGCACCCTCGCGCCTGCCTAGGCTGCCAGGGTGCGCGCCGATGTCGCGCGTGTCTCTTCTTTGTGCGGCTGCGCAGCCTCAGCGGATGCTCACCGCCTCTGTGATCTATAGCTTGAGGTCCTCGACACCGCCGGCGCGGAGCAATTCACCGCCCTCAATGAAGTCTACATCAAGGTGCGCACATCACTGCATTTGGTTATATATCATGGCACTGATGCTTCCCCATCAGTCGGGCCGCGGATTTATCTTGGTGTTCAGGTGGGCCGCGTGCCGCGTGTTGCATGACATGTTGATTGATAGTGGGGACGCGGCGCAGTCTAACTCAAGAGGCAAGTCTGCAAGAAGTGGAGCACCTGCGCCAGCAGATCTACCGCATCAAGGGCGAAAACAGTGTGCGTAACACAGCAGGGGACGCGTCAACGAAACTTAATCCTACGTTGCAGCGCGTGCCAATAGTCTTGGTGGGCACCAAGTTGGATCTGGCGAACGAGCGAGAAGTCGAGCGAGGTGCACTTGAAGATATCGCCGCGCGTTGGGGTGTCCCATTCTACGAGACCTCTGCTAAGAGGGATTGGAATGTGCACGACGTCTTCGAAGACCTGGTCCGGCAGATGCGCCTGCGTTATCCTACCGACCCACACAAGAAAAGGAAGAAACCTTGGGGCAACCACTGTCTTATAATGTAATGGCTGGCTGGCATTGTCTTGGATCACCTGTCGCTGTTTGATTGCTTGGATACTGACACTTCGCCATACACTACATGTATCCTTCAGGAAACTAATCTGGTGCTCACAGACCTTACCTACTACCGGTTACCGGTCGGCCGCACGATAGGCTCCCTGAATCTTACATATATACCACACACGCTATCCGCTAGCAGTACTGTACATACACCTCTTACACCTGCTCTATAGGACAACAACTTGAAACCGAAATCGCTTCAGTTGCCGAGTCGGCGTGGCAGCGTGGGAATGTTTGTCATGCGTGTCTTTTTGCATCGCCGCGCTTTTTCGGACCTTTCATCTTCCTCCCATCTCTCTCTCACAGCGTTCACGAAGCACGGCGACATGGTTCGTTTCCTCCTCTAATTTCTGGTGGATGCTCACAGTCGACTGCAGAGCTCCTACGGCAACAGCAATGGTTACAGCGGCGGCGGTTACGGCGGTGGTGGTGGTGGCTACGGCGGTGGAGGCTACGGCGGCGGCGGCGGATGGGGAGGAGGCGGCGGAGGCGACAGAATGTCGAGCCTTGGCGGTGGTCTGCGTACCATGGATTGGGCAACTCAAAAGTTGTCGCACTTCGAGAAAAACTTCTATGTCGAGGACAAGAGGGTCACCGCGCGGACTGAGCGCGAGATTGAGGAGTTCCGGAATACTCACGAGATCCGGGTGCGTCCGACCTAGCCATTATCCTCTTTCTTTGTCTCACGCGTAGTCCAGGTTCAAGGGCGTGGCATCCCGCGGCCGGTGTCATCATTCGATGAGGTCGGCTTCCCCGACTACTTGATGACGTCCATCAAGGCGCAAGGCTTCCCGAGTCCTACACCCATCCAATGCCAGGCATGGCCTATGGCACTTTCGGGTCGAGATGTTGTTGCCATCGCGCAGACTGGCAGCGGTAAGACGATATCGTTCGCTCTTCCCGCCATGCTGCATATAAATGCGTAAGCATGTTCCTTGATAAGCCACGTTTTCGCTCACACGCTCACCACAACACATCGACAGCCAACCTCTGTTGAACCCTGGGGATGGTCCCATCGCGCTCGTTCTTGCACCTACCCGTGAGTTGGCCGTTCAGATCCAGCAGGAGTGCACGAAATTCGGGTATGTGTTAATTATTCTCCGCGATGTTCGGTGACTCACCTCAGCCGCAGATCGAATTCGCGCATACGTAACACCGCCATCTACGGCGGTGCCCCTAAAGGTCCACAGATTCGTGATCTCCAGCGAGGCGTCGAGGTTGTCATCGCCACGCCTGGTCGCTTGATAGACATGCTTGAGACCCAAAAGACCAACCTGCGTAGGGTTACGTACCTTGTTCTGGACGAGGCTGACCGCATGCTCGACATGGGTTTCGAGCCTCAAATCAGGAAGATCATAGGTCAAATTCGCCCTGATCGTCAGACCCTGATGTTCAGTGCGACGTGGCCGAAGGATGTGCAAAAGCTGGCCAATGTAAGCTTTGGGTACCGTCTCTTCCGCAGAATTTAACATGCCATGCAGGATTTCTTGAAAGACATGATTCAGTGCAACATCGGTTCGATGGAGCTGACTGCCAACCACAACATCAAGCAGCTCGTTGAAGTCTGCAGCGACTTCGAGAAGCGCACCAAGTTGATCAAGCATCTTGATCAGATCAGCGCTGAAAACGCCAAGGTCCTGATCTTCGTCGGTACAAAGCGAGTCGCCGACGACATCACCAAGTACCTCCGTCAAGATGGCTGGCCTGCGCTGGCCATCCACGGTGACAAGGAGCAGTACGTCGTTAATCTTTGCCACTAACATGGCATTCATGTATTGACGCGCCTTCACTAGACGTGAACGTGATTGGGTTCTGGGCGAATTCAAGGCTGGACGCTCTCCTATCCTCATCGCGACGGACGTTGCATCTCGTGGCCTCGGTACGTTTTTCCTGGCCTCACGAGCGCTCCGACCTTGTGTCGCGAAGCATGGGTAACAAACACACAATGGGCCGCTCTCGTGCAGCGGTCCATTGCTGGTCGATGCTCCGGTGCTTTTGACGCGCTTCATCAGCCAGGTTCTAGGGTGCGCCTCCACAGCTCAACAGGCCAAGGACGACCACGCAATCGATATGCGAGGGGCTTCAGGTCTTTGCCCAGTTACACGCAGCCCGCCGGTCCCCTTTAGTAGGCCACGCTCTTCTGTGAGATCGCCGAAACAGGGTTCCTTCCAATGAACAGTGCTTCGTTCTTGGTTGCGGTAGTGTACTGAAGCAGCAGATTGCCGAACTTTGTTCTGCCCCTCCGCTTGACTCGACTTCTGCGTGTTCAAGATCTTGCCTGTCTGAAGCCTGGATGCGACGCGCCTCGGCCCCTTTTGGGCCGAGACACCCGGACGCCAGTTGTTTGTCTTCTCTATGTCTCGCGTTGTCGAGGCGCTTGTGTTTGCGTTGTGTTTGCGCGTTATTGACCATATGCGTTCGTTCTATGTCTCCGCTGCCGTTTCCGCGATTCGCCGTATGCTACCACGCACGCCCCCTCCGTCCGCTACAACAGATGTCAAGGATGTTGGTTATGTTATCGTGAGTAGCTTTGTCCTTTCGTCCTTGCCATCTGTTGACGTCCTTTCAAGAACTATGACTTTCCCAACAACTGCGAGGACTACATCCATCGCATTGGTCGTACTGGGGTACGTCGCCGTTCTACGCATCACGCATTGCTGTACTGAACTTCCCATCACAGCGCGCCGGAATGAAGGGGACATCCTTCACGTACTTCACCACCGACAACGCCAAGTCTGCGCGCGACCTCGTGGCCATCCTGCGGGAAGCGAAGGCCGAGGTGCCTCCTGCGCTGGAGGAGATGACGATGTTCGGCGGCGGCGGCGGACGCAGTAAGTCCACCCCATTGTATCGATGATCATTCGCTTATTTTTGTTCCAGGCCGGTACGGAGGCGGTGGCGGCGGACGCGGCGGTGGCCGTGGGGGTCGCGGCGGTGGCTATGGCGGCGGCGGCGGTTTCGGAGGCGGCGGCGGTTACGACAGCGGCTACGGCGGCAAGAGCGACCGTTGGTAAGGACAGTGCGCGCTGCCTCGGACGTTGTTGTCTGCCCTTTCTCTGTCGTGTTTGTCGGCCGCCAGCTTCCATGCCGCCCATATATCTCGCGGTCTGAATGTTCGTTGCTCTATGGCATCTGGACTCTTGTCATCCACAAGTTTGGACCATGCCGCTTGTTAGATTGCCCGCCGTGTTTCGTTATGCTATAGAGTAGATTCCATCGCGCTCTTCGATGTCGATGCCCATAATCTTAATACGCGTTGCGCCCGTAGGCCACCAGCTGCTGAGCATTGTAATCCATGTACATGTGTGTCTAGTCTCCGTGGCTGACCTTGGCACAGAAGACAATCGTTCTGTTATAATGTGTGTCCGGAGTTTAGTCCATGATGGCGAGGCGAACACAGGGACTCTTCGATCGGGAAAGGGTTTCGACATTGATATCGTTTAACTGTCGTCTAATCATACATGCAGGATAGCTATCGTCCTCTACCAGTACAGACTACTCGTCAAGGGGGGACACCGCGCACCAATCATAGTTGCCGTTCTGGTTCGCTCCCCACCACTGCGGGAAGAGATGCGAATTGCCCGCCGCGCCCTGGACCGCGAACGACAGGATGAACACCATGACCTGCGTTCCTCCATCGAGCGCTGCGCCGAGGATGTAGTTGTACTTGGCGAACCACCGCGGGTAGCGCGTGCGGAGGTACCACTGCGATATCCACGCGATCGAGAAATACGACAAGATGGACGAGTTGATGCCCACGCAGAGCCACCCGATGTAGTAGCAGATGACCGGCGTGTAGAGGTAGTCCGCGCGGAGCTTCGGCGCCCAGCGGTGCAGCAGCCAGAAGGGCACGGGCACGAAGAGCCCAAGGACGTACGCCCAGGCCACCCACTGGTACCGCTTGCCACTCGCAAACAGCTCGTGGCTGAGCCCACCCCAAGCGATCGCCTGGGAGTTGTATTGCTGAGGCTGTTGGCCGGACCAGATGTTCGTGCCCTCGATCGACAGCAGGATATCGCGCTGATTGTCAATGATAGAGTTCATGAGGACTGGCGGGAGGATGAGCTCGTTGCTTGCTAACCGATGGGTAGCGTCGACTAACCGTAATTCAGGATAGATCCGAAGAGAGTTCCAATAATCTGAGCGGTAAACGCAGCGCGGGGGGCAAGCTTCGTGTCTGTGAGAATAAGTCGGTTAGGCGTGGAGATGGCAATCGGTTGAGAAAGCCCACATTGTGCGATCTTCAAGTCTCGGAGGAGGAGCTGCGCTTGCGTTACAGAGTCTAGTAGACATAATGTAAGCGTGGCCCGTTCAATACTGAGAAGGGGACTTACTGTAGCTGAAAAGCACGAAGTACATATTCGCCATTGGCTTGCCAGGGTGCAAAAATCCGCCGATCATCTGGACGAAAGGCTGGATGATGAACTGAAGGCCAGTCATAGCGTACAAGGAGCCGAAGAACAGAATCGACATTGTGGCTAACAGGCAGGCGACAAGGAAGCCCCACCTGACAAATTATCAACACCTGTTAGTTCAAATAAACTTCAAAGAGATTCCTGTCCTTACCAAGGAAGCGTCGAGTCGGTCTTGTAAATAATAACGAGAGCACTGATGATAGATGCAATCAGGGTGAGGATGTACCAGCTGTTGGGGGCGTCCGGGTACTGTCACAGTTTCTCGTCAGCTTTAGCTTGCAAGGCGCGCAAGAGGCTCTCACCTTCAGCATCTCACGGTAGTGAGGGTCGATATCAGCATCCTCAGGAGGCACTTCCCGAACGCCTTCGTCCTGCCAGAATCGCCAATCGAACTCTGAGATCATCTTCTTAATGTTCGCGGGCCGTGCCCACGTCCATGCCTGGCTGATGTCTTCCCGGTTCCAGAGAAGAATGTGTGTGAATGTAGCGGCCATTCCAAGATTCGTGGTGAGAAGCTGCACGACCCATGTTGCGGCATAGAAGGGGAGGCCCTGCTCTGCGAGTAGGGTTTTGTCGACTTCGTAGTTGGAGTTCAGGATGAGCGTCTGGTTATATTCCGTGCCGTTTTCGTAGAAGAGGGTTTGTGACAGCTATATGTACACAGTGTGAGCGAATGACTGTGCGCAACGAGAAAGAGCGAACTTACGAAGGGGAAGGTCTTAGCATCCCAAATGTTCTTGTAGTATACGGCGACGAAGACAACCCTGTGAATCTGATAAGCGGTGGATCTAGTCAACGAGACCAGATACGCACATGCAGAGGATGTAACCGATCAAGTTGGAGAATTGTGCACGAAGGGGGATGGCGAAGGGGTTGTAGCCGCCCGAGATGTACTGCCAGTCGAAGCAAATCGACAACAGACCCAAACCTTCGTTTCCGTTGGATCCACCGAAGATGTACGTGAAGTTCACGGAGTTCTTGTTCGCGAGACAGAAGACAGAGAAGCCAGTGAGCAGGGGGAAAATCCATTCCGGGAAGATTTCCCAGATGAAGATGCTGATCGCCTTGATGTGAGTACTAAGGCTGCGAAGAAAACGAGGGCAGTGATTCACTCACAATCCAAAGGCCCAGTAGAAGAGCTTGAGCTTCTTCTTGTTATTCGCACCGTCCCGGAAGAAGGCATCAAACATCGATACGAGTGGAAGAACGCCTGGGTACAGCATCTTCGTTGGGTACAGTAAGATATCTGAACATCAAAGAAGTGTCAGCTGGAACATGGGCAATCAAAGTAGGACAGCAGCGTACTACGCATCAGACCACCGAGACCATATCCCAGGAGCTGACTCGAGAAGAGCAGGAATATCGAGGAAGCCCCATTAGGAGAGATGTTGTAGTAGAGGCGCTGAACGGCCAATACTTCGGTGCCAAGAGCTGAGTTTGCGGCAGCGCTCGACATGATCACGATGAACGCATTCTCCTTTTTGTTGAACGGTCCCTAAACAATGATGCTCAGAATCACGATGAATATTGGGGGAAAGGCGAGGCTTGCTCACTGGGTTGAGGTAGCGGAATAATCCTCGAGTAGGTATGGCGTATTCCATGAATATACCTAGCACATATGAGATGATGGCCAAGAACATGGTCGACACCAAGACAGTTTGCTACTGAATATCAGCAAAATGATTGACTTCAACAGTAATGACAACTCACCGGCTTGAAGTAGTAGATTTCCGCTGCAGAGACCCATGAGTATGGTCGAGTAGGATGACAGCAATAGTGACGCACCAAGCACGCCTCCGAAGGCAGACAGCCCGATACCCAGAAAGAATGCCCTGAACGTCCATGGGCTGAGCGACGGGTCATCGTCGAGGCTGATGACATGCGTGACAAGATCATGCTCATTGTCGAGAACCTCTAAGGTATCAGAGTCTGTAGTCGTCTCGGGATCCTTGTAGTCCGCCTTTTCGTTGGACGAAAAGGAGGGGGGCTTCTCCGCGATTGGTGGCTTCTCGTTGATGAGACCCGGCTCGGCGGTCGCATATGCGTCCGACATCACTGACAGAGCGGGGAGAGTACGTGGGGAAGGATGTCCTCACGTCCCCAAGACACACCGTGGCATATAAGAATAGAAGATGCGTATGGGTTCTCAGGCCAGCCAGGGGCACAAACTGCACCGGGAGATAAGTCGGCGCAGGAACGAGCACGCAGCCCATGTGCAGATAGCCACTGGTTACCCAGAAGCACACGAACGGGGCATATTTTTAGCCTGAATGACAGGTGATACTGTACACCGGGCAGCACCAAGTTCTAGCGAGCCTGGCCAGAACGTTGCGAGGCCGGTGAGGATAAGCGAGGATGCCGGGTCTTGCGTCGATAGAAGGCGACGGAGGGATACAGTACGCCGTTTTCCTATGAAGCTGTGTCGAGCGATTGCCGAGTAAATTACACAGGGTGGATGAGCGTCGACCTCCGTCAAGGCCATGCCTTATCGCCATCAACGCGCGTGGTGATAGTGGCGTGGTACACCCTGGTACACCAGCACCGAGCAAGAGAAGCACTGGAAGCATGCAAGCATCGATATTCTCCTTCCGAGTCGGTGCCTTTGACCCCGACGTGCTCCAAGGTCAGCCAGAACATAACGCCAGTGACGTGCGGAGCAGTTTAGTTCCGTGAGGAGCATGCGTGCGCGAAGAATTTACTGGGAACGTTGAGAAGATTCCGGGGAGAAATGAAGCGAATCTGCATGAGCGATCGCCAGCATATAAAAATCACCCATCTCGAGCTCTCTTCAGCACTGGTTAAAGCTAGTCTCCGTTTCCGACCTTGGGCGGAAGACCGTGTCGGTCACGATAACATGAACCTAAACACCTCAACAGGGGCGAGGCAGGAGTGAACGCGAAAAGGCAGGTGCAGGCAGGCAGTCGTAGCGGTACCCCATGGCCCATCTAGGTCAAAGGTCTGTTGACCATGTAGTGTGACACGCGAAGCCTGATAGGATGCCGCCAAAGCTGTGCGCCATGAGTGGCCAGAGCATGTGGACGTCTGGAGATGAGATTTATGCGTTGATCTCGGAGAGCCTGCGACTTCTGCTGGCGGCAGCCGGCGAAGGCGGTCTCCGGCCCGTCGTCAGCCACGGATCTGCTCGAGCAACGATCGAGTTATAAAATTGCTCGAAGTTATTCTGACTTTTCCTGCACTACTTGCAGCTGTACTTGTGTAGTACTACAATTTTAGCGCTCTGTTGCCGCGACACCCGTCACTGACCGCCCAGCTTGCGCCCAGCCATGTGAACAATTCTGCGATTGTGGGAGGCTGACACGGGTATCCAACGGCACTCGAAGCCAGTCATGCCGTGATCACTTGAGCCTCAGATACTGACCACGACGGCGACCACAGCGATGGCCGTTTCCGTGAAGAAACAGACGTTCAACGTCGGCGGCCTAGAAGTACATGTGCACTTGAAGGCCGATCTACTCTCCAGCAAGGCGGAGGGGCCAGTCGCGGCCCTTATCGCACTTCATGGGAGAACGGGATCTTGTCGTGACTTTGATGAAACGGCTCAGGCGATGTTCAAGTGGGCTGACGAGGCTGCATCGTCGGGGAATAATCATCGGGACTTTATCTTCGTGACATTCGTGAGTTGAACTTTATGTATATTGGGAGGGATGGGAACAATACGGCCCTGACGTCGTTATCTAGGACCAGCGCAACCACGGTGCCCGCACGGTGGACGCTTTTGCCAACGGGGGATGGGACAAAGAGCCGGAGAAGCACAATCAACGCCACGCGTAAGTTGGTCGTTGATTAGTGCAATATCATCCGCTTATTCAATTCTTCGACGGCATAGATTGGACATGTACGCGATCCAGAGTAAGTGACCACAGTCGCCGGCCTCCACGAGCCTCCACACCAAGCTCACGCCTGCGCGGACCTATAGCCGGGACCGCGCGGGACGTTTCCTTCGTGATCGACTACCTCCCCGCGTACGTCTTCCCCAACGACGAGCGCACCATCTCGGAGTGGGCGGTCGCCGGTGTCAGCCTCGGTGGGCACGCGGCCTGGCTTACGCTTCGCAACGGTAAGCACACCCGCCCTCGACGGATCAGACACCGCTCGGATACATACGCAGCACTGAGGCCGTCGTCTGCATTGCAGAGCCGCGTGTGCGCATCGGCATCCCCATCATCGGGTGCCCGGACTATCTTACGTTGATAGACCTCCGCGCCGACAAGCACGGCATTCCTCTCGCCCCGCCATACATGCCTGAGTCGCTCCGCACCATCGTGCACCGCGACGACCCCGCGTCGGCGGGGTTCCGCTCGACGAAGCCTGGGGAGAACCCGTTCTTGGGAAAGAGGATTCTGGTGCTGTCGGGGGAGGCGGATACGCTGGTCCCGTGGGTCGCATCCAGCGACTTTGTGGAGGGGCTGGAGGTGGGAGAGGGGAGGAAGAAGGTGCTCCTTTTGAATGGGGTGAGGCACGAGTATACGCCGGAGATGATACGCGAGCTGTTCGAATTCTTCTGGGAGGAGTCGTTGGCTGTGTGAAGCGAATTTGTAGGTTGATGGCGAGTGTAGTGTACCTGTATCAATGAGCCATCGCTTCTGGGGGTTCCGCCTCATTCTCAACGAGCACGTCGGTGGCGTTGTTGGCCCCTTCCCGCTTAAGATGTTTCTTGACTCGTCCCTTTGCTGACTTTGACATCTTGCGCTTCAGAGGTCGCTGTGGTCTATGAAACCCATTAGGCTTTTATGAGAATAGGCGATTTCTGGGGTCAACAGGAGAGCTTACGTTGCGCCACTGGCATCTAAGCCGGGCAGTTCCTGCCGACAGAGTGTCACCTTCATATATGGTGACTTCTTCACAGTTACACTGGCAAAGTCATAGCACGGTCAGAACCGCCTCCGGGAAAGAATGGCAGAGTTCTTACTGTTTTCCGTTAAGCAATTCCTCAAGAGGACGCGCTCCGTCGTCCGCTGTCTCCCCAGCTTCTGCGTGATCTTCCAGGCACCCCAGTTCGTTGTACTGATAAAGTCCCAAGAGCTCCTTGGATTTCTTTGCGTCCAACGTCTTGAGATACTCTCGCTTGATGATTTCCACAACGGAGATAAGGCGGGGAATCGTGGTGGTTGACACGGCCATGCCGCGCTTGCAACTTTGATCTGCTGGCTCGTCTACCGAGCCAACCACTTCCATAGTCTCTTCAGTGTGTGTCCCTTCATTCTTAGGTTTGAATGGGAGAGTGTGCAACACGAGTGCTGTCTTTTCGTTGGCCTAGGTCAAGCGTTAGTTTGCTCCTGCTTCATAGAGCAACCGACGCACCTCAAAGAACTGCAGCGCAAAGTCAACCCAGACTTGGATTTTACCGCCTGCGGTGATGCGCATACGATGGGTATCCGGGTCGTGCTCGTCGTTCATGTTTGTGGAAGAAACGCACGTGTTGAACACGACTCGGTGGCAAACGCGCGACGCGACCGATGACTAAGCTAGGCAACAGAGGACAACAACGGCCGGAGCTAGCCGAGCCAACGAGCGGCCATTGAGCAAGACTTCTACTCGCCGTCTTGAACGCTCCGCCCGAATCTCCTTCCCCGCTCTCCTCGCTCTCGTATCACCCAACTGCACCTGAGTACTTGCGTTTTCTTCCTTGCTTGCTGGCAGCGACGCACATCATCCAGCGGACGCTCAGGCCTCGTCCCTGTCCGAATTGGTATCAAAATCTAACTAAAGCAGCTGCGCCTCGATGCCCCGACGCTCTGCTCAAGCCGCCCTCGCCACTCCCGCCGCCTCCACCCCCCGCCGAGATGCATCTGCACCTCTTCCCTCTGACGACCCCTTCCACCCCGAGCTCACCCTGCTCCGACGACATTGGAAGTGGGCCGCCTTCAGCCAGTTCTTCTACACCTTTTCCGTCCTCTTCGCGATGCCCGACGTGTCTATAACCGTACGTCGTGTCTCTTCGCGTCGTCGCGTCCTTCCGCCCTCTCATGCCCCAGTGGCGTCCTCCACGTACCGTATGACGCGTTCTCACCCCCTTGTTCTTCTTGCAGGACATCGAGGACGACCTCACGCGTTCCACCTCCCTCGTACTTCCTCGCGTCATGCTTCGCCTGCTGCTGGCCTGCACCCAGGATCGAAAGCTAACGTGAGTGGCTCATCCCCGTTCATCGATCTGCACACCTCATCCCGTATCCAATTAGCTTGGGCAACTGGCAGACCGTCCTACGCAAGCAGTACTGGAAGCGAAATCCCGACCTCAACCCTATCGGGCCAGAGCCCGTCGTTCAGCTGCCCACCCCCTCGCCCGAGTCCGAGTCCGACGGCGAGCACGATGACGAGCCCAAACCGGAGCCCGGAGCCCCACCCGCAGACGCGCCTCACGACGGTCCGTCCCGTCGAAACACCCCCAGCGCGGCTGCAGAAAGCAGCTTCACCGTGTCTCGCGCACAGACCGTCCAACGGGAGGCGAAGGCGGCAACAGTAGAGCCCGTGCCCCAGAGCAGCGAAGAAAGCCGGAATTGGCTCCAGCTCGGGATGCTCGAAAAGCTGGACTCGCTCCATCTGCTCACCGAGTGGCAGTTCCACAACGTGCACCGCTTTCGCACAACCGTTAAGTCGGATGATGAGACGGCAACTTGGGTGAGTATCGTATCGTGGCATTAGTGTGAGCACCTCCTTACCCTGGTTCCTCTCACAGCGCATCGAACCCATCGGTTACGATGCGAAGACCAACGCTTATTGGTTGATCGGTCGTACGTCTATCGTGTTCTTTCCTTCTCTTTATTGACCCGGGTCTTCGTTGCAGCGGACCGCCTCTGGATCCAGCGTGCCGCACCGAAGCCTCCAAGAAACCACAAGCGCAAACGACCTGCTACAAAACCCGCCCCCAAGTCCAAACGCGCCAAGGTGGTCGATTCTGACGACGCCGCTGAGGCTACTCCCACCTCCAAGAAGCGCAAGGTTGCCCCTGCCGCACCCAAGCAACCTCCCGCTACACCGCCGCGCACAACGCGTGGTCGCCGTCAGCCCCTGCCCGCAGAGGAGACTCCGACGTCTGGCCGCGGCCCGCGCGCCGCGAAGCTGCAGGCGAACAAGAAGCTCGATGCGCAAGCCAAGGAGCTCGCCGAACTTCAACGCCAAGCCACGCTGGAGAATAGGCGTCCCGGCAGGTGGGCTGCCGCGGAGTCGCCCTCGCCGCGCAAAATCACCGGGACACGAGCGAGTGCCCGCCTCCGTGGCATGCCGCAGGAAGATGTCTGGCAGGATATCCCTGAAGAATGGTTGGATGACGGCGAGGACAAGATGGAGGCGGAAGCCAGCGGTTCTGGGAACCACAACGGCGAGAAGGACGAGGATGTGCTGCCAAAGACGGGCCTGGAGAGCGACGATGACGCCTTCAGCGCGCTGACGGAACTGAGCGACGACTCGCCGCCTGCTACTACAGTGGAGCTGCCGAAAGAGCAAGCCAGCAAGGGTAAGACGACGCGGAAGTCCACGCGAGCGAAAGGCCGGTTAGCTCCCGTGAATCAGGAGTCGGCATCTTTGGATGCGGAACCCGAGGACGTGGACCTGCAGGAGGAGGCCGAGCAGGATTGGCGGCCCCCAGAAGATTTCGTCGAGTGGGAAACGGTGCGTTTGATTCAGGCCACCTATCACGTTCAACCTAATCACCCACTAATAGATATGTGTCACCTTATACGAATGGGAGCATATATGCGAGCGCTTCGAGGGTGCGACGCACTTTGCTGAGAAAGCCCTGTATAAGTTGTTGTCCAACTACATCGTTCCCGAGATTGTCAACGAGCTGCGGGTGAGTAAACTCAATTCATATAACCCGACACAGGCCCTCACAGTCGTCCAGGATATTGATCGCAAGCGCCGTTTGGAAGAGGCGGTAATTCAGCGCAAGCGGTCGTCCCGAATCGCCGTGAAGGAGAGCGAGAAAGAGGCAGTGCGCCAGGCAGCGGTGCTGAAGGCCGAGGAATCCGAGAAACAGGGACGTGCGCGCAGACTGGAGGCGCGTCTGAAGAGGGAAGAGGATGAGCGGCAGAACCGTGAGACTGCGCGCGAAAAGCGGAGGATGGAGCGTGAGGAGAGGGAAGAGCGGATACGGCAGAAGCGAGAGAGGGACGAAAAGTAAGTGGCTGTTCTGGCCGATATTTGAGGTTAACTGATGGCATTGTAGTCTTTCATCGAAGGCCGACCCACCGATTGATGTGGTCGGGGATGACAAACCGTCTATTAAGGCGCATACATCCCGTCCAACTCGCAAGGCTGCGACCAAAGCTGGCAAGGCGAGTAGCTCGACGAGTGGGTCGCGAACCCCCGCCGGCGAGGACTGGATTCTGGACTGCGAAATCTGCCACCGAACAGGCATTAACGTGGTATGTCCTTAACCCACACATCAGACCCTCGCATGCTGAGTTCAGTTGTTGCAGACGGACTCCGCTCCTCTACTTTGCTGCGGCAAGTGTTCGAAGTGGCAGCATATAGCATGTCACGACTACGCCGATCGCTCTGCGGGCCGCCCAAAGCGGAATTGGGACGTCGAGGAGTTCATTTGTCGCAATTGTCAACTCGCCGAGCGCAGTGCCGTTCCGAGCGGCTCAATGCCCTATGCCACACGACCCGCCTATCCTTCGTACCCGCAACACAATATCTCAGGCCTGACACCGTACGGTGCTGTACCGCCGCCAGCGCCGGATCCCCGCTACGCTTCGCCAGCAGGGGCGCAGCCGCGGCAGTCGCTCGGCCTCACGTTTTCTCATTATCAGCCCCAGCAACGAGGATTTTCTACTACGCATACATCCCAGGCGCATGCCGTCGCCGCGGCGCAGTACGCACCGCCGCCTAATTACGGACCCGACGCAATGAAGTCCGCGACTCAATACCCAGCACATATGCGCGCCAGCGATCAAGTCTCTCCGCCCCAGGTCCGCTGTCCTTGACTGTATTTTCGTTGGTCTATGCTGACCGCGTTCTGCAGTACGTGCCTCGGGGATATGCGACCAACGGCATCCGATGGTCACACTCTCCGGCCCCTGCCCCGCCGCAACCAACGGTGGCGCCAGGCGGCTCGAGCTGGCCCGCCCCGCCGGTCAACGGCTACATGCAGTACAGCGCGAGCGCCGAGCGCTCGTCTGCGGGGCCGCCGACGTACCCGCCTGTCAACGGGCCCGGCGGCGCTCCGCCACCTGGAGACCCGTACTGGCAGAGACCACCGCACGCATACGCCCCCGCGCCTGCCCTCCCATCCATTAGTAACCAATTTCCCCCAGAGCAATATCATTATTCCATCAACGCCCCGCCCCAGCATAGAGCACCGTAATTCACTTGCGTGGGCCGTACATATAGTGTCTTTGCACGTTCGTACTTCGTAACTTTGGCTTGTCAACTCGGTACAGTTTGTGTATACAGTCTTGTCTTTAATGTTGTCTGTACCATTGTGTGTGGACTGGAGCATGCGCGGCGTTGACAGCCATTGATTAGATGCGAAGTGAGTGGGGGGATACACTAGAGCTACAGGACAAAGGGAAAGAAGATTGAGACTGTCCCAATAAACAGAGATTGCTACCGGATGTGCTCGTACATCTTGAATTTGGTGTCGACGAAGGGGAAGGGATCGCCCCAAGCGGCTTGGTCTCTGTCGGAGGCATCAGAGATGCCATACACTGCGGCCGCATGCAAGTCCACTCACTCTATGGGGCCGAGCACACGCATGCCGCGGACGTGTGTGTCCTTCCCATTCATATGATTCGCTATAATAATGACTTGGAGGATATATGCGTGTATGGGTTTGCTGCGGTGTCAATTAGATTAAGTAGCGCGATGATGTCCGCTGAAGAACAAAGGGTAGGTACGCACAAGCCTTCACCGTCCTCCCCAGGCTCTGCAGATACGTCGAACGTGATCCACCCATCGGGCTTCTCGAGTGTCACGGCGCGCACCTCCTGCAGGTCGCCCGGGCCCGTGCCCGCGCGCACGGAGAGTGCGGCGGGCGTGTACGAGTCGTCGAGCGGGAAACTCAGAAACAGGCTGAGTTTCTGCGCCAGCAGCGTCAGCGCACGAGCCTGCAGATGCAGATGGGAGAAGGAGGCGCACTTGTATGGCCATTTTCCGGGGAACTCAATCGTCACAAAGTGTGGTTGCGGGCCATCAGAACTGCACCGTCGGGGTCGCATTAGGACGCGTGGAAGAACACGGCATGGGTACGCACTGCCAGAACGTCTCCGGGTCCTCATCCTGCAAGCACTCCGGGCCAAAGCCAAATTTGAACGAGGATACGGACCACTTGGCGACAGACCCGATGTCAGGCCACGGAAGGACGGGTGGCTTCCTCCCTGCGTCGCGGCATTGCGAGGTAAATCTATGCTTCGGAAGACGGCCGGACGCGTCGCGCACCTTGGTGGACTATGAAGATGCCTTCGCCGATGGAGGCGGGGACGACGATGGCAGAGTTCCCTGGTTGTGGGCCGGCGCTGGTGACCGCACTGGCCATGGCGCGTGCTGCCAGGCCGCAGCGCGCGCGCCTCTCTCAGTCCTTCGACTCCGACGCGTTGCGCGTCCTAACCGTCAACTCGAACAAAACCATTGAACTATCGGTCGAACAGATTGGAACTTGTACGAGAATCTGTGCGTAGCACAATAGTTCCCCATGTCCGATGCCAAGTTCCTGATCATTTGCGACAGAAGCATGTCTGCAGACACTCTCCCTCTCGATGACTACCGGAGGTACGGGAGGCAAATGATTTTGGATGGATTCGGTCTACCAGGTACGTCCAATGTAAGGTGGCACAGTGTGCTGTATAAATCACCATTTTCCAGGTCAATTGAAACTGCAGAGCGCTTCGGTGGCCGTCGTCGGTGCCGGCGGTCTCGGCTGTCCCGCTCTACAGTACCTCGCGGCGGCTGGAGTCGGTGAGTGGTCCGGCAACTCTTTCGATCGCAAGAACAAACGCTTTTCAGGTCGCATAGGCATTATCGACCACGACATCGTCGAGCTGTCCAACCTCCAGCGCCAGATTCTGCACCACGAAGCACGGCTCGGCTTCCCAAAGGCTGAGTCCGCCGCACGCTCGCTGAAAGAGTTTCGTCGGTGCCCACCCGCACCGCCGAGCCGCCCATCTCACCCTCTCCGCATAGAATCAACTCGCGATTGCGCATCGACGCGATAGCCGAGGCGCTGACCCCGGCAAACGCGCTCGCGCTCCTGCAGCCGTACGATGTCCTCCTCGACTGCACGGACAACGCGCCCACGCGCTATCTCCTGTCAGACACGGCGGTGCAGCTGGGCCGCCCGCTCGTCAGCGGCGCGGCGCAGAAGTACGAGGGCCAGCTATGCACGTACAACCTCGGGGAGGATGGGCCCTGCTATCGGTGTCTGTTCCCCAAGCCGCCAGCGGTCGAGACGACTGGGACGTGCGAGGAGACAGGCATCCTGGGTGCGGTGACCGGCGTCATTGGGAATCTGCAGGCTTTGGAGGCGATCAAAATTTTGACGGGGCTGCATGGTGCGTCGGTACACCTGTGTGCTGAGGCGCGTCTGAGATCCATACAGACGGCAAGCCGACGTTGCTGATTTACTCGGCGCTAGCAATGCCCCCGTTCCGGAGCATCAAGCTGAGGACACGGAAGAGGACGTGCCCGGCATGCGGGGTGGAAGGCGAGCGCGTCGGGAAGATCGAAGACATCGACTACGTGCAATTCTGTGGGGGTGCGCGTCCTGACTGGGAGGCGCAAGGCATGGTGCCGGGGACATCTGCCACACGGATACGCGCCCAGGTGTGTGACAGGCCCACGCATGTATACGCTGCCCATCTTCGATGGCTGATTGCAACGCACCACAGGAGTTGCGGACGGTAATCAACGAAGAGAACACGAAAGTCATTGACGTCCGTCCAACCATCGAGTTCGGCATCTGCCATCTGCCCAACTCTATCCGTACGCCCGGTTCTAGACGCTCTCGCGCAGTTGCTCAACTCTGACAGACATGCCTCTCAACGAGCTCGTTGCGCACCCCGATGCGCTCGCCGTTGAGGGAGACGCCGCGGCCTCCGCGACGTACGTCGTTGTTTGCCGCCTGGGCAACGACTCGCAGCTCGCTGCGGACGCGTTGCGGGGCGCAGGCGTCGCGGCGCGCGATCTCGTCGGGGGATTGCGCGCCTGGGCACGCGACGTTGATCCCGAGTTCCCCGTGTACTGATGCGCGTGCGAGGCAGGGAGAGGCTATGCACGCCACATCCAAGTCACAGATCACGCCGCTCGGGCCCGCCGGTGAGAAGAGAAGGAGATGGTATCTGTACAGTTTGACGCATGTACAAGATGGGATGCTCTAAAGATACATGACGCAGATGACATGAAGACATTGATGATGCAAGTAACCAGCTTCTCAGTGCTTTTGCGAGTGCCAGCGACTACTTCTCTGTTCGACATGGGAAAGGGGAGGGGTTTTGCAATAAGCATGGATGGAGATGCAGACAAGATCATCACGTACTCCCAAGTTTCAACCACTTGGGGACCTTCTTCTCCCCTGGTGCCGCGGCCGGTTGAGAGGAAGAGCTCGCAAGGGTCCGAGATGAGGAAGATGCCGATGGCGATGACTTCCCCTTGTCATCATAACTTGGCGGTGGTGGCAGGTCGATGGCCTGTTCCAATACGTTGGCTGCAAGAGGTGCCGGGACGTTGGAGTCTGCACGGAAAGCGTGGTTAGGGACCTCGGACAGTCGGTTCGAGCCATGGCTACGCACGGTTCAATGCATCATCCTCGAACCGCAGCAGCAGGACCGACGACGGAGCCAGTTGCAGCTGGGCGAGCGTCAGATCACGCACAACCGCATCCGAGACCTTCAAGTCTCGCAGGGGTGGGCTCTGCGCTACATGGGGAGCTCGGTGAGCGCCGCGATCCGCCGGGCGCGGGGAATGCAGCACGTACAGAGGATGAACTTGATCGGCTTGACGTCCTCGCGCAGCGAGCCACGCACAAACGCGTACACGACGCGTATCTTGCTGCTCGACGGGAAGACCTTTTCCAGCTGTGTCTGGTCGTTGAAGCGCACACGGATGGTCGTCTGGAGGGATACAGCGCGTCAGGAGGCGAGCTCAGTCGCTGGGCAAGGAGGGACGCACGTTTGGCCACCGCTCAAGCTTCGCCTTTTCCTTCTGCTCACGCATGACGCGTGTTTGGAGGGGCGCATTCTGTAGCGCGACTGTGCGCGCGTGGAGGGTCGCTTGTGCCACCTTCAGGTCGGCCGCGGTGGGCTCGAAGTAGTCCTCTGGAAAATCGCCTGCTGCGATTTGTCACTACCAGGTTGATGGAAAGAGAGTTGGGCGAGCTCACTGGCAGATGGAGGTGGTGCGGATGCCTTGGGAGGCCGGTAGACCTTGTAATTGTCATCCGTTGGTTGGGTAGCCGCAGACGTTGTGGCCTCCGGCTGCTCTACTGGCTTCTGAGGTTCGGGCAATGCAGGCGTAGAGCCAGAGGAGGCCGCGGTGCTCATCGGTCCAATAATGTAGGGCTGGAGATGCGTTGGTGGACTCACCAAGTGACTGACATTGACAAGCTCCGATGGCTGTTCGGAGGGTACGCGTCCTCCATCGCTTACGTGTGCTCGATGTGACGATGTCGCGAACGTTCTAGGTTCTCTCAATGTACATAATGTCTTCGCTACGAAAGAATGTAGTCTAGTACTCTATGTGCGGTAATACAACTCAAGGACTAATCTAGCTCTGTGTGCGATCTTTCAAGGTGACTTCTATAAGGCTACAAGCTTCTGGGCCACATTCATTTCGGCAGCCCGAATATATCCTTCACTCTTACCACCGTGTCTATATCCCCCGTATTCTGTGAAACAAGCTGTACTTAGCCATAAACACTCTTGCAAGCAAATTACAGCTCACCTTCATGACATCGTCGCTAATCTTGATACATGGATTGTTATCCACCGACGCCAACTTGATCACCATATTCAGCGCCTTGCTCTTCTCCCTTCCACCGCTCGACAGGGACTTGTAGTCGTTCGTCAAGAAAGTGCCAATGCCGAAAGCCGCTGCAAAGCAAGTACCCTGTCAGCCTCGCACACGATGAGGCAAAAGCAAAAATGGACCCACCGACGAAGCCGATCTCGCCGCACTGCTTCTTGAGCGCAAGCGCCTTCTCGAGGTCGAGCGAGTCAGAATATATGATCGTTTTCTCTCGAATGTCGATACCCATGCTCTCGTACACAGACTTGGCCTGTGGGGCGAAGGCAAACGGGTCGCCCGAGTCTTGGCGCAGCCCGCGCCAGCGCTGCGCGCGTTCTGGATCAGCTTTGAAGTCCTGGATCGGTGGAAAGACAGATGTGGTTAGTGTTTCTCGCAGACACTACTGAGGTATGGCGCACCTGGAAGAACGCCTTGGTGGAAAAGGTGTCCGTCAGGGCGAGAAGGAGGGAGTTCGGGTACACATTCTCCCAGTAGTCGAGTGCAAGGCTGTTGGCGTGCTCGTAACCTTTCATGGCTGCAATCTAAAACACAGTCATCGGGATGTTTCTCAAAACGAGGTGGAAGCTCGTTACCCCCATAAACCATTCACTTCGTCCTGATTTAGTGGAGAGAACATGGGAAAATTGAATATGCGCACTGTGCGATCGTGCCGACCGGCGTCGTGCCGTGCTTCTGTGCCAGGTGTACCTATCCCATGCACACATTCACGTCTATGGGGTGGCCGCACGAAGACGGGACTCACATTGCTCGTCCCTGATACCTTTCCTTTCCCTGGCAAGTCGCGCTCCACACGCAGCAATGTGTCCACCACCAGATCCTGTATATGGTACGACCTCCTGCGCCGCGTCCCAAACTCGCTGAATGCGCAGCCCGCTTCGAGCAGCGCCTTGCCCTTCGCGTACGCAATCTCTGGAACGAGTCGCGTGACCTTCAGGAGTGACTGAAAGAAAATCCAAAGTAGGCACACGTACCGGCCTGATCAGCGTCACTCCAGTCTTTGTCGACCGTGGTGAAGTATATCTCGCTGAGGGTCGCCATGAGCGGCACCTCCCAGAAGATCGCCTCCTCCCACGGGCCAACCGCCTCCATCTCGATGCGACCCACGTCGGCACCCGGCGTGCGCGGCACAAACTCAACGTGTACTTGTTCGGGCTTGAATCGGTACGTGGCGAGGTAGTCGAGGTAGTCGGACGTGAAGTACGGGCATGTCTCCTCAAGCCAGGCGCGCTCGGCCGGGGTAAGCGCGAGGGACGCGAAGTCTGCGGGCGCGCCCGAAGTGAGGCGGAGGAGTGGAGAGGGCTCGGCCAGACGTACGGGGAATAGAGGCGAGAAATTGTTCGTAGCATGTGCGCGTGAAATACACGTCTTTATCGCGGTGCGTGAAGCGATAAGTGCTCTGGCGGCCAGGGAAGTGCCGCAGCACGGCCTGCTGCATGGTGAGCTACAAAACCACGCGCACAGAAGTTCAGCACGACTTCAATGTGAAAAATAGGAGCGTGAATACCTTGTACAGGTCCGTGTCGAGGAGCGAGCGGGGGATGATCGCAACCCCGGGGTCAGGTTGGGACATGCTGAATGTCATGTCGAAGGCTGAAGCTGGCCAAGAGCGAGCTATGGATTGTTGCAGTTCTACGGTGATATATATCAGCGGTGATATAACTGAGTCATAAATAGGACCGTGATGGATAACGAAGGGAAAACAGGCATCCGACGTCGGAGCAGGAGTAGAGTACCGTGACTTCCGAGTCGGCTGCGGAATCGGGCAACGACTCCGACGAGCCGCCACCCGGTCCTCTCACCGCCCACCATGGCAAGTTTTTACCGTCCCACCATCCCATACGCATCCTCACAAATTGATCTCGTAGAGCTCGCGAATAGAGATCCTCAACGACGGCGGTTTTCGCTCGGACGGACGCCGGCAGTACGAGCTGCGCGAAATGACATTCGACATGGCCGAGCAAGCTGGCGCGGACGGCTCAGCGAGCGTCGCGCACGGCCTCACGCAGGTGCGCGTGTCCGTGTTCGGTCCTCGGGAGGCGAAGATGCGCTCGCAGACAATTCACGACCGCGCAAACATCAACGTGGAGGTCAGCATCGCGCCGTTCAGCACGGGCGATCGGCGCAAGCGGTCAAAAGGCGACAAGTGAGTCTGTCGCCCCACCAGACCACCGCTTTACAAGCTCACGAGGGCTGTACTTGCTCAGGCGTATTTTGGAGTTCGCATCGACGATCAAGTCGACATTTGAGCCCGTGATCCAGACCGCGCTCTACCCGCGGTCGCAAATCGACATATTCGTGCACGTCCTGCAGCAGGACGGCGGCGTGCTGCAGGCATGCATTAACGCGACGACGCTTGCGCTCGCCAACGCGGGCGTTCCGCTGCTCGACTTTGTCTGTGCGGTCACGGGGGGCGTGCACGCCGCGGCGCCGATGCTTGACCTCACGACGCTCGAGGAGAATGACCTCCCGCATGTGACGGTCGCGGTGATGCCGCGCACGGGGCGCGTCACGCTTGTGAGCATGGAGACGCGGCTGCATGTGGATCGATTTGAGGAGATCTTGCGACTTGCAGGGCAGGCGGGAGGCGTGATTCATAAGGAGATGCGCGCGGTGGTGAGAGAGAGGACGAAGGCGCTCGTAGATGCGATGGGGGCTGGTCTGCGGACATCGGACTTTGCGGAGGATGCGATGGTGAAAGACGATTAAAAAGCGGCAGGGTGAGCAAAGGCAATTCTTTCCAATGCTCAAATGCTACTAACCTAACCTATCCCGTCCTATCCTGCGTTCACGGTACAGTGCGTATCCCTTTAGCATTCGGACGCCAAGCCGACTCCCTTTTGCATGTATTTGCTCGACCTCCTAATTCTCTGCTCTCCTCGAGGGGGCCTATAAATGGTGCGTTACATCTCATTTCGATCGGGGGCGCCTCTGCCATGGAAGGCTCATGCCCGTGACGGCTCACCAAAGCATGTCTTACACCTCGTCACTTGCGCCGCGTGGAGCAATGCACGGTGTTCTGCAAGTGAGCTTAAACATAAACATACACTGATCATCATTCTATCTTGCAGAGGACTGCATGTGTAAAGCGACATACATAAGCAGCAAATGGGAAGCATGCGAAGCGTTTGGACGCGGTGGCAAAGGATGTGCTCCAGTGGACATTGCCGCGGCCTGAGCCACTCATCATGACGGACTACTGGCTGGACGTGTTTGCGAATGCTGAGGTCGACTTGGCATGCCCTCTGTCCCGCTATATGGCCAGGACGATCCTCCTTGTCGTACCGATCACCACTCTCCGAGCTTAACCATTCGAAGCGTACCAAACGGCTCCGTGGACTCTTGTCATCTTTCATGGCACTAGATCGCTACTTCGCGGAGCATGACAGTAATGCCACCGGAGCGGACTTACAGCTCACATTTGACCAGCATGGTTCCATGCATGTATTGACATTGAGCCCTTACAGGTTTATCACTCAGACGCTAGAATAGCCGCTCGAAACTTCGTCTGACGCTGCAGCATTCGTTCAACAGCAATGCTCGAGCGGTATGTGGATAACACACGAGCCCACATCAGCCAGCTTACACATGCTTCAGAGGGCGACCGGCCTTTAACCATAGTCATGGAGAAGAAGCGGCTGGAACGTGTCAGGAAGCTGGGCACGCGCGATCAATATGTAGAATGTCCATGCATTGCGTGTGGTCATCTGCATGTCGCAAAAGGACCAGAAAGTATGTTCTAGGAAATGACTCCCGATCTATAAATTTAGCTCATTTGCCATTGGCGGAGGAAAACCTGATAATCTGGACAACACCTGAAGTGGGCAGAGCACCCCGCCGACTGGGATGCGTGTCACTGTCAGAAGATGTGGATTTGTGATAAGCGGAGAATCTCCTGCTCCGCAAATTTCAACGTCTGAAAAGCAGCGCGAAGCTTCGCCGACTGGCCTCCATCAGTCAAGATGCTAATCCTCTTACCTCTCGCATACTCATTCCTAACTATGAGTGTCAGCGGCTCACCCGTCGCCAACCTCACTGCGTCGATGAGCGATTCGACCTCGACGGGGACCTCCCTCGCCTGCTCGAGCACCGACCCTTACAGGACACTCAGCAACATCATCTGGAGCTGCCTCGCGACGATCTTCGCTTGCATCTGGAAGGCGGTCCATCGCAATGTCCCCAAGTTCCAGGACCCAAAGCAATCATGGTTCCGACGCAAACTTGAGAGAGTCGTTGGGGCGGTGAAGATTATCGCTGTGACGCTGCTCGTGCCAGAGTGGGTGCTGTCATGTGCGGTCCGTCAGCGTCTACACGCCTCTCGTCTCGGGGAAGAGCTGGAGAACGCACGAGGTGCTGCAAAGGAAGCATGGGAAAAGAAGAAGAGGATGAGAGTGGTATCGGAGGACGAAGGGGGACAAAGGAGCATAGGCACAGGTTTTGGCGATGGTGAGTGAGCATATTGACGCGATATATCGTACCTGATATCTCTTGTCAATGGCAGCCCGAAAGGGTGTAAGCGGAGACACAGCTCCTGGAGATGGCCCCGAGGGGGCAGCATCTGCAAGTTTATTCGGAAGCGACGGGGATGAATTGGAGAGTGCAGGGCACGCCGACAACATCCTCTTGATACATACGGGATTCAAAGACCCCTCGGTAAATGGCTCCGAAAATGTGCCCCAAGGTGATTCCAGAAACTCGACGTCTCCATGTCATTTGTATTGATACTTGTGAGCAGTGTCGATAGAAGAGCGACTCGGACGGTTGGACGGAAGTGAGTTGCTCACGTCACGTTGTAGTATGAGTGTGCAGGTTCATATGCTCAATGATGCGCGCCGTAGAGTGGACGATTCGCCATGGGTACTTCATCATCATGGGTGGATTCCACTTCTACGACGCAGGGAAACCTATTCATCCGCTGTCGTCCGAAGACGTGCTCCGGCTCGTGGTGGCCGGGGAGCTTATTCCCCCTACGGATGCGGAGATTGAGGCCCTCGGCCAGGGGGACGCACTGTCGAAGGGTCTCGCCGTCCTTCAAACTTTGTGGTTCGTCGTCCAATTTTTTGCGCGCCGACACAGCGGTCTGCTGGTTACGGAGCTAGAGGTCGTGACCTTGGCCTACACCATGATCACGATTGCGATGTACGTCGTCTGGTGGGATAAGCCACAGAACGTCAGTGCCGCTTTCCGCGTCGCCAAGAGCCCGAGTACTGGACCGCTGCCGAAGTCTTATCACGGCCCGAAGAAGCCAGCACAAGGAGGCTCGTGGATGTTTCACTATGCCAACGGCGTCGAAGACAAGTTAGTCAATTTGGCAACACGGGATAGCGTCCCGACATTCTACAGCGGGTCTAGCGGAACTGGAGGACCCATCGGAGCCTGCGAAGGGCTTAGGAAACGCAAATTACCTGCGGCCGTCGTTGCATTCGGGATCTTATGCTATGCGACTGTCGGATTTGGTTCCCTTCATTTTCTTTCTTGGAGCTCTCCCACCTTCCCTTCATCCACGGAGAGATTTATCTGGCGCGTATGCTCAGCCATCATCGTGATCCTTCCTATCATGGGTTCGAGCTGTTTTCAGTGCCTTGCGATCGTCAGGTATAGGAAGTCCCCAATGAGGAGGCGACGAACAAATGTGTGGGACGTTAACGTTGATGGTTTGGCGAGCTCATTACTCCCCGCGTCCGGGGTCGATGACCCGATTGCGACCGCTCAAACCGCAGGCTTTGCAATCTGTTTCTTTGGTTACATTGTAACGAGACTGATCCTCCTCACATTGTCGTTTATCACCCTCCGGTCGTTGCCCGCGTTAGCATTCGAAACTGTTTCATGGACCGACTCTATTATCCATTGGCACTAGTTAGTAGTTACTATTTGCAATGCATACGTAAACTTTGCTTTCGTGCCACCCAAAACCGATATTGTTCTTTCTCTTGCAAAGAAGTACGACCTTGCCATGCGGTTGTACTGCTACTTAGAAAATACAAGATGGGGGAGGAGGTTTACAAGGGTAGTTGTCGTCGGCACGGGTCATGCAGTGATAGCGGTCCCAATGATAAGAACTGGGTATACCAAGTTCACGTAAAAGGCGGACGGAGATAGCGATAGGAATTATGTGTACAGAGTGCTCTCCGGACAGAGACACAGAACTGAATTCAAGAACATACATAAGGCTACCAGGAATGAGCGCACTTGCTTCGTCGTTGATGTCCGTGGGGTAGCCCGCATGCGACGCCTATGTGATTTCAGCCTGCTTCAACTGCTCGATCATACCCTCGATGAATGCTTCCTCGTCGTTCTTGACGTTGTCCACATCTTGCATAGCTACACGGCCAGGCAGCTGCGACTGGGGTAGCTGTTGAGTGGGAAGAGCAGCGACTTGCGCGGTGCGAATATAGGCATCCCTCGCCATCATCATGGCATTTCTGTAGGCAGCGTTGGCATTGGTCACCTGCTGAAGCATAGACTGAACAATATTGAGCTCTAGGATGAAACGCGGCTTGGCCGTGGAGAGTTCCTCGTTCTGATACCTCGCCGTGACGTCCTGAAAGTCTTCAACAACACATGCAACGAGAACAGAACAGATTCGACTCACAATCATCAGGAGCTTCCGGGCAATTTCCTCATTGCGCACGACGGAATGATAAAGGGGCAGCTGCCTCTCGAGCTCGTCCAGCTGGGTGATCAAACGGCTCAAGCTGCGTCATTGTACTGCTCGCGTTGATGGTCCGGGATCTGATGCGCAGGCACCTGATCGAGGTCTAGCGAGCAAGTCAACCAGCCGGTCACAGTATACGTGGAAACTTCACGCACCTTGGCTCGCCGTCCACGCCTTCCGAAAGTTGTTGATGAACTGCTTTGCTTTGCTGATCAACGCTTTCTGCATCTGAGGTTCCTGTATAAACCTAGCGCCGTCGGGAGCACTGCCGCTCTGCATCATGTCCCGCCTGAATTCCGGAGCAGGTTGTTCAGCTGGGCGTCCAATCCGTTCTCCTGCGGACTACGGAGCTGGCGAATGAGGCTCACCGTGAATCTGCGCGGGTGCTGCACACACGTGTGTAAGTGTAGCTTGAACGGTGGCGAATGCAGCTTGAACGGCGGTGAGCGCAGCTTGAATGGCGGTGATCAAGCTCGATGAAAATGAGGTGATGGTGGATGCGATAAATGCATTACCTTGCGGTCGCGCCTTACAGTATGTCAGGATCCCCACGGCGCCTTCGCAGAGATCTAGTGAGTTCGTACCATGCACTGGCCTGCAGAGAACGGGCACAGCCGTAGGGCCGACGGATGTGACTATCATAGCCTATATGAGCACACATGTACAGAGCATTTTGGAGCGACTGAGGTATACAGGCGAGGGCCCGGGGAGTACATAGGTACAAGAACAGTATGTGGACAGAGAAACTAGACTAAATCCATGAACGTTACCGGGATAGGGAAGTGAAGGCTTTCGATGTCCGTGGGATATGTAGCCTACGCACTCGACGACTATTAGTATGTGGTTTTAGCTCGCTTCAACTGCTCCATCATCCAGCAACATGCTCTCGACGAATGCTTCCTCGTCGTATTGCCAGTCGTTGTCCACATTTTTCCTAGCGATGCGGCCGAGCAGCCGCAACTGGGGAGGCTGTTGAGTGGGAAGAGCTGCTTGCACGGTGCGAATATATGCCTCCCTCGCCATGATCGTGGCATTCTGGAAGCCAGCGTTGGCATTGGTCACTTGCTGGAGCAAAACCCGAACAGCTTTTAAATCCAGGATGAAACGAGGGTCGGCGGTGGATAGTTGCTCGCTCTGATACCTCGCCGTCACGCTCTGAACAGGGCCTCAACACATGCGACGAGAACAGAACATATTCGACTCACAGTCGCCAGGATTTTCCGGACAATGTCCTCGTTGCGCACGAATGCGTGGTAGAGGGGCAGCTGCCTCTCAAGCTCGTCCAGCTGGGAGATCAAACGACCCAAACAGTCGTTGTACTGTTCGTGTTCGATCTCCGGGATCTGATGTGTAGGCACCGTGTCCAGGTCTAGCGAGCAAGGCGTCATAATTTGCAACCGGCCAACGCTTAAGACATTACGCACGCTGATTCGTTGCCGGAGACCTCCAAATGTCGTTGATGGACTGCTCTTCCTTATTGATGGCGTCTGGAATGGTGGTGGACGACGGGCCCGCCTGTGGCGGGTGGTTCAGCCGCTGACCGCCCATTCTGCCTTTGGCTGGCGGTCGGCCCATGCCCTGCGCGCTCAGTTGGCGCTGCCGAGTGCGCTCGAGGTGGTTCCGATTCTGCTCGACGAACTGAACGATGTCGTCCGGTAGGCCCAACCTGCGCATCTCCGCCTCCGATGTATGTGTGCACATCAAGACCTGGTTCATAAAACTGATTTTCGACGGGGCTTGGAGGTCACCTGCAGGCGGTACAGCTGGGGATTGTTGAGGCGTCGGCGCACCCTGTCCACCTTGCGCACCATTCTTTCGAGCAGATTGGTAATCGGTCCACCACGCCCCGTATGCTTGATCAAAAGCGACGAGGTACTCCGCATACACTGCCTGGAGCCGTTGCGCAAGGGCGGGGGCGCATTTCGCAGGAACAGTATCGCGTGCCGGAAAATGGATAAATCCGATTCGTGCGCCGATTATGGCCCATCCATCGCTAGCGGCCGTCACCTTCACAGACAGTGAACACGTCAGATACATCTGTATGATCACTGTGGTTTACACGTTTCACGTACCCGCTCAAAGCCGCCTTCCCCGAAGACGGCCCACTGTAGTGCGGCTAGATTGATTGGCCGGCCCTCGTATGATGTCCGTGCCGGATCGATGACAATGTTGTTGGTTGTCGAATATACTAACCATAGAGCGACGACCTGGTCCTGATTCAAACGAGGAGGTCTTGGATGCATTCTTCACGCGTGCTGCGGGCTGAGCTAGCTGCTCGGGTGTAGAGAGTGCGAGTATGCGGGGTTCGTCCCGGGAGAAAGACCGAAAGAACCAGAGAGGAGGAGAGTTGAGTCGAGGATGGGAGATCGCGCGTCGCGACAGGCAGCAAGAGCAGGTGAAGACAGATGGATATGAGTATATAGTGAGGCGATCGTACACTGAGCGTAAACTGAGCAGTTGGAAAAGATGTAGATATGTTTTTATAGCGAGAGAGACCCGACTCGGTGACGGGATAAGCGAGTACATACGAGACGTCGTGGTCCGAGGCTCAAAACAAAGCAAGAATGAACCATAAGACGGGAACAAAGGAAGAAGCGATAAGGGAGTACAGCAGGAGGAGGGGAGGCAATCGAGACATGAAAACGAGGCGTAGTATGAATGGAAACCGGGACAAAGCAAGAAGGACACGTGCCAAGTCAAGTAGCAGCAGCAGTATTAGAGTATACGGTTGACGGGCTTTGACGGGACGTCCGAGGTTCGTTTTGATGCGGCCAGCCGGCCCCGGCTATCACCGGCCTTCGGCACGGCCGCTTACATACATCACGGCCACCTCTCGGCTTGTCTGCGTCCTCCCCAGTGAGTCCCCGCAGCTCCTCGCGGGCGGCCGACCGTCGACCGTCGCCATCCTCGGTGGACTGTCAGTGTCACGTCCTCGACGTTGTTTGTACTGAACCTTCACTGAAGTCCGGGTCGTACTTCCGGCATACCCTCTGTCCTCCTCTGTCCCGCTGGCTATATTGTTGCCGAGGCGATTTTCGTTGCAGTATCGCTCACACACTACCTTTCGAAGCGTACTAAAAGGTTTCGTGGACGCTTGTCATCTCTCACTGGCACTAGATCACTAATATATCCGCGTAGCACGACAGTAATGCACACAGGAACAAATCTACGAAGCTCGCATACAACCAGCATGGCTCCATGCATGTATTGACACCGAGACTTCGCAGGTTCATCCTGATAATCTCGGGCCGCCTCCCATCTATGTGGTTAATACACGAGCCCATCGTGTAAGGAAGCACTGGACACGCGCCATCGATGAAGCCTGTCCATACACTGCGTGTGGTCATCTGTGTGTCGCAAAAGGACCAGAGTGTATGTTATACTTATAGGAAATCACGCTGAAGATTGAACTCACAGCTTGACGCTTAGTATGATTGGAACAGGCTGCGTGTCACTGTCAGCAGACGATGGATTCGAGATAAGGTCTGGTGCCGCACTCTCCAACACCTGAAAAGCAGCGCGAAGCCTCGTCGACTCGCCTTCATCGTCGAGATGTCGATCCTCTTACCTCTCGCATACTCATTCCTAACTCTGAGTGCCAGCGGCTCACCCGTCGCCAACCTCACTACGTCGGCGAGCGATGTGACGTCCTCGACGGGCTCCTCCCTCGCCTGCTCGAGCAGCGACCCTTGCAGGACACTCAGCAACATCATCTGGAGCTGCCTCGCGACGATCTTCGCTTGCATCTGGAAGGCGGTCCATCGCAATGTCCCCAAGTTCCAGGACCCCAAGCAATCATGGTTCCGACGCAAGCTTGACAGAGTTGTCGAGGCGGGGAAGATTGTCGCCGTGACGCTTTTCTTGCCAGAGTGGGTGCTGTCATGCGCCGTCCGTCAGCATCTACACGCCTCACGTCTCGGGAGAGAGCTGGAGAACGCACGAGGTTCTGCGATGGAAGCATGGGATAAGAAGAAGAGGATGAGATTGGTGTCTGAGGACGAAGGGGTGGAAAGGAGCGCATGCACAGGGCTTGGCCACGGTGAGTGAGCATATTGACGCGATACATGCATGGTTCCTGACGCTGGTGCTTATCATTGGCAGACGAAAAGAGCAGCATCAGCGGACACATGGCAGATCCTGGAGAAGGCTCCGAAGATATACCTGCCAGTGCATTCGGACGCGATGAGGGCGGATTGGAGAGTGCAGGGCACGCCGACAACATCCCCTTGATGCCTACTGGAGTGGAATCCTCCGAACACACTTCGGGAAATGTCTCTGAAAATGTTCCTCAAGGTGATTCCCGAAACTTGACGTTTCCATGTTATTTGTGCTGACAATTATGAGCAGTGTTGATAGAGGAGCGGCTCGGCCGGTTGGACGGAAGTGAGTTACTCATATGAGTGTACATCTTTAAATCCTCAATGATGCGTGTCGTAGAGTGGACCAGTCGCCACGGATACTTCATCATCATGGGTGGATTCCACTTCTACGACGCAGGGAGACCTGTCCATCCACTGTCGTCCGAAGACGTGATCCGGCTCGTGGCGGCCGGGGAGCTCATCCCACCTACGGATGCGGAAATCGAGGCCCTCGGCCAGGGGGACGCACTGTCGAAAGGTCTCGCCGTCGTTCAAATCTTGTGGTTCATCATCCAATTTGTGGCGCGGCGATCCAGTGGTCTGCTGGTCACGGAGCTAGAGGTCGTGACCTTGGCCTACACCATGATCACGGTTGCGATGTACGTCGTCTGGTGGGACAAGCCACAGAACGTCAACGCCGCTCTCCGCGTCGCCAAGAGCCCGAGCTCTGGACCGCCGCCGAAGAAGCCGGTACCAGGAGGTTCGTGGATGTTTCACTATGCCAATGGTGATGAAGACCAGCTAGTCGATATGGCAACACGAGATAACGTCCCGACATTCTACAGCGGACCTAGCGAACCCAGCGGCTCAGGACGGACAAGCCCGGGCGTCGTCGCATTCGTGACCTTTGTTTATGCGACTGTCGGATTTGGTTCCTTCCATTTTATCTCTTGGAGGTCTTCCACCTTCCCTTCACCTGCGGAGAGATTCATCTGGCGCTTATGCTCAGTCATCATCGTCGTTCTTCCTTTATTGGGTTGGGGCTGTTTTCAGTTCCCTGCGATGATCAGGTATAGAGTAAGCCAAGGGCATAGAGGAAGCCCAGGGCAGCCTATGCTGGACTTAATCATAATGGTGAACAAGCCAAACATAATGTTCCCCGGATGGGTCGATGACTCGATTGCGACCGTTCAAACCGCAGGCCTTGCAATCTGTATCTTTGGTTACATTGTGACGAGACTGATCCTCCTCGTGTTGTCGTTTATCACCCTCCGGTCATTGCCCGCGTTAGCATTCGCAACGGTTTCATGGACGGACTCTATCCTTCATTGGCACTAGTTGGTGTTTGCCCTAGGTACACATCCATCCAAAACCGATATTGTTCTATATCTTGCAACAATGAAGCACGACCTTTGCGGTACTTAGAAGAGACAGAAAGGGGGTTCACAAATATGGTCAACGTCGTCGTCACAGTGATCATGCGGCGGTTTTTGATGACTAGGCAAGGGAGCAATTCAATAGAAAGGCGCAGCAGCGAGAAACGTAGAAGGCGCATGAATGATATAGCGATTATGAGTACTGTACAAATGGATAGAGCATTTTGGAGCGAATGAAACACAGAAGGCTTACAGGCGAGGGCTCGGGAAGTACAGTAACATAGATACGGACAGACACCAAACTGAATCCAAGATAATCCAACTAAACCCAAGATAAGATAATAAAGGAGGCTACTGGCAAAGGGAAATGAGCACATGATGTCGTCGTCGATATCCATGGGATACCCACGAGGATCGCCTTCGACGACGATGTGAATTTAGTACGCTTCAACTGCTCCATCATCCAGTAACATGCGCTCGACGAAGGCTTCCTCGTCGTATTGGTCGTTGTCCACATATCGCCAAGCGACGCGGCCGTGCGGCTGTAACTGGGGAGGCTGTTGAGTGGGAGGAGCTGCGCCTTGCACGGTACGATTATAGGCATCCCTCGCCATGCTTTCAGCATTCTTGAAGCGAGCATTGATAGTGGTCACTAGTTCGAGCTTGTGACGAACATCTTTCAATTCAAGTATGAAAAGAGGACTGGCGGTAGAAAGTTGCTCTTTCTGACACCTCGCCTTGACGCTCTGAAAAGGTCATCAACACATGCGTCGAGAACTGAACATGTTAGTTCAACTCACAATCGCCAGGATCGCCCGGACAACATCCTCTCTGCGCTCGAAGGCGAGAAAGAGGGGCAGATGCCTCTCGAGCTCGTCCAACTGGGAGATCAAACGACCCAAAAAGCCGTCGTACTGTTCGCTCTCGGTATTCGGGACCTGGTGGGTAGGCAGCGTGTGCAGGTCTAGTAGCGAGCAAGGCGTCACGGTTTGTCACTGGCGAACATAAGACATTACGCACTCTGACTCGCCCACGACCTCCGAAAGTCGTTGATGAACTGCTCTGCCTTACTGATGGCGTCTTGAGTGGTGGCGGTGAACGACGGGCCCGCATGCGGGGGGTGCTGTCTGCTCAATCCGCCACTGGCCTGCGGTCGACCCATGCCCTGCGTGCCCTGGGCCCTTTGCTGAGCTGTACCGGGTTGCCGAGGCGTCGGCGCACCCTGTCCACCTTGCGCACCACTCATTCGAGTGAACTGGTAATCGGTCCACAACGCCGTGTTTGACTGATCGAAAGCGACGAGGTACTCCACGTACACTGCCTGGAGCCGTCGCGCAAGGGCGGGGGCGCATCTCGCAGGAATGATATCGTCTGCCGGAAAATGGACGAATCCCATCCGTGCGCCGACTACGGCCCATCCATTGCTAGCGGCGGTCACCTTCACAGACGTCAGAATACATCTGTATTGATATGATTACGATTCACGTACCCGCTCATAGCCGCCTAACATGAAGACGTTGGAGTGCAGTGCGGCTAGATTTATAGGCCGGCCCTCGTATGACGTCCGTGCCGGATCGATGACGATGTTGTTGGTTGTCGAATATACTATCCAGAGATTGCGGACCTGGTCCGGAGTCAAACGAAGAGGGCTTGGATGATGCATACTTCACGCTGCTGCCTGGGCTGAGTTGGCTGCTGCGGTGTAGAGAGTGCGAGTACGAGGAGTTCGTCCCAGGGCAGAGGGAAGAGCGAAAGGACGAGAAGGGAGAAGGGTAGAGTCGGAGATGCGGAACTCAAGAGTCGAGGATGGAGCTGAGGGTGAGATCGCGCGCGTCGCGACGGGCAGCAAGAGCAGATAAGTTGAGTATGCAGTGAGGCGACGGTACACGGGGTGTAAACTGAGGAGTCCCATAAGATGCAAGTAGGGATTTTATGGCGAGCCAGAGAGAGAGAGAGCGTAGTGGCGAGATAGCGAGTACATACGAGCCGTCATGGTCAGAGGCGCAAAACGAAGCAGGAAGGGATGATCACGACAAGGACAAAGCAAGAACAGCGGTTAGGACAAAGCAAGAGGGTGCAGGAGGAGGAGGGGAGGCGATTGAGAAATGAAAACGAGGCGGATGGATGCAATCGTGGGGCGTATGAATGGGAAGGAATGGGAATGGGACAAAGCAAGAATGAGCTGTCATAGCAGCACGAGGCCGCGTTCGTTATCGTAATGAGGCAGCAAAGAAGTAAGCGAAGTGAAACGTGTGCAACACGAGGCGCCGACGACGCGACGCGAGCAAGTCAGCAGCACCAGCTGCGAAAATTAAATACGTCTACTCTGCCTCAGCTGCAGGGAGACTAGCTGTCTTACAGCGGGAAGTGCCTAGGCTTGAGGCGGTAGAGGAAATGTAAAGATGGACGGCCCGGCAATATACAATATGCCTAGATGGCAAGGGGCTGGATTTGAGTTTCCTAGTGGCTACATACCTATGTTACACCTTCACTCTTCTCGTGGCACCTCTATCCGCCTGAAGCATGCCAAATACTTGTCGCCCTTATTCCGCTCGACCTTCTTACCTTCCTCCGTGCTATTCCACACGGCGTCCAGAATCGGGCCCTTGCCCTCTGCGCGCAGATCCGCCTCCTCCACCGGCTCGAACAGCGGGAACTCGGCCAGATGCGTGCGCATCCAGTCGTGGAGGTCGCGCACGTCCGTGATCGTGTACACGATACCGCCAGGGCGCAGCACATACGCATACTCCGCGAGCAGCGTGGGCGAGATGATGCGCGCCTTGTGCTTGCGGATCTTGAAGTGCGGGTCGGGGAAGAGGAAGAAGAGCGCAGAGAGCGAGTGCTTGGGGAAGTAGTTCGGGAGGAACTTCATCGCGTTGGCGCGCACGATGGAGACGTTTTGGTATCCGCCCGCCGCGGTGCTGCTGACGGTCGGGTCGTCCGCGGCCAGGGCGTCCGTTTGCGAGGCACCGGGCGCGGCGGCGGCTGCCGCCGCGCAGGTCGCGCGGAGGGCGGCTATGCGGTCTTCGACGTATTGTGAGACCTGCACGCGGATCTCGAGGCCTGGGTCACGCGCGCGCGGGGCGTAAGCTCGGTGGAACAACAGCGGGCATGGCGCAGGGCGCACACCATGTGCGGCAGGACGACGCACCGAGCATGAGAGTGTCGGGGTAGAGAGGGGCGAGCGCTATCAGCAGGCCGCCGAAGCCGCATCCGACGTCGGCGAACGCTGGGGTTTGGCCGGAGGCGGCGAACGCGGGGTAGTGGGTGGCCCAGTCGACGGCGTCGGGCGACGCAGGGTAGTCGAGCGCATGATCGGAGAACGGGTTGGCATGTGCTCTCTGCCTGTAGTGTCGTTTCTGCAGAATCATAAGACTGATTCCGGTGTCTGATGAAAGAGCGTACTGACTTGGGGGAGCAGAGAGGGCGCCTGCTTTGGCGCGGGCTGTTCGCCTGCGGCTCTCTTGCGCTTACCCATTTGCACAGGGCCGGGCCTATGGACGACGGTGAGCGGGCGGCATGAGGATGAGTTGAGTGCAACGTACGAGTAAGTAACGCGTCGGAGGCAAGAAGCGGAGAATGAAGTGGCGGCGGAAGCGAAGCCGGGCGAGCCGGGGGCATCATAAAAGTGCTCTGCTCGCCCGCCACCTCGTCTCCCTCTTCCTCCGCACACGCCCGACGCAAGCCATGCAGGCCGCCGCCCTCCGCAACTCTCTCAAAAAGGTGCGCAGCCTCGTGCCGGCCCAGAGCACACCGTGCTCATCATCTTTCCGGGCGCTCTAGACTGCCTCGCCCTTCGCGCGGGCTGCTGTCTCGGCCCGCCTCTTGTCCACCGCCTCGAAGCAGCCCACACTCAAGGAACGCCTCGCAGAGCTTATCCCTACTGCCCTCGAGCAGGTGCGTACCGGGTTTCGCGGGCAAAGTCGAGCTGTGGGTGTTGACGTCACGCGCATCCGCCCTGCAGGTCAAGGCTGCACGCGCCGCGCATGGCAAGAAATCCTTCGGCCCTGTGCTCGTCGACCAGCTTTACGGGTGCGTGCTCCAGCCCGACGCGTCGTTTGCTGTGGGCTCAACGCCTGCCACGTCATCAGCGGTATGCGCGGTCTGCCCGCCCTTATCTGGGAGGGCTCCGTCCTCGACGCCGGTACGTCACACATCCCACCACTCTGCAGACACTGCTGACGCGCCCACTCAGATGAGGGGATCCGTTTCCGCGGAAAGACCATTCCCGAGATTCAGGAAGCACTTCCGAAAGCCCCGGGCGGCTCAGAACCCCTGCCCGAGGGCCTCTTCTGGCTGCTCGTGACGGGCGAAATCCCGACCGCGGAGCAGGTGGCTGAGCTCTCCAAGGACTGGGCGGCCCGCGCCGCCATTCCGGAGTTTGTGGAGGAGATCCTGGACAGGTGCCCGCCGACCCTCCACCCCATGAGCCAGTTCTCGCTGGCGGTCACGGCTGTAAGGCGTCGCGGTGCTTTTGCGTGGACTTTGGCTGAATCTGTTTGCAGCTGAACCACAACTCAGCGTTCGCCAAGGCATATGCGGATGGTATCTCGAAGAAGGAGTACTGGGGACCCACCTTTGAGGATTCCATGGACCTGTGAGTCGATGTCTGTGCGGTGTATCGCGTGCTGGCTAAGCTGTTCGCATCCAGGATCGCGAAGCTGCCGAACATTGCTGGCCGCATCTACCGCAACGTGTACGGCCGCGGGAAGCTCCCGGCCATCGACCTGCAGAAGGACTACTCTGCCAACCTGTCCAACCTGCTCGGGTTTGGCGACAATGAGGCATTCGTCGAGCTGATGCGGCTGTACATCACCATCCACAGGTATGCACAGTGTTCTTTGCCTGTGACGTCACTGACCTCGTGGCAGTGACCACGAAGGCGGCAACGTCTCCGCCCATACCGGCAAGCTCGTCGGCTCGGCGCTTTCGGATCCGTTCCTGTCGTACGCCGCTGCACTCAACGGCCTCGCGGGTCCCCTCCACGGCCTCGCGAACCAGGAGGTGCTGGTCTGGCTGACGAAGATGCAGTCCAAGATCGGCGAGGATGCGACCGACGAGGCGGTCAAGGAGTACGTTTGGTCGACATTGAAGGGCGGCCAGGTCGTCCCCGGCTACGGCCACGCCGTCCTCCGCAAGACGGACCCGCGCTACGTCGCCCAGCGCGAGTTTGCGCTGAAACACCTCCCGGAGGACAAGCTGTTCAAGCTCGTCGCCCAAGTGTACAAGATCGTGCCAGACATCCTGCTCGAGGTGCGTTTCGGTTTCAGGGTGCTGATGTGCGTGGGGGGCGAGCCTGACGGATCATTGACAGGCGGGCAAGGCTAAGAACCCGTGGCCGAACGTTGACGCGCACTCTGGCGCGCTGCTCACCTACTACGGGCTGAAAGAGATGAACTACTACACGGTGCTGTTCGGAGTTTCGCGCGCGTTCGGCGTGACTGCGCAGTTGATCTGGGACCGTGCGCTCGGAGCTCGTGAGTCGCTGCTTTCTGCTTCTTCCATTCTCCACCGCCCTGTGCCTCGTATCGCATCAACGGAGCTTTTACTGACTGCCCATGCGCGCCCCTTTCCAGCCCTCGAGCGTCCAAAGTCGTACTCCACGGACGCGATTAACAAGCTCTTCAAGGATAAGAATTGAAGCGGGACGGGCACCTGCGATGGGCCTGGATTGGCAGGTGCATCGTGTGATGGGGTGCGCGTTACGGGACGATGCGATCGCGACGAAAATCCGCTCGTGTCGTACAAGGCACCCGTACGTCAGTGATAGAAGTAGCCTACGACTCTGATTCCACGAGAGACTCTTTCTACCGAGGATGCTTAATTCAGTTTCTCTTGCTATGGCCATGCTCGCCTACTGCGGCGCGTGCTCACATGAGACGGTCCCGTTGCTGCGGGTGTGAGTGCTCGGATGGCGGGCGACTCGAAGCGCGTTGGCGGGATGCGACGTGCATCTGACCTTTGGATGATGGCGGTCGTCGACGTCTGTGCGGCGTGATTGATGCGGCCTGATCCAACCGTCAACGCGCTCCTCAGCTCGACAAACCCGACCGGCGCGCGGCCCGACCGCCCACCGGGACCCCGCGCACCGCGGCCGGCGCCCTGGTTCCAGTCGACTTGCCACCACCACGCCCCCGCCCGCTGCCCCGCACACACTACAGCGACGCACATACACCAGCATAGCCATAGCACTACCCTACCCCCCGCAAAACGACATCGATGGCCGACGTGCGCGCGCTGCTCAAGGCGAAGCGCCAGGAGGCGCGCGTCGCGCACCCGTACGCGAGCTACAGCGCGGCGGGCCAGCTGCGCTGCGTGGTGTGCGCGGTGCCCGTGAAGCACGCGAGCGCGTGGGAGGGCCACCTCGGCAGCAAGGCACACCGCGTCGCGGTCGCGCGGGCGCGCGAGGAGGAGCGGCGCCGCGCGGAGGAGGCGCAAACGGTGCAGGGGAAGCGCAAGGTGGCGGATGAGGACGAGGACGAGGACGATGGGGGCGAGGGCGGAGAGGGGGCGCGGGGGGCGAAGAGACAGCGCACGGAGGAGCGCGATGCGCCGGGCGGGTTCCCCGCCGACTTCTTCTCGGACGCGTCGCGCGCGCCGCCGGCCAACGAGGACGAGGACGACGCGGACGCGGACGAGGAGATGCCCGACGCCGCACCTGCACCTGCGCCTGCACCCGCGGCGCCGCTGTCCGCGCTCGACGCCGAGTGGGAGGTGTTCGCGCGCGCGGTGCTGCAGCCGGCGGCGGCGGCCCCGCCGACGGTGGAGGACGCGCAGGAGGCGTTCCGCCGCGCGACGGTGTTCGCGGAGCCCGAGATGGCGCTCGTCGCGCCCGAGGGCTTCCCCGCGGGCGCGGACGCGGACGCCGCCGCCGCCGCCGCGGAGAAGGAGGGGAAGATGGGCGAGGAGGAGGCGCGCCGGCGCAAGGCGCAGGAGGAGCGCGAGCTGATCATGGATCGTATGGTCGAGGAGGAGCGCGCGCAGGAGGAGGCGGACAGCCGCGTGAGCGCGATGAAGGCGCGGCTGGAGATGCTGCGGCGCAAGCGCGAGGAGGCCAAAGCGGCGAAACGGACGTGATTCTGATTCTGCGTGCTACTGTGCTACTGATTGCTCAAGGCGAATTTGTCGCGGGTACGCGATGTGTATCTTAGTGGGATGTTGCTCATTGTCGTTCGGTTTGGTGGACGGAACCGCTTGCGGACCGCGGTAGCGGTTCGTGCGTGCGAGCTGGCGAAGACACGGACGTGAAATTGAGGTCAAGATGGTCGTGAAGAAGCGATGCCACCGTCACTACCGACGCGTCTCTCACCGCATTGCTGCGAGGTGCTCGCAATTTCACCTCGGCACCCCATCACTGCGTCGACGTCCCCCGCCCCGCTACGCGCAGAGCTTCCGTCGTCGACCTTCCAACCCAGGTCCCAACATGATACAGCAGATGATGCAAATCAGCTCGATTCATTAATTGCGCTGTCCTCCTCCTCGTCCTCTACGGTGCCGAATCCCACCCACTTGCGCCACTCGAGCCCCTGCTTGTGCACCATCATGAGGCCCAATATCACGGGGAGGTACCACAGGCTGTGGTGGAACAGCGCGCGCGCGTTCTTGTCGCCGCCGAAGCGGTGCCACCGCCACGCGGCGGCGACGAACACGGCGTTCGGCGCGAGGCTCGTGAGGGCGAACGCCCACGTCGTGAGGCCGGAGAGCGGGACGAGCACGGCGGTGATGCCCGCGAGCAGCACGGCGTGGCGCAGCGCGACGCGCGTGTTGCGCGCGGGGTCGAGCACGCAGAGCATGCGGTACCCACCGCGCGCGTACGCGTCGCGCACAAAGTGCGACAGCGCGTTGAAGTGGGGAAACTGCCAGCTGAACAGCAGCAGGAACAGCGCGGCCGGCGCGAGCGCGTTGTCCACGAGCGCGAGCCCCGGCGCCGCGCCCGCGCTGAGGAAGGGCGGGAGGAAGAGCACGGGCGGCGCGAGGAGGTGCCCGCCGCACGCGGCCCAGCCCATGAGCGGCGGGATGCCGCCGACGACCGCGCCGAGCCACGTGTTCCACACCGACCGCCGCTTCGCCCACGTGTACGCGCCCGCGTAGAGCGCAATGTTCGCCGCGCCGAGCAGCGCGGTCGCGGGATTCACCGCGGCGGCGAGCAGCGCGGGGCCCGCGACGCCCGTCACGCCTGCAAACGCCGCCGCGTGCGCGGGCGAGAGCGCGCGGCGCACGAGCGGGCGGCCGCGCGTGCGCGCCATCTGCGCGTCGAAGGGCGCCTCCTGCAGCTGGTTGAGCGCGTTCGCGGACGCGGCGCAGAGCGCGGTGCCGAGCGCGGTGGCGAGGAGCGCGGGCACAGACGCGGGGTAGGGGGAGAGCGCGACGCCGGACATCGCGGTGAGCACGACGAGGGCGGAGAGCTGCGTCTTGGAGAGCGTGCCGTAGAGCGCGAGGCGGCGGCCGAGCGTGAGCGCGGGCAGTGCGCGGTAGGCGGACGCGGGGAGCGCGGGCGGGGCGGCGGCGGGCGGTGGCGGGGCGGCGGCGAGGGGAGGGTTGGGGCGGAAGAAGGAGGAGAAGTCGATGCTGGCGGACGAGGAGGCGAGCCGGTGCGCGGGGCGGGGCGGCCGGAGCCGGGGGACGGCGCACGGCCGGGCGAGGCAGAAGGGCAGGCGCGGGGGCATGCTAGGGCGGGGTCAGCACGTAGGGGGCATGTAAGGACGGCGGGACGTACGGGGCTGGTGCTCGACGCTGTGTGCGACCGCGGTGGCGTCGAGGACACGGCGGAGTTTGAATCGGCATGGCGCGGTTGGTTGCACGCTCCGCTGCGCTCAGCTCCTCTCAACGACCCGTCGCCCTGCGTCCCCTCGCCCTCCCCGCCCTATCTATTCTACTTTCTACCACACGCTCTACAGTATTGTGCACCTAATCCCGCAGGCCCCGCCACACACTCACACACACACGCGCCCGCGCAGCAGCCGCGTCACAGCCCACCATGCCGGTGTCATGGGCATGGTCACTTACTTACCAACGGACATTCTACGTACGTTCACGGACTCGTTCTCATCGTGCGCGTGTTGTGTATCCAACAGACTCGTTCTCTATTCGCCTCGTACTTACTTGACTCGGCAGACTCTTATGTTTACGTGTGTTTGGTTCGTGGCTCGCTCATAGTCGCCTCTCGCTCATGTACTTCTCCTTGTCGAGTCAACGCCAGCAACGAGCACCCGCTCTGTTCTCGAACCTCCTCTGCTTCTCACACTCGGCCCGTTACAGTTTGACTCGACCACCCCACTCGAAACCCTACCTTTGCTTCTTAACTTCTTCTCGACATCTCAACACTCGACACTAGCCCCTATTTCTCTCATACATTTCTGCTAATATGTCCGCAGCAGGCTACGACGAAAATCCCTGGCCCAGCACCACTGGGAACATCTCCCAGGACCAGGTACCCGCTCAAGAGACAGCTGAAACTGCTCCACAGGTACCTCCGAGTAATCCGACCTGGCAGGACTTCAGTGCGATGCTGGAGACACTCAAGGGCGTCAGCCGACAGGTACAATACGCTGACGACAATCAGCGACGTATCGGCGCCGCTCTTGAGGCCCTTACGGAACGTATTCACAGCGCCCCGCAGCCTGCAGCGGCTGCGCAATCCACCCGTACTCGCGATTTCGACGACGTCCCTCGTGGCGTCGCTCGATTCAAGGAACCACGCGTGTTCACGGGTAAAGCGACTGACGTCGAACCGTTCATTGACGAGATCGAGGCGGCCGTCGAGCTGTCTCGTGCCTCGCTCCCTACTGACTATCACAGGGCTTTGTATTTGCAGTCGTACCTCGCCGACGGCTCCGCCAAGAGCTGGTTCACGGCTATCAAGAAGAGCAACGAGGAATTGCTCTACGACTTCCGCGACCTCATCATCGATTTCCGAGAGAATTTCGGCGACAGCGACGTCGTCGGAACGGCTCTACGCAAGATCGAAGCACTCAAGCAGACTGGCTCGTGCTCGAGCTACGCGTCTCGTTTCCGAGAGCTACTGGTCTACGTTGACTTCTCCGAAGCGACGAAGATCCAGAAGTTCTATGAGGGTCTGAAGGAAGAAGTCAAAGACCTTTTCGTCTCTGTTCCTGTTGTTCCTACTGAGTTTGACAGGTACGTCGCGAAAGCGACCGAGCTCGATAACCGCGTGCACAAGCGTAACATCGAGAAGAATCGCACCAAATCGTCCTTTAACGACAAGGACAAGGGCAAGGCTAAGCAACAGCCTTCAACTCCGCGTTCCGGTCAGGCGTCCTCGTCGACGACGCAGACCGCACCACCCGCCTCGCACTCGTCGGTTGTACCCATGGAGATCGACGCGACCAAGGTCCGCGCCCCTCTCACACAAACCGAGAAGGATCGTCGCCGCCGCGACGGTCTGTGCATCTACTGCGGGCAAGGTAATCATGTCATTTCGAACTGCCCTAACATGTCCGAGCGCGCGAAGAAGAACTTTGCCTCGCGCGCTCCTGCGTCCTCGTCGTCGGGAAAAGCCTAGCCGGCTGCTCCCACGTCCCAGGGCATCCGGCTGACGATGGGACACGTCTCTCAGCAACGGCTTTCACGCCGGAGCCCACGCATGTTCGTGCAACGGACAACACGTTCATGCCTGCGTATCGTTCTAACCCGTCCTTCATATTCGCTTCATCCGCGCCCATGCTTAACTCACCAGACCATTTCTTTGTGTCTGTCACACTCTCTTTTCCTAACCGTTCTCCTCTGCACACGTACGCGCTCGTGGACAGCGGCGCAACGACGTCGTGCATTTCGGAGCGCTTTGCGACGCGTCATTCTCTTTCGCGACGTCTCAAGGACGTTCCGGTTCCCATCATGGCGGTTGACGATCGCCCGATTGCTTCTGGCCTGATCACCCAGGATGTAGTCACTAACCTTTCGGTGGGAGCTCACTCTGAATTTATAGCGCTGGCTGTTGTCGCAGTCGGCTATCCTGTCATTTTAGGTCTCGATTGGCTCCAACGCCACAATCCCAACATCGATTGGGTTGATTCCAACCTCACCCTCGATTGTTGCGGACTTGCTCGAACACACCCAGTCACCATCTCTGCGAGAGGCTCCGGTCTCGCGCCCCGACTCACTCGTCCTTCGCTCAACTCGACTACATCCGTCGGCATAGGCTTCGGTCTAACTGGCGCGACTGCGTTCGCTTCAACAACAATCCGCCCGACACCCGATGCATCACCACGGCAGGATCGCGCATCCTCGCCAAGTCCTTCGACTCCTCGACCCTCGCTACTCTCGTCCCTCGTTCAGTGGAATGGCTCCGGTCGCTCTACTCCCTCGCTCACACCTGCGCCCAACATTCGCACCATTTCACCTCGCAAATTCGCTAAGGCCGCGCGTGCGCAACCGCATGATGTCTGCCTCATTCGTTTCCTCCCCACTGGTTCGCCCGCATTCATTTCGGCGACCAGTTCGACATCCTCACCTCTTGACGACCTCGATGCCGACCCTCCACCCGCTGCGTCTGGTGACGACCTCGCGCAGCATATCCCGGCCAAGTACATGCCGTGGGCATCGACCGTCTTTTCCTCTTCCGAGTTCGACAAACTCCCAGCGCATCGTTCGTTCGATGTCGACATCGAGCTCGAGGAGGGGAAAGATCCACCATTCGGTCCACTATACCGCCTCACGCCTCAAGAACGCGAAGCGCTAGCCGAGTACGTCAACACCAATCTCGAGCGCGGGCACATCCGTAGCTCGACATCCTCTGCTGGCGCACCCGTCCTATTCATCCGCAAGAAGACGGGCAACCTTCGCCTCTGCGTCGACTATCGCGGACTCAACGCGATCACGAAGAAGAACCGCTACCCAGTTCCGCTTGTGCACGACCTGCTCGATCGTGTACAGGGCTGCAAAGTATTCACGCTCATCGATCTCGTTTCAGCTTACTCTCATTTGCGTATCAAGGAGGGTGACGAGTGGAAGACCGCTTTCCGCACGCCCCTCGGACTATTCGAGCACCTCGTCGTGCCGTATGGTTTAACTAACGCACCCGCGTCTTTCCAGGCATTTATCCAGGACGTCCTACGAGACTTACTCGACATCGTATGTGTCGTCTACCTCGACGACATACTCATCTTCTCGAGAACTCAAGAAGAGCACGACAAACACGTTGCGCTCGTTCTCGATCGTCTTCGCGACGCTCATCTCTGCGTTAACCCCGCGAAATGCGAGTGGGACAAGGCAGAGGTGGAGTATCTGGGCTACATCGTCGGCGCTGAAGGCGTCAAGATGAACCCCAAGAAGCTCGCGACGATTACCGACTGGCCCGTGCCCAGTTCGGTGAAGGAACTTCAGTCTTTCCTTGGTTTTGCTAACTTCTACCGTCGTTTCGTTGACGGTTATGCTCGCATCACCACTCCGCTTGTCGCACTGACCAAGAAGAACATCGTCTTTGAATTTTCAGATGCTACGCGCGACGCATTCGAACGCCTCAAGCGTGCGTTCACGTCCTACCCAGTGCTACGCCACTATAATCCGCTCGCGCCGTGCACGCTCAGCACCGACGCGTCCGACTTCGCCATCTCTGGCGTCTGTCAACAGCCGGACGACGAAGGTCAACTTCATCCGATCGCCTACTACTCGCGCAAGCTTGCACCGGCGGAAATCAATTACGAGATCCACGACAAGGAACTACTCGCTATTGTCGATTCGTTTCGCGATATGCGGGCGTGGCTACTCGGTTCGCCGTTTCCTATTTCTGTCATCTCTGATCACAAGAACCTCGAGTACTTCATGTCCTCGAAGGTTCTCAACCGCCGTCAGGCGCGTTGGGCTATGTTTCTGTCTGATTTTGACTTCCGGTTGACCTGGGGTCCCGGATCGTCGAACGTTGCGGATCCTCCATCGCGACGAGCTGACTTCGTCCCTAAAAAGGGGGATGACACCCTCCTGGTGCAGAACCGGACGATACTCACTGCTAAACACACAGAACATCTTTTTCCTTCACAGGTTTCATCATCATCGAGCTCTACGACGCTCAGCGCCCTCACCACTCTCTCCATCGACAGTTCAACGCTTCTCGAGCGCTTCAAAGACGCGTTTCGAGAAGATGTCGAATGGCGCGAAGCGCTCGTTCATGGCAACTCGGACTTCACGTCCGAGGGTGGACTTGTGTTCCACAAAGGAAAACTCTTTGTCCCTCGACCACTACGTGCTGACATTCTTCACTCGCGTCATGATCTTCCATCCACAGGACACCCTGGTCGTACTCGCACGCTTGGGTTGGTCTCTCGAGACTATTCCTGGCCCGGCATGCAGACCTTCGTGCGTCGCTACGTTGAAGCATGCGATACTTGTGCGCGTATCAAGACGCCGCGTCACAAACCGTATGGGCTTCTCAAGCCGCTCGACATTCCTTCACGCCCGTGGAAGGCAATCACCATGGACTTCATCGTAAAGCTTCCTCTTTCTCATGGCTTCGATTCTATTTGGGTCGTGTGCGATCGTCTCACGCGCTACGCGCATTTCGTTCCTTGTAACGAGACGATCGACGCGCCTGGGTTGGCCTGGTTGTTCCTCGACAGGATCTTCCGCTACCATGGCCTTCCCGATTCTATCATTTCGGATCGTGGTTCTGTTTTCATTTCGCGTTTTTGGACTGAGCTTCTTTCCCTGCTCAAGATTGAGTCTCGGACGTCGACGGCGTATCACCCGCAGACTGACGGTCTGACGGAGCGCACGAATCAGACGCTCGAGACGTACTTACGTGCATATTGTTCTTATCAACAGGACGATTGGGTCGACTACCTCCCTCTGGGAGAGTTCGCCTTCAACAACCTCGAGAACAGTTCCACGCACCAAAGTCCCTTCTTCGCCAATTTCGCTTTCCACCCCACCTTCGAGCCGCAACTCACCGAGCGTTCCAGCGTTCCCGCTGCGGACGACCTCGCGACTCGTCTCGACGTCATCCATGCCGAATTGCGCGCCGAGTTATTGCACGCGCAAGCTTTGCAGTCCAAGTACTACAACGAGAAGTCGCTACCTGCTCCGGAGTTCAAGCCTGACCAGCTCGTCTGGCTACTCCGTCGCAATATCAAGACTACACGTCCTTCTCTCAAGCTCGATCATCGCCGTCTCGGCCCGTACCCCATCATTCGCAAAATAGGCTCATCCGCTTACCTCCTTCGTCTCCCTTCCTACCTCTCTCGTCTTCACCCCGTATTCAACGTCTCACTCCTTGAACCGTATCGTGACCCCTCCGACTTCCATCCTCATTCCTCTCCGACTCCTTTCGAACTCGCCGAAGATGCCGCGTTGCAAATTCAGTCGCTCCAGGACTGTCGCAAGATTGGTCATCGTTTCGAGTACCTCGTTCGCTGGAAGTCGCTCCCCGAGTCCGAAAACTCGTGGGTTCCCTTGTCCGACATCCCTACCACCCAGAACGAACTCATCGACCGCTTCCACCGCCGTCATCCTCGCGCGCCTCGTCCCCACGCCGTTGTCATTAACAAATTATTCTCTATTCCTATTTCTTCCGATCCAGTTGCCGTTGACCCGCTCGTTCCTCCCTCTGCCCAGATGCCCTCCGCGCCGCTCCCGTCCACACCGCTGCCCTCCGCGTCGTCCGCTCGTCCCGCCGTACCCGTTGCCGCTCCGCGCCCTCCGTCCCCGCCGGTCGTACGACAGAACTTAGGGTCTGTGTACGAACCTGCGCTGCAGACCACGACTCGCTCAGGTCGCGTGTCCAAGCCGGCCGTCAGGCTGGATCCAAGTCTTTGAGCAGCCCCTTCGTCCGTGACCCTAGAAAGGGGGATGATGTCATGGGCATGGTCACTTACTTACCAACGGACATTCTACGTACGTTCACGGACTCGTTCTCATCGTGCGCGTGTTGTGTATCCAACAGACTCGTTCTCTATTCGCCTCGTACTTACTTGACTCGGCAGACTCTTATGTTTACGTGTGTTTGGTTCGTGGCTCGCTCATAGTCGCCTCTCGCTCATGTACTTCTCCTTGTCGAGTCAACGCCAGCAACGAGCACCCGCTCTGTTCTCGAACCTCCTCTGCTTCTCACACTCGGCCCGTTACAGCCGGGCACACACTTGCTCCCCCCGAACCTGCTCAAGCTCTTCGCGCCGCGGCCGCCCATGCCGTACATGCGCCCCGTCGACCGCGACATCGACCGCGTGTTCAAAAAGGAGGTGTCGGGCGTCGGCCCGCTCCTCACCGCGCTCAGGGAGAGCGCGACGACCAGCCTCCTCCAGAGCGGCGCGGCCGAGGCCCCGGAGGGCATGGAGGAGGGCGAGGAGCCCGCGTTCACGCTCGCAGAGGAGACGAAGCGCCAGGTCCGCCGCGAGGAGCGCAAGAAGAAGCGCACGGAGGAGTATAAGGCGGCAAAGGAGACGTGTGCGTGCTGTCTCCGCTTTTTGCGGTGTGCTAAGGCTCACCGTGCACTCCTAGACAAGCCCCAGGAAGACCCGGAGGCGGTGGGCGACCCGTACAAGACGCTGTTCATCTCGCGACTGGTGCGTCGCGCGTTTTCGCACTGTTTATGTCTGACACGCTGTGGCGCAGCACAAAACGGCAACAGAGAGCGACATCCGGCGTGAGTTCGAGACATACGGCACGATCGAGCGGGTGAGGATCGTGCGCGACAAAAAGGGCCGCAGCCGCGGCTACGCGTTCATCGTGTACGAGCGCGAGCGCGACATGAAAGGTTATTCGCACCCTTGACTCCCGCCCTGCCGTCTATCATACTAACCGAGCCTGCTCACGCGCGTGCTGTTGTATTTTTTTTATTCGGGGTTTACAGCGGCGTACAAGGAGTCTGACGGCCTGCACATCATGGGCAAGCGCATCATGGTCGACGTCGAGCGCGGGCGCACCGTGCGCGGCTGGAAGCCCCGCCGGCTGGGCGGCGGGCTGGGCGGGCGACCGAAGCCTGTCGAGCCGGCGCCGTTCTTTGGCGGCGGCGGCGGCGGCGACCGCGGCGGGCGCGGGGGCTTCCGTGGCGGGCGCGGTGGGTTTGGCGGGGACGGCGGCGGCGGCGGCGGCGCCCGTGGACGCGGCGGATTCGGCGGCGGGCGCGGAGGGTTTGGCGGGGGCGGCGACCGCGGCGGAGGCGACCGAGGCTACGCGGACCGCGGCGGCGGCGGAGGTGGGTTTGGCGAGCGCGGTGGGTTTGGCGATCGTGGTGGGTTTAGCGATCGCGGCGGCGGTGGGGGTGGGTTTGGTGATCGCGGCGGACGAGGTGGGTTTGGCGGCGACCGAGGAGGGTTTGGGGACCGCGACGGTGGGTTTGGAGACCGTGGGGGGTTCCGGGGTGGGTTCCGCGGCGGGCGCGACGACTTTGGGCCCCCGAGAGGCGGCGGAGGCGGATTCAGGTACGCAGATTTTTCGAGGGTGATGGACGCGCGTGCGCTGGCTGACGGGGGTTGCAGGGGCTCGCGCGGCGGCGGACTGGGGTTCCAGGGTGGGTTCGAGGGCGGCGGCGGCGGCCCCCCGCCGAGCAGGTATGGAGGGCCTCCGGGGGGTGGAGGGCCGGGGGCGCCTGGTGGGTATGGGGCGCCCGGGGGAGGCCCCGCCGGGTACGGGCCGCCGCCTGGGGGAGGGTTCCGGGGGGACCTCAAGCGCGAAAGCGGGAGCTTCGACGAGCGGGACGCGAAGCGGGCGCGGTACTAGGCGGTGGAGCTGTGCAAGTGTGGGTACGGTACGTGGACGAGTATGCAGGCTGTGGTTTGTATGCGGTTTGTCTGTTTTGTTGTGCAGTAAGTATGGAGGCACGTGCGATCAACGGCTGTGATGGGCTGTCAGCGGGGCCATGGCAACGGACGGTATGAGTGTACGGCAGCCGCGGCACGGCGCGCCGGCAAGCGGGGGAGCTTATCGACATCCGCGCAGTCTCAGTCCGACCGGTTGCCGTGCCCACGACTCGAACCGCCGCCCCCGTGACCGCCAGCTGCCCTTATCAGCCCCGGCCAGCGCACCGCTCGCCGCCCTCTTTCCCCGCCGCAGTCTTTGCCAGCCGCGCCCACAGATCTGGATCTGCCCTATCCCGATCATCGCTTGCATGCGCGCCCGTCCCTGAATCCTCCCTACTTTACCCCTCCCTGAACACCGGCCAACTCTAACCTCTCCCCTCACCAGCCCCGCCCCTCGTCAACCTGGCGGTCACACTCCTCCCCACCCGTCCCACTTGGGACTTCCCCGTCATGGACCGTACGTTCCACACCCACACCCTCCAACCCCACCGCCACTCACCGTCCCCCCCAGCCAAGGCAGACCGTTTCTACGACCGCGCCCCGTTCCCCGACCACCCCCGCCCGCCTCTGCCCGCAGCACCGCGACAGACCCCGACGACCTCGACCCACAGTCCTCCGCATCGTCCCCGACGTCCATGGGCAAGTCCCCCGACGCCGCCGCAAGCTCCAGCGCACTCTCGCCCGACCCCGACCCCGACCACGACCACGACCACGACCCCGACCACGACCCCGACCCCGACGCCTCGTCCCCCGACGTCGCCGCCCGCCGCCCGTCCTCCGCCAAGAGCTCCGCCGCCTCCGACAAGGAAAAGCGCAAGCGCTCCCGCGTCACCCCCGACCAGCTCGTCCACCTCGAACGCTTCTTCTCCGTCGACCGCAGCCCCACCGCCGCCCGCCGCCGCGAGATCAGCGAGCTGCTCGGCATGCAGGAGCGCCAGACACAGATATGGTTCCAGAATCGGTGCGTGCGCTTCTCGCGCCCTCGGGGCTGTGTCCGCTCACCCGCCCGCGTGCGCCACTTAGCCGCGCAAAAGCGAAGCTCATGGACGGCAAGAACAAGTCCCGTGCCGACATCGCCCCGCCCAATACGCCCCCCGAGCTCCGCCCGGGCTACGACGCGAGCCTGCACACCCTCATTCACGAGAACGATCGTGCGTCGCGCGCCCTTTTTATCCGATGTGATCGCGATCCTGACGCGCCCGCGCGTGCCCCGCAGCCGTCACCATTATCCCCTGCAGCGACCTGACGATCGGCACCTGGCGACGAATAGCAACCAGCATCGCGAAGCACGACCTCGTCGCGTACGTCTGCGACGCCCGCCGCTGCCTCGTCTGGTTCATCCACTCGTCCGGCTACGGCTTCAAAATGGAGATCCCCTTCGACATCATCGTCGACACCGAGTTCACCAACGCCGCGCCCGGCATGGGCCTCGCGACCTTCTTCCTCTCCCAGCCCCCCGCCTTCTTCCTCGAGGACGTCCCCGCCGACGGCACGCGCGCCTGGAAGCGCTGCGCCGACTGGACCGAGGGCATGCAGGCCACCAAGGTCCTGCGCCACGACCTCATCGGCTCCGCCGTCCAGCTCGCCCACGTCCTCCGCAACTTCCAGGTGTCCGGCAGCGCGGACATCCGCCTGCGCGAGCCCGCGTACGGCGCCGTCCGCGCGCCGGAGCTCCCCGACCCCGCGCCCGAGCCGCAGGGCTACCGCGCGTTCGCAACGGGCGAGCAGCAGCAGCGCGGCGGCGGCGACATGCTGGGCGCGCTGCTCCCGCGCCGGCGCTCGTCGTTCGCCGGCCAGCCGCTCGTCCTCGAGGCGCCGCCCGACCACGCGGGCGACTACGCCGTCGGCGTCGACCCGCACCAGCACTCGCCGACGCCGCCGTACCAGCCGTTCCACGCGACGTACGCCGCCGCGCCGCTCTACCCCGCGGACATCCCCGACGCGCCGCCGCACCTCCCCCACACTCACAATCAGCCGCCGCCGCCGCACCAGCACCACCAACAGATGGCGGAGTTCGCGCGCGTGTACGCGCCGCAGGGCTACGGCGCGCCGCCCGCGTCCGCGCCGGCCGCCCACGGGCACTTTGGCGGCGGCGGCGGCGGCTCGCCGTCGCCGCCGCTGTACGCGCCGCACGACATGGGCGCCGCGATGGGCATCGGCACGGGCGGCGCGCCGCTGCTCTCCGCGCCGGCGGCCGTCATGCACTACGACCGCACGCTGGACGACGGCCGTCGGTGACCCACCCGCGTCCCGCTGTGTATTTTTCCGTCGCTTTTTTCGTTTTCGTTTCCGCGTGCGCAAGCGTTTATCAAACTAAATATCCTGTATCTAGGACAATGTGTCGTTAGCTGTTAACTATTATTCGCCGCCGTTTCGCTCTCCCCTTCCTCCCCCCGTCTGTTTGGCTGTCTGTCTGTCTGTCTGCTGCTTTGGCTCGCACTATATTACTCTGGGCATGTAAATATATCTACACACAGCTATCGCTATTGCGTAACATCCCTCCATCAATTCAACACAATGCTACGTTACAGTACTTCTAGTACGTGCGTGACGTGCAGGGTGGCGACATGGTTGACGTGGGGACATAGCCGTGGCCAAGTTTACCGGCGGACCGCAGCGTGTATGTCCGAACTGAACTGCACGGGCGGTAAGACGGTATTGCCACGCGCGCAGGCACGGCTGGCACTGTGCATGACGTGAAATCCGCAGGGTAATATTGTCGACGCAAGAGCGGGGGCCCGCATCTGGGCAGGCGGGCAAGCCGAACAGAACTGCACAGAACCTCGAAGATACCTACTGCGCACGGCCCGAGCGCGCGGCGCGGCGGCGAGTGCGTGGGGGGCAGGGGCAGATCGTCGCAGATCCAGCCCGGGCTCACCGAGTGACCGACGTGCTCTGTTGATCCATAAGGGCATCCCGCACGTACTTACCGTACCGCCACGCACACTGTGATGCCGTCATGCCTGCATCAGTAATGCAATTTGGGCAGGGGGAGATTGGGTGCGAGTCAACGAGATGCAGACTCGGCTTTGCGGCCGGTTTGAATTATGGCGGCATCGATGTGAATACCGGCCGCAGGGGGCGGGTGCAGAAGGGTACCTGCAGATCGGGTAGGGATGAGCTGCGGGCTCATGAGGTCCAGGCAGTGCGTTGTAGGGTTTTCGACATGCTAGAGCGATGGGTGCATCGGGCATCGGGCAGGGGTGTTGACTTGTATAAATGAACGGTATGCACATGATGTCGCTGCTACGCTAGAGTGCGTTCGTCGGGTTCTCGAGACGCTCCCGCGCAAGCCGTGACGTGTACGTGCGGCTCACGATGTTGACTGCGAGCGAAAAATTGCGTTAGCATGATGGGGTGGGGTGACACGTCGGGAAGGGCACGCACATGCTTCCATGTACCGATCGAGGCACCGCGCAAGACATGTCTGGGACGGCCACACGTGAGACGGACGCCGTGCGCGAGGCGGACAGCGTATACGCACCTCCTCCGACCCGGACAGCGCGGTCGACGGCTTCGTGACGCACTTGGCGAAGCACTTGTCGTTCGTTTTCTGTGCAGCAGCGTGCGCTCAGGGAAGGCTGGATCAGCGGCAGAAACGACTCGGAGGGCGTACGTTGATGAGCTCCTGCGCGCTGGCGAGCGCAAGCTCGTTCCGGATTTGCGTCATCACGGCCTCCTTCCGCGCGGTGACATCTACGGCGGCGGCGGCGTCAGCAGGGCACGCAACTGAGTCTGACACACCACATGCGTACCGGCGGGGGGAGGCGAGGCGCTTGCGCTGTTTCCGCCAAATAGTGAGGACATGGTCGTGGTAGCTGGCAGCGTTGCGCGGCCAGCGACGCGCACCAGCGCCTCCCGCGCCGAAGGCACGTGACCCCGGGGGAGTCAACTCTCGCGACGAGGACTGCTGGGCGGCTCTCTCACAACGCGATGGGTGCGAACGAGTCCAGAGCACGGCCAGAGGCAGCCAGCGCACAAGAAGGCGCCGAGGACTACTATGCCCTCCTGGAGGTCGAGGAGACTGCTACGCCGGAGGAAATCAAAGTACGGACCTGCTTCAGATCTCCTGCGACATCTCAAACAAAAGCTCATGATCTCTGCGCGCACAGAAAGCGTTCAGGAAGCTCGCGCTGATACATCATCCGGACAAGAACCACGAGGACCAGGAGGGCGCGACGCGGCGTTTCGCCGCCCTGCAGCAGGCGTACGAAGTGCGTCGCCCGCATTTCCTGCGATCTTCTCCGCGAGCTGATGTGCCCAGGTGCTCAGCGACGAGCAGGTCAGCGAAATCACCTTCTTTGCTCGGGGTCATCAGCCGGGCGCGCGCCGTGCTACTCACGCCCACCCATCATCAGGAGCGAGCATGGTACGACACCCACCGCGCGTCTCTGGTGCCCGAGCCAGACGCAGACACCGTGTTCGAGGACATCAAGAGGGGTGCCGCACCCTCGCGCGCGCGCGATCGCGGCCTCACCGTGCGCCACCTCGCGCCCTTCCTGAATCCGTCCATCTGGACAGGCTTTGACGACGCTGATAATGTGCGGTACTTCCGCGATGCGCGCCCCCATCTGACGACCACTGAAGCTTTTGACGGCGTGCACAGAGTTTCTTCACAATCTATCGCAATTTGTTTGACCGCCTGGCGTTTGACGAGAAGCTGTATGATCCCGATGCGGCGCTCCCGTCGTTTGGATACGCGGCGTGGGACTGGGCGGGGCCGTCCAAGGAACAGAAGCACGAAGCAGCGCGCACTTTCTACAACTACTGGCTGAACTTCGTCACCATGAAGGACTTCAGCTGGATGGATCAGTGGAATGTCTCCGAAGCTCCGGACAGGCGTGTGCGGAGGTCGGTGCACCGATTGTACCGCGAATTATCATGCTGCTCATTATCATGGACGTAAGGCTCATGGAAAGGGACAACAAGAAAGCCCGCGATGACGGCCGAAAAGAGTACAACGATACCGTTAGGGTACGCTGTCGCGCTGTTGCGCTCATGTTCACGGCTCATATGAGTTGACAGACTCTCGTCATGTTCATCCGTAAACGCGACCCACGCTACAAAGCGCACCTCGGCCGCCAGGCGCAGCTCTCAGGCTCCGCTTCCGCGTCTGCGCCCACCACGCGTCCCGGGAGCGGCACCGCGACGCCCACTGCGAAGCGCGCGCCCGCCGTCGCGCCCACCTTTGTCGCGCAGGACTGGCAGCAGGCCGGCGCCGCGCACGACGCCGCTGCGGACCTCGAGTGGGCGCGCGCGGAAGGCGAGGACGACGAGGAGTGGGAATGCGTCGCGTGCGGCAAGACGTTCAGGAGCGAGGCGGCGTGGGACAGCCATGAGCGCAGCAAGAAGCACTTGAAGGCGGTGGAGAGGCTCAAGCGGGAGATGCAGCTTGAAGAGGAAGAGCTTGGCCTGGACGCGGAGGAGGCGGGGGAAGAGGGGGGCGATGACGAAGACGAGGATGATGGGGCGGCCAAGGACCAGGAGCGCGAGGAGCAAGATGGCCCTTCCGTGCCACCGCAGCAGAGCGTCTCGCGCGACCCTGCACTGGCAGCCGACCCACCCACGCCATCACCCGCGCCTGCGTCGGCTGGCAAAGAAGACGACGGGCCCGGGGATGAAACTGATGCGGGTCCCGCGCGCAAGCACAAACGGGCAAAGTCACGCAAGAAGCAGCGTTCACCATCAGCGTCACCTGTCCGAGCATCGAAGAACATCGCGGCGACGCGGGAGGAACCGTTAGGCACGGCGGCAGATCTAGGGAACGGGCCCAAGTTGGCGCGAGTGGCCTCGCAGGACGGCGGTGGGAACGCGCCCGTCGAGGCGGCTGTGCCGGCATCTGGAGACGAACATGGAGACGGCACAGAGGCGCTGGCGGCAGACTCCGCGAAGCCAGATCTGTCAAAGAAAGAAAAACGCCGGGCCAGAGAAGCTGCGAAGAAGGCGCGGGGCGACGAGGCCAAGGTGCGCTGGCTATAGTATCTGGGCCTTCGATTTCCCAAACGCTGGGCGAGGACCCCGGACAATTGGCTTTGAGGCCGGATCAGAGTCCGGACAAAAAATGGTCCAAATGGCCTGGAGGCCGGGCCAAAGTCCCAACATATTCGGCCCTCTGGCGGAGGAGGCCGTGTGCGTAGTCCAGACATACGTGTATGAACTTTCGATAGGCCATGTCATTCATCCGGACATTTGACTGTATCGATGCACTCGAAACGCGCCTCAGAGGCCGTAAACTTGCCCCGGAACAGAGGAGAGCATGTCTCGGACAGTATGATGCCTTTTACTTGTACGCCAGACTCCAGCGGCGCCGGCCGGGAGGTCACTGGTCAGTTTAGGTGAGCTCGTAAGGGCTCGCACGGCGCACGTACGTCGTCGCCCTCCCACGCATGCTCACCGTTGTCACTGTCGTCGCCCGCGCGTCTCATCGCCCGCGTTGCTGTTGTCCCGCGCACGCTGGGAGGTGCACGACGCTGGCGACTCGCGGCCGCTATACGGATGATGAGGCAGTGGAGCAAGGGCGTGACTTCCACCTGTCCTGATACATTCTTGTCCGATTTTATGAAACTACAAAGCTGTAGACGCGGTATGCCTCTGGATAGGCCAGAGACAAAAAATCCGCCTTCTGTGAGGCCGGACCCAAAATCCGGACAAATGTCCCAGGCGCCGACGGAGGCCGGGTACAGTCCGGACAAAATTTGATCTCAGGAGGACGAAAAGTCCGGACAAAAAACGACCCAATTTTCGGTCGCTGGATCCGGCCTCAAAGCCAATTGTCCGGGGTCCTGCTGGGCGGCGTCTCATCGCGTTCCTCGCCCGGCGCTGCTCCGACCCTTTGACTGATGCCAACCCTCGCTTGCAGACGACCGCACAGCATCAGTGCAATGTGTGCGCGGTTCCTTTCGGAAGCAAATCCAAGCTGTTCGCACACATCAAAGAATCTGGCCACGCATTGGCTGAACCGACGAGAGGAGGCGCGCAAAAATCCAGGGGAAAGAAGGCAAAAGGGTGAGGCAGTGCAGGGATACCTGCGATGGGACGTAAAACATGCAGATAGAGCCTGATAGAGCCTCCAATAGTCGGACCGCTCGTTCGGTTTGACGAAAGGCGCTCCGCATGTGGGAAAGGCAGCGGTCTCAATTCACGGGGACCTACATGGTTACGTGGCAAAGAAGTGTAAAGGCAAACAAAAGAACTATCCCATGAGCTGTGATACGTCTTCTGGCGGATACTTCGTTTGTGAGAAAGTGAGCAACCTAGATGGGCAACCATCAGCACCTCCATTCTCCGTATAGATCCGCTTTGACTAACCGCTTGAGGCTCTGGATGTACTTGCGGCTGACTTCGTCATTAAGCACATGTGCGACCTGGTCTGACGAAATCTTCTCCCGAGCGGACCGTTCGTGGATCCTGCATCAAACCATGTTAACTGTGCTTGACGCGAGATGCGTGAGTTTCGGCAGACATACCCCACCATGGTTACTCCAATGGGCCACGGTGCGTTGCCGATAGACAGACGGAGGTACGAGTCATTGGCCCTTTGGTACTGCCGTTTTTGCATGTAATGAACGATCTCGGACAGCCGAGCAAGTACGTCTGCCGGCAGCGACTGAAGGCGAGTCACAATGGGCACAGGATCGCAGAGTAAACATGATAAGCACGCACTCGTGACCGCAAGATTTTGAACAGAGGTTTGAGGTACTCGGCGGATTGCACCTGGGTCGCCGCTGCAAGTTTGCCTTGTGTCGACCGCTTCACTGCCTCTGTCGGACGAGATGAGATGAAAGAGTGCACCCTTGACGAGAGCCTAGTATCTTACCTGGCCGTTCGCCCAAGCTTTCTCCCCACTCCTTCAGGGCCCTCTTCAACGCGGAGTAGATGATGGGGTACAATTTGTCGGGATTTGACTTGACAAGACTCAAGTCCAGTATCGCGCCCTCCTCGATGCCTAGGTCGCTCTTCTTCTTCCCTTTGACCTCGGTTGCCGAAGAATTGCGGTCCTTCAGCCCGCGCTCGGCAATTTCGACATCCTCCAGAGCCTTTCGGAAGTCGTTCTGCCCGCCCAGACGCTCGTGGTCTTTCTCCTCGATGAGCTCCAGGGCACGCAGCCGCAGCCGACGGTCCTTATCCGCCTCGCCAAACAGCCGAATGGGTTGGCCTTTGGCGCGCAGACGGCGAATTGTCTCCTCATTGGAGATGTTCAAAATGCCCTGCACAGACGCTGCCTCCGCCTCGGGTGCAGGCGAATGACTTGGTCGCGAAGACCCCGGCTGGGGGGACGCGTTCACGGACGTGGAACCGCGTACGGCGGCCTTCTAAACTCCAGCTACGCCTGAGTATCGAGCGTGGCCGGGAGAGGGATATGAGACGCACTTTGGCAGCGGCTGTAGCAGCCCGTTCATCACCCTCTTTCCGTTCCTTCTCCTCCTTGAGCCGCTTCGCCTCGTCGCGGGCTTTGCGCTCTTCCTCCTCCTTCAAGCGTTCCAGATCGCCTCTCCGTACGTATTTTTGCTGGCGGACAGGACCGTCATCAAGGGCCTTCCTCTTGACAGCAATTTCAGCCTTGAGAGCGTCCATGACAGCGAGAACCTCGAGCAGACGGTGGGGGACGGTGAGTGGTAGCGCTAGCGTCGAGGTCCGCCGCGAGCCGCCTAGAGACACGTGTTAGGTAAGCGAGATACCCGACGCCGCCCGCCAGTTCATCGCGCCCTTTCCTTTCCTCTCCCCATCACCCGCCATGTCCGACTCCGAAGTTCAGAGGTTAGGCTCTATCCTTGGATTTGGGTGCTTTTGCTGAGCCATTCTCTCCAGCAAATTTGTCCTACAGACCGCGGGGTTCGACGGTGCGTGATGCTTCAGACCGCGGGCCGTGTCGTCTCTCATCCAGTCCCTTGCTGCAGCCCGCTTCCCCAACACGAATCAGACCAGGCATTGGTTAGCATGCGTTTCAAAGGCAAATGTCTAGTACTCATCATCGTATACAGCTTCCAAAACTACACGGACTACTTCAAGTGCATCACCGCCAAGGGCGAGGACTTCGCCCCATGCAAGCAGTTCAAGCGCGCCTACAACTCTCTTTGCCCCAGTGCGTAGACTATCCCTGTCTCGTTATCTTGTTCCTTACCTGACGAATTTTTAGACGAATGGGTACGAAAGCCGAGCTACGTGCCTGTCGCGGTACTGACTCTATCCTCCAGATCTCGAAGTGGGACGAGCACAGGGAGAACGGCACATTCCCCGCATCTCTGGAGCCTTGATCATTTGTTCCTAGCCGTGTACTCGTGTCCCAACAGAGCCTGTGCGAATGTGCCGTGGGCCACAATAGAAACTTGCATGTCAGATTGTTGGAGACTCGTTAGACGTTTCCGTACCCCTACAGTGCCTCTGGTTGCCGTTAAGCTTTTGCATCTTGCCTGCTACAGGGACACGGCTGGTTGAAACTCGAGACGACGGCTTGCCTTGTCTGGGGCAGTGTGAAGGCCCTGAGGCATATATATATGCGTCATATGAGTCGCGGCGCTTGTCAGTAACTGCTGATTGCCACTACCACTGCCTTCATCGTCCACCAGGTGCACTGGTCCCGCTAGCGGCCACGAACTGAGTCGCGACACCGCTCCATTGTGGGCCGCACGTTCGAGTGATGTCGGGCCATCTCAATGCGTTCACCGAGAACGCGTCCCGGCTGGGCATGCGGTTGCAGGAGACAATCTCGGAGCGCACCAAGGACTTTGGCTTGGGCAGAGGAGGCGGCGCAACAGTCTTCGATACTGGGGACGACAAAGTGAAGAACATTCGAGCACAGTTGGACTCCAGCAGTGACCGGGAGAAACTGGACGCCATGAAGCGGCTCATAGCGGTGAGCAACCACCCGTCTGCTCCGCCACAGCCGTCACACATACCAGCCTCTTTAGATGATATCGAAGGGCAGGAGCGTCTCCGAGTTCTTCGCCCAAGTTGTGAAGAATGTCGCTGTGAGCAACCTCGAGGTTCGCAAGCTCGTATACATCTACCTCCTGCGCTATGCCGAAGCGGAACCCGATCTCGCCTTGCTCTCCATAAACACGTTTCAACGCGATCTATCCGACAGCTCTCCTCTCATCCGAGCCATGGCACTTCGTGTGCTCTCCGGCATACGCGTCCCCACGATCGGAAGTCTGGTTGTGCTCGCGATCAAGAAATGCTCATCGGACGTGAGCCCATACGTGCGCAAGACTGCCGCCCTCGCGATACCCAAGTGCTACAGGTCAGTCTCTGCTCGTTTCGTTCGTCATTGGAACAGTGGCTCACACAGCAACCCTGTTCTTGCCCCATCAGTCTCGATGCCTCACATCTCCCATCTCTCATCGAGATACTCTCGATCCTTCTACGCGACCGGTCGCCTCTTTCGATTGGCAGTGTTGCCGTGGCGTTCGAGGCCGTGTGCCCAACACGATTGGACCTGTTACATCCGCATTACCGACGGTTATGCCGCGTGCTCGTGGACGTCGACGAATGGGGACAGGTCAACCTCCTCGAGCTACTTGTTCGCTATGCACGGAACATGCTTCCGAGGCCATCATCAACCGATATAGGTGATGGGAAATCAAAGGACGACGTGGACAAAGATTTGGACCTGCTGCTGAGCTCTGCAGAGCCGCTATTCCAGTCGAGAAACCCTGCGGTCAGTGATCTCCCCCTTTCAAGATTCGACTGCTCATAAGATAGCGGCACACAGGTCGTCCTATCTGTTTCACGCGCATTTTATTATCTGGCCTTGCCGTCAGAACATCACAAAATAGTCCAGCCTATGCTTCGTCTTCTGGACGGGTCGAGAGAAATCGAGCGCGTCGCTCTCGCATATATCCTATTCATCTCACGTACCTCTCCCGTGAGTCTGAAAATTACACGGACTCTGCGCCCAGCTGACATTCACCATCTAGAACCTGTTCTCACCACACTACATCCGGTTCACCATCCGCGCTGATGACAGCGCGCAGGTGAAAGTCGACAAGATCAGGCTTCTACGGAGCTTCGTCAACATCGAAAACTACCAAGCGCTCTCACGCGAGTTTGTCGTAAGCTCCGTCTTTGTTTCACCATTGATCATTCGTCGAAATCTCGCCAGGATTATGCCGACGACTTTGACGAGGGCCTAGCAGCCGGCGCTGTGCAGGCCATCGGACACACCGCCCGTGTGATCCCTGAAGCAATGCAGCATTGCCTGAACGCCCTTTTGGGGTTCATCAAGAGTCGCCACGGTCAGTCATATAACGCCCCACCTGGTATATCATGAGCGCAGCGACCGAAACTGCATCCACAGATACCGTGGTTACCAATGCCGTACTTGTTCTCAAGTCGCTGGTGCACACACAACTCCAAGCCCAGTCCAGTTTTGCTTTTGGCGCATCATCATCTCCCCTCACGATAATAGAGCGCCTGGCATATCGGATTGATGAGATACGGCACCCACAAGCTAGGGCGTGTGTTGTGTGGCTCGTCGGGCAATATGCTGCCGATGCGACGCAAGGCGACGCCGCCCCCGTCGAGGGCATCACCCCCTGGGCACCTGACGTCCTGCGCAAGTGCGCCAAGTCCTTCCGTGACGAAGTGAGCCCTGCCCGCCTCTTCCCGATACGTATCCTGATGGCGGACCCGGAAGACGGTCGCCGTCAAACTACAGACCATCACATTGGCTGCAAAACTCATTGCGCTGTCACCGAACAATCGCACCCTAGTGCTCCTCGCGAGGTACGCGTTCGGGCTCGCGCGGTACGATCGCAACTACGACGTGCGGGACCGGGCGCGCGTGCTGCAGATGCTTTTGGGTGGCGTTGTGCCGAGTCTAGTGAGCAAGAAAGGGGAAGACGAGGAAGATGCTCTGGAGGACCGCGGTGGCGTCGTATTGCGCCGAGAACAAGTGCGGGTGGTCCTATTCGAGGGTAAGGCCGGCGTTGCGGAAGATGGCGAATATAATGGTAGGCATTGTGCCGCTGTCTCCTATATGTCGGGCCCAATGCTAATTGCCGGACAGACGACCGCGAGCTCCTGGGCACTCTGACCCTACTGACTGGCCACGACATGCGTGGGGACCGTATCCTCCCAGACTGGCTTGAGCAAGGTGTCATGTCTTCTTTGCGCGACACCGAAGACGATACACCCGCTCCACACACAGCGCCCGCTGCTATAGCACACTACGCGCGAGCAGGTGCAGCTGCCTCCGGTGCAGCTTCCCCCATAGTGGTCCTCACGCCTGCGGGATCTAGCGGACCATCGCCCGCAGGGAGTATGCCCAACAAGGCCGCGTTTACTGATTTGGAAGCATTCTACGCGAGCGAGGAAGAAGAAGAAAGCGATGAGGACGAGAGTGAAGAGGAAGGTTCGGATGAAAAGGTCGCACATGGAACTGCGTCCAGTGAGGACGAATACAGCGATGAAGAGGAGGATGACGACGACGAGAGCGCCCTAGTAGGAGGGCATAGGTAAAACCCATTCAATGCAAATAGTCCAGCGTTTCTGCCCACCGCGCTCGATGTCCCAAGTTGCGCCCAGCACCAGCCGGCGGCTTGATGCAATTTATCAGGCGGTTCAACCGCCGTTCGGCTTCTAAATTACCTGCGATCCGATGGCAGTTCGTTTCGTTTTTTCAACGGTGCGGTTGTTCTCAACCGCAAAAATCGGTTCATTCGGGCTTGGGAACCCGCTCAACCCAACGGAGGCTGGAGCCCAGGATGCGGAGTAATGAAGACGAAAATCATCAATCACAGCGACATCACAGATACTGTACAACCACGGAGCCAATCTTCACATCACGGCCTAGGCGCACAGCTGGATTGATAGCGCGAGCGCTACGCCCTACGTCAGCGTGACCACGCGTCCGGCTCGCAGTGGGTGGGACTGGGAGTCTGGGAGCCAGGGCATCATGACATGGCGCGACGGCGGAAACGCAAAGCGGACATCTGCCCCACTGCCAACGTATCAACCTGACGGGAGAGGGCGCATCATCAGGAGTGGCATCTTCGATTCACGTCGGGGAGCAGTCTGGTAGCCCGCGAGGGGCTCGTGGGGCGGGACGTGGTCTCCTGCTGCGTTCTGATGGACAGCGGCGGAGCCCGCGCACCGATTGTGGTTGGACGAGGCGCCCTGCTGGTCCACAGCACGTGTGCCTGCCCTGCCGGACTTTGCACGACGCGACGATGGCGGTGCATCAAGGTCTCAAGATCGAAGACAAGAAGCTATATTCAGTCGCTTCACCGTGCATGACAGCGTTGGCGTATACGTAGCGGAAGCCTAGTATCCCCCCTAGAAGACTTCATCTGGCGGCTCCGAAACCAACGTTAGGGTGCAGGGCGCGGGGCAGACGCACCGTAGGTTCCTATCAGAGGGACCGAATTGTCCCGGCTTGCTGCGACCTGGGAAAGGAGAGACTTGCCGAGCCCCTTGCAAGCTCCTTGCTGCACAGATCGGGGACAAAGATCTTCCTCCACGGCAAGCATCGAAGACCTCTCCATCCGCTGGCCCTGGCGACCTCGCGGATATGAAACACAATTCCTCGACATGTGGCATCTTGAGTGAGAATGCGGAGTCAGATCTTGCGCCGTCCTCAAACCAGCCTCCACGCTCCTCCGTCATAGAAGGGTAGGGCGGCAAAGGATACGTAGACACCCAAGCGCGCGTGGAGATTGCCAGGGAGTCTTTGAATAGAGTGCCGGCACGCGCACCGAGTGACTCTCGTGTGAGCTGCGGGATCGACTTCGAGGCGTGAACGACATTCACGGCGGGCAAATTTTATAACACCGGTTATGCTACAATACAGCAATAGCTGGGATTTTGTAGTACAGCGGCTGGATGAAACACTGTCAGTCTGAGAAAATGAGGGGCTGGTTGGGGCGCCGCACCGTATCAAAAACATGGTAGAAGTGCCCACGGACCCCGCCGCTCTGCATGTCACCGTAGTATTCTGGCGGGAACCACTGCGCCGCAAGCATTGAGCAAAACCTTCGCAGCACACGTAAACAGCAGACACAACGTACGTGCTCGACAGGCAGGTCCTCTTTCCAGGCCCGCAAGTATCGATCTTCTTTGCTCGCGGCTCCCACCGTGAACCCGTAACGAGGAACGACAAACTGTCCAATTTGTAACTCGGTGTCTGTGATCGTGCTCCGGGATACCCGGGCGTACGCAGTCCTGTACAGGCCACGATACAGGATGTACTCGCACCTGCGCTCGCACCTGAATGACCGCAGACAGCGGAAAAACGAAGTTGCGGAACGCACCAGCGGTCTAGATCGTCCTCATCTATGTCGTAAACCCTGCCATCTGTAACCATGATATCGTACGGCGCAGCTACCCCAGAAACGCAACAAGATGAGCACCTCTAACGTTAACTGAACGCGGAAAGTACGCACGTCGCTCGTCGTGTGGTTTCGTAACGACGTAGCCGAGGAAGATGACAGGCTGTGGGTACGACGCCGACATTATGAGCGCAAGCTCAGTTGCTTGCAGTTCCCTGTCCAAGGGCGTTTCCTCTGAGAGCGACTGTAAGGACCGCAGTCCGGTTCAATCAGATCAAGAATGACTGGCCTTGCCCGTTATGCGCGACAACGACAGTGACGTTCAATCCGTAGACGTCCAAAATGGCCTCAATGGCGGGGGCGAGCTCGCCATCGGGCGACGGCAGCAAATGATGGGTGGATTGGAGGATGGGGAACTGGGCGATTATAAGGAGACAAATACACGGCACAAGCGAGTCCAGCAGACCTTGGAAAGCAGCGCACATCCCCACGTGTGCTTATTGGGTCCGGGGCCTATGTCCACATACTTAGATTCCTCTGGTCAGCACAACACCCTGGATGGAATGCGAGGAACTGTAAGCCTACATAACCAAGATCTTGAGCAAGGACCCGCGTTCTGAAAGAATAACATGAGCGGCCGAATTATCCGGGAATCCAGCCCTTACGCACATATCTCGGCCCCCAAACACCGGCCTCTGTAAAGTACGTCAACCTCACCAAAAGCCATGCGAATAAACCACACACATGTAAATCGGTCTCCAGCAAACCCAGAACATCCAGCTCCATATCGCGCACCAGATCGCGCACGCGGCGCTGGCTGTCGCGGCCCGAGTCATCAATCCCAAAATGCACCGTCCATATCCCCGCGTTTACGATGCGTGCGCGGGAGTGCCTTGCGGTGGGTACCGGCGCTGGCGGAAGCGGGCGGGCGAGGGGGACGGCCAGGGCAGCAAGAAGGATGGCGACGAGCGTGCTAGCGGTGAACTTCCGCGTAGAGACAGGAAGGGGCGGCAGGGCGGGGAGCTGGGAGGGGGAGAACGGGGAGAGTACGGCGCGCCAGGAGAAGGACGAGGCGAGGAGGGCAAGCTGGGCGGCCAGAACACTGTGAAGGCGTGATGAGCCTGAGGAAGAATAAGTGCGAAGCGTGCACGTCTTACAGGTTGGTCTTTTCTCTGAAGGGCATCGCTCCGGGAACAAACGCATACGCCACCGTGAATGTCCCGACGAATATGAACACAATCCACGTTAGCCAAGCTACCCCAAACACGCGCCCTGCACCGCGCGCCCGCGCGGCGGCCCCTGCCTGCTGTATGACGTGCGGTGCGCTCGCCATGAGGAAAACTGCGTGTGCGAGCCCACCAAAGTAACCCCGCCACGATGTGTACGTCAGTAGCGTGTACGCGGAGAAGTGGCCGAGCGCGAAGACGAGCGGGTGGGTGAAGAGGTTCGAAGTCGTGTTCTGGGTTTGTGCGCGCACGGAGGAGGTAAGAGGAGATACGACTGTGGATCTTGACGAAGAGGAGAGGAGTAGGCCGAGGGTGAGACCAAGAGCCTGCGCGAAGATGGTAAGGCCGGCGTGGACGTGTGGGTGAGGCCCGGTGACGGGGTACCCGGTCCACGACCAGGCGATGAGCGTGCTCGGGTCGGCGAGCCGCTCGTGAAGGGAATATATCAGCGCGCCCAAGGCAAGGCCGGGGAGGAGCCACGGCTCGGAGGGTGATGGAATTGAACTGCTAGGTGGATTTTTTCTCGAAGGAGAAGGCGAGGGAGCAACGGATTCGGGGAAGCTGGATGAGGCAGGACGTGTTGCGAGTTCCAGTAGGGCGAGCAAGGCCAGCACCAGGATGGACTTGTGGTAGCCTCCGGACTTCTCGTCGACGATAGGCCAGGCTGAATGAACCGCTTTCTCATTATCCGAAGTTTGCTAACAACTAGGACTAACACCCACCAGGATTATTGCCGTCATTGAGGTGCTTGGACAGCGCCGAGACGAGGAGCCCCGTCAGAGTCACTGTACACACTTCGATTTAGTCTGCAGGATACGTATCCAGAGAATGACATCTTACCAACAGCGTGATACGCCCTCTCCTCCGACTCCCACTCGACAGCCCACTTGACAGCCGCACACCCTGCCGCCACCGCCACTCCCGCCAGGCGCCCCCACACGCTCTCCACCCACCAAAGCCCCACGCCTGTGACGCTCGCCAGCCCCGCGAGCGTGGCTCTGCCCCCGCGGGTCCGCGCCCAATCCAGCACTTCTGGGATGCCGAGGAGGAGCGGCGCGAGCGTGGCAAGCGAGGAAAATTCCGGGCCTGCGAGTGCGAGTTTCCATACGGAGAAGTAAAAAAGGGTGACCGGGAGGCCGGTAAGAATCGTCCAAGATTGATAGCCTGAAGGGGGATAAGTTCAGCGGATGGGGGTATATGCAGGTTGCGGAGGGGACGAACCGAAGTAGACGTCCGAGGCGAAGCTCAGGAATGGGCGGGCTGTTGCCAGGCGATAGAAACCTGACGAGCCGTCTGCTGGTTTGATGCTGGATTCTGAAGTGACGGGATTATTGGCTGCTGTTGGGGCAGGCGATGATGCTATTGGCTCGCTGTCGGTTGCAGCTGCTTTCTCTCTGCGAAGGATAGTACAACCAAATTCCATGAACGATGACAGTGAGTACTGGATCAAGCCAGACGATGAACACGGCTATACCTTTCCTCGTCTTTGCGCGTCGCGGTCTGGTTCGGCATGGAGGGTATCTCAATCGTGACCTAGGGCAACCTGGCTTAGGCTGATATCCTCGCGTGATAGCTAGAGGCAGCGCACCTGAAGGTTGCTTTCGCGGATTTGAACCTCGGAGATAGAGTCGTACAGCACATCAATGAAGATGAGTGACCATTCGAAGAACGCGTAGCGCGTGTATGCTGTAGGACAACTGTTGGCGTCAGTGCGGACGGGAAGGCTGGCGCTGAAACACACCTCCGGGTATGCGATGAACTTTGTGTTGTACGAAGAAATGTACCATGGGTATCAAAGAGAGCCAGAACCTAGATTGCCACCGTGAGCTCCCGTTTCACCTGCACAGGACCCACTCACGCTGAAGCAACAAGGATCCTGGTGCGACGATGATGAGATCTAGTAGGCCGCCGCCGACGTCGAACCGGGCATCATACCTGCGTCTCCGAATCTTCCCTTCGGCCAGAAGAGCGCCGCCCCACATCCACGGTATATTACACGCGATGTACAGAATCATTAAAACGTCGTGCACGTCGTGATCGTCGCTTGATGTAATGTACACCCAACCGCCGCAGCTGAGAGTGCGCACGATGCCGGTTACTAGCAAGATTGCTGGTAGCGAGGAAGTGGATGCCGTGCGGTTGAGCAGATGTGATAGGGCAAGGAGGGCGAAACGTGGACCTGGCCGTCACTGCGGTGAGCATCTGAGCAGAGTGAGCGCGCGGTCGGCACGTACCAGAGGTGAGCGCAATGAGAATTTGGAAAACGTTCCTCTCAGGATACCAGTCTCCTATGCTGCAGAACGGCATACAGTCAACAAAACGCGTCGTTGTACGCGCGAAACAGGTACTCACGTTGCAGACACGCTCGGGAACCATTCCTGTGGCCAGCCTGCCACATCGTTCTTCACTATCTTATGAAAATGGAGGGCGCTCCCGAGGAGTAGTGCGCTGGAGAACGCGACAAAGGAGAGGACCGTGTGGATGCGCGCGACAGTTGACCCGCGTAGGGTCAGAAGAGTAGCAGCTGCAGGCGGACTGCTCGGCGGCATGAGTTCTTCTCCTGTCCGACGCAGTGGTTAACCAGATAGTTGCACAAGAACGTTGGGAACACAGGGTGGAGGGATGCGATGGCGGGTGAAGACATGCGCCGCACTGCCGCCGCTGCGAGGTTGTTGAGCGAGCGCTCGGGGAACGTGCGGGGGCAGCAAGCGAATGACGTCGCCGTGCCGGCCCGCTGCCGGCCCCCGGGGACTCGCGACCGACTCGGACGCCGCCCACCAACGCCGACGGCGACCACAAGGCCGCTGCCACACACGTACTGTACATCGATGCCGTCCGATTTACCTTCGCCACCTATACCCATCACTGTGTTCACGGGCTTCCTCGGAGCAGGCAAGACATCGATCATATTGTCTCTGCTCCCTCAGCTGCCCAAGGACTACAAAGTCGTCCTTTTGAAGAATGAGTTTGGCGATGTCGAAGGTGAGTTGTCTACATGTATCACTGCGCATTGGTTTAATATGTCCGTCGTAGTGGACAGTCAGCTTGCGAAGCAGAGCAGTCTGACGGCCGTCAGCGAGATTTTGAATGGCTGCATGTAGGCATGCTTGGCTACCACGGTCTCTCCGCTGCTGATATTCAGCGCAAGAACAGGTGCTGCGTCCTGGTGGGACAGATGAAGACAGCGCTTCTGGAAATCCTGGGTGAGGTTGCATCGTGCGCTCTGCTTTGTCTTGCTACCGACACAAATGCACAGACAAATTCAGCCCGGATCGTATAATCATCGAGTCTTCGTAGGTGATCTCAAGATACGCTACCTTTTCTCAGTGCTCAGTTCGACAATTCAGCGGCTCCGCTTTCCCCGCGACTCTAGCATTCCAGATACGCGACCTGGAGCGCGAAACGAATCGGGCGCTAGCACTCGATGCCATCGTCACCGTCATCGACGCCGAGAACTTCACAGGATACGAAGACACAAGCGTGACTGCACGTCTGCAAGCCCAGTACACCGACGTGCTCCTTGTCGTACGTGCCGTCCCGCTACCGGTCTTGCTGTACTTCCCCGTTCTGACGACCATTTTAGAACAAATGGGAGCACATCTCTGATCGAGCACTGGACGATGTTATGGACCACCTCTTCACTCTCAACGAGCTCACACCCAAGATCCGTTGCTCGGGCAAATCCGTCGACCCGTCCCTTATCTTTGGGTTGGACTCCAAGCTCTTCCTCGACTCGAAGACATTCCCTGCGGGCGAGCCGACTTCAAACGGCGCCCACCATGACGAAGTCGAAACGGCTACTGTTTTCCGTGGCACAACACCTCCGAGCCATGGGCACGACCATGTCCACACTGACGCCTGTTACCACGAGGACACAACCATACCGACCGCGGAAGGGGGAACGGCAGGATCTGTGGAGGAGCGAACCTTAAACGAGGCGCTCTCATCGCTTTCGAAAGAATGCATCTACCGCGTCAAGGGCTTCGTTCGGCTTCCTGAGGGCACGAAGATCCTCAACTGGGCGTTCGGCCGATCGGAGCTCACGCCGTTCGCGGGCAAAGAGCAGGCAGGGGAAGTCGTCCGTGTAACGGTCATGGGAGAGAGGGGGGAAGTCAAGAAGTTTGCTCGAAGATTGGCAGAGAGTCTCGGCGCTGCAGTAGTCTGACGATCAACCGAATCGATGTATGTGTACACACGGATTTTATAGAGGATAGAGGTTCTAGCAGACGAATTGCCGCATCGCAAGTGCTCACTCCTCGCGGATCCATCATGGCTAGTACATTTCGGCATCATAAGTCGTGTGTGTATGATTTGCCACATCTTTGTATTAAACGTACAGATAGCAAACGAGACGACCAAATGACTAGACGACGACGACGATGAATGACGAAGACGCGAGAGCGCGCCACTGCGGTCTACCTCGACGGGCATAACCAAACTCATAATCGTAGTGATAAAGCTTCGTTTCGGGCGTAACAGGTGAAAAGCGGCAGTCGTGACAAGACAAAAGACAGGCCAGACTGAGAGTATTCAAAGACATTCAAATCAGAAGCTAGCGTAGGAGACAAACGTCAAAGAGAAGTCATAATGGATGCTAGAAGAAAGACGAGGCGAGACAAACAATCGCCACGCTACCAGCAGGCCGTCGGTCCACGCCTGCGTCACGCGGTCACCCCACAGCGATAACAAACGGAACCCCGAAAAGAGGGCGTGAAATCACAGCATCACGAAACAAACAAACGCGGGCTGAGAAGAACATATAAAGGCCACCACCCACCACGACACATCCACTCGCTCTGCCCCCCACCTTGGCCCTCACGTTCCCGGCCCTATGACGAAGTTCTGCACGCCGCGCTGGTCCATGTACATGCCCATTGCGCCATTCGACACGCCGACGTCGCGCTCCTCGAGCATGTAGCTGTCCTGGTTCGACGCGCCCCACTGACCCGTCGGCTGCTGCGCGGCCGCCTGCGCGAAGATCTGCGTGAAGTCCCCATTCTCCTTCCCGCCCGCGCCGACGCCATTCTGGCCGCCTGCCGCCGCCGGCGCAGGCAGCGCATGCTCGCCTGTCGCGCCCACGCGCGTCTCTGGGTAGAACGGGTAGAACAGGCTTGTCGGGACGTCTGGCATCTTCGTCTCGCCGCCGGGGCCGCCGTTGACGACACGCGTGGACCCGGGGGAGCCCTTCGAGCTCGCGGTCGCGCTGCTCATGGTCGGTGTGCCGGGGCCGTAGCTGCCAGGCGCGCCGGGGCCGTAGCTGGCGTGCGATAGAGTCGGCGTGGAGTGGTGGGAGCCGCCGTTCGGTGCGTTCCCTGAGCCTTGCGTACCAGAGGCCAGCGCGCTGCCGACGCCGTCGGACTCCCAATCGAGTTCTGGGAGGAGGACGGGATGGCTTGTCGGTCCAGCCTGGCGCAGGTTCACATCGAGGACCTTCTCTGCCAGCGTGGCGATGAGTGGGTGGCCCCCATTGAGGTCCTTACGTTCCCAGCGCCAGCGGAAAGACGGGAGCATATCGAGAGCCATCCAGACGTCCTCACATGCGACTTGGTGGGGTAGGCTCTCACAGCGTGACATATGCCCGTACAAGATGACCATCGCAGCGATGTGCAGTGGGATGGGCGAGACAAAGAAGGCGATGTCAGGGAAGCGGATAAGCTGGTTGTGCACAATGATGATGTTGTGCGAGACGATGATGGCTGCAGAAGAACAGGCATAGTCAGCTCAGAGTATCCTGTTGATCCGCGGTACTCACCATCTAGCAGCGCCTTGTGCCTCTGACCATACGCCAATTCCTTGCTGCTGAACAGGGCGCGCAGCAATAAGATTCTCGAAATGCCGATCTTTAGCAGCGTAAGCCCCTCGTCCTCTGAGATGTCCTGGACCAGCTTGTACTTCCGCTCCAAAGGCCATTCGCTAGTGCCGCCGAAGTACCACTTATATCTGTCGGGAAGCTGACGCCGGAACTCGACCATGCTCTTCACGATCCGCGTAGCATGGCGGAGGATCTGGTCGGCAGTCTGGCTGTGTGGACTGTACAGCGAGTTGATGATGTCGGCCTGAATCTCAGCGATGGGGTGACTGAGGAGGAAATGCTCGCTGACGTCCGGACGAGCAGACTTTGGCCGTGATGGGTGCGGCGTGCTCGTGTCGTACGGCGCGATGGCGAGCGGACGTCCGAGTAGAATTGACGTGCCACGGTCGTGCACAAGGACGATTCCCCAGAGCCGAATGCGGAGCTGGCACTCTGATTCGCTGAATATGTGCTGGGTGGTTGGATCGTGGTTGAGGCCAAGCTCGATGCCAAGGCGAACCATGCTACCAACGAGTCGCCAAAGGGTACGGCCTTGTCGCTGCAAATTCCTCACTTAGAGCACGTCTCGCTCATGAATGCATGTAACGTACCTCAGTGTAAAGATACCACTGCAGCAAGATGAGAGCCTGCAAGCTGCTGACGGTGACCCTCAACTCAGGCTTGACGGCCAGAGCCTTTTGGAAGAACTCCTCATGTTCGGGCCAGTCAGGAGGCATCAACTTCTTCACATTCAGAGCCACTGGCTGAGGATTTGCTGACGGTTTCCCACCCTTCGCTGCCTTAGCCTCCTTGTCCAATCCGCTAGCACGATGGTTCAACTCGCTGAGCGTCCCCAAAGCCAGGACCAAGTATATCGAGCAGATGAATCCAGGGTCGTGGTGCGGGGTCTCGCTAGCGTACAGCTGGTTCAGGGCTTGCTCAAACTCGGGGCGCAGGAAAACCGGTCGGTGGAAGTTGAGGCGCTCAAAGTAAACGTCGAGGATGCGGCGGACCATGTCACGATCCTTCGGCAACCAGACGATGACAGAGTCGGTGGTTCCTGTCGGTGCCGTCGCCGACGGGGCAGTGGTGCGGCGGACGGCGGCCTGCTTCCATTGCGAAGGGTCGCGCGGAAGAGTGGCCTCACTGACGTCGCGGTCGCGCCCAGAAATGAGGGCCGATGAACCAACGGCGATGTCCTCCTTGTCGGACTGTTGAGGCCCAATGGGAAGGTCTTGAACAATCGAGGCCGAGACGCCAAAGCTCTTCGCCAGAGCCTGGCGATCATGTGGTCAATGACATGCTGTGATACGAACATGAATGGGTCAGACCTGTGTATTCGACATGTCGTTCAACTGCGGATCCTGGCCCGGAATATCCGACACGGAACCACCCGACGATGGGGGACGAGTCTGCTGCTGCTGCTGGACCTGCTGAGGAGGGGGCATTTGGGCCATATGAGGAGGCGGGGGATGCTGGAATGCAGGGTGAATGTGGGGGTTGTACCCGGGTGGAGGCATCTGCATATGTGGGGGCGGAGGATATGGCGCGCCTCCAGGGGCCACATAGTAGGGCGGCATACCGTACCCAGGGGCTGGGATCATATGCGGGCCCGGCGGGGGAGGTTGGGGCGGTGGGTAGGCATACGCTTTGGGAGGTGATGCCGAGCCTGGATAACTGTTACCGCGCCGCATAAACAGCACGCAGATAAGGACGTACTGGGACCCGGGGCGAACTGGAAATTGTGGGAGACAGTGGTGCCGTTGGCGCCGTCGATGTCGATGCCTTCACGGGCGAGTATTTCATCGAGGTCATCCATGTTGAAGCCAGGGATATGACGCTTGAGGAGGGCATCGCACTGGGATATCTGGCGCTCTAGGCGCTCCGTATGGCCGCGCGGTGTGAGTGTCTGTCTGTGGCGATCCTCCTGGTGGCAAGGGGTGCCCGCCGTTGCGCAGGCGGTACATCTTGGGTGTTTCGAGTCGCACTGGAGACAAGGGAGCAGCAGTTAGGCGAGCAATCGGGTGGGAGACAGGAAGTTGCCGACGGTGTTGACCGACGGCACTTGCCAGACAAAATGGCGGACACTGACCTTGATTTTCTTGTTCCTGCACCGGGCACAGGCCTCATGGGACCGTCGAAGGCGGCGTGGCTCTACGGGAGTCGAAGGCTCTGCGCTGTTTGGATCTGTCTTCTTGCGCTTTCTGGAGGACGCCGATGAGGATTGCTGCGGTGTCTGCGGGGGGGCCTGCTGATCGGGGCTGAGCTGAGGCTGCTGGTCCATCTGAATGGCGGAGTGGATGGTGGATGGTTGAGAGTTAAGGAGTGGAATGAGAGGGAGGACGTGTGTCATGTCACTCGCAATCCTGCTCGTCGTTTGCCATGTCCAGTCCATCCTTTGTCCCTCCGGCCGGACATTCCCACGCCCCGCCGATACACACAACTTCAAGTTCAACCTACATACTTCACTGCTCTCATCTTCCCCGTCATATGCCCTCGCCATGGCGCGCACTCCAGGAGCATGTCGACCCCTGCTTGAGGGATTTTGGTCGGCAAGCCAGGGCAGTCAATATGTGTGGACTTGGGCACATCGTTCAGCCAAACCGCCTGCGAGCTGTGCCATGGCAGACCAACAACTCATGCTGGAAGCTTGTATTCTCTAAGGACCTGCCGACGCGTCGCTAGCCTCGGCCATACTTCACCTCTGTCGGCTGCTTCATCGATGCCGTGCTTTTCTGCTTCTCTCGGTCGTCTTTGAAACGCACGATGGTGAGAGTTCCAATGCTGGGCCCGCTGGAGAAGGCCTGCGACTTTCCGCCTCCGATCACCTTCGAATACCCAGTCACACGCGGCGCGTACTCCAGAAGCCGCCATGTCGAGCTTTCTTCAAGAAACGTTTGGCTGAAGTGCCAGGGCATTCAACCATGTGTCATGTACAAATGCGACGGTATGATTCACGCCAGTCACTTTGTACCGCGCACTGTTTCCTAGTCATTTTTGAATATCAGGCCGATCCAACGAAATCCGCGGGCTGTTCTCTGGCAGAACTTGCTTTGAACTTCGAAGCTTGTTTTCCGTAACGACACGTGTCGCTATCGTGCTTAGTTCAGACGCTAACGTCAACACATCAAATGATAAATCCTAGTGATCGAATTGCTGGCAATGCTGCCCGTGGTCCATCATCATGAGCTCCGTTGTCAATACTTGACTGTACTGACAAGGAGTTGCACACGGCCGTGCATCTGACGGGCCTTGCCATTTCAACTGGAGTCCAACACTTTGCGATCTTGGTAGCGTAAGCGGCCATATCTCCTCCGTTCTTTGTATCGGCTGCTTCATCGATGTCGTGCTTCCATGCTTCTCTCGTTTTTCTCAAAATGCAAGACGATGAGAGTGGGCCCGCTGGAGAAGGCGGCCTGCGGTGCTCTGCTGTTGCGACAAGATCTTCTCCGGCCGCATGGATGCTTGTGTTGGGAACATCTAGGGCTTTTTCAACGATTCCATGCTCCCTCTTCCCTGTTAAGTCCTTGCGGGCTATCGCCGATTCGCGTCGTTTGTCATTACTGAGCACACAATCCCAGTCCAAAGACATGCTTCGATGGCGGAGCAACAAGCTCCCTTCCGGTATCGGCCCTATTACTTCCCGGGTGCGTCGCACGACTGGACATGCCGAAGTCGGGATCCCACGGACAATGCTGTTGGTTCGTATTCTCAGGTGCCGAAGTGATAGCATGCGTCCGCGACGCACCGCATAAAATGCCCGCATCCTTCACATGGCCAACAGATTGATCTCCCTGCCACCCAGCTGCCTCGGTCCTGTGTTCTGACATGTCGCTCGCTGTTTATGTCTTCATCGCGGCCTCAGGACTCGTACTGTGGGGCCTTCTGCTCGCTATACGCCATCGTATTCGACAGTTGTCCCTCAGGGTTATTAGAGGGCCCTCAGGTGCTCTTCGTGTTACGGGTTGGTCTTTCTACAGTCTCCTGTTCTTCTTTTCTGATCACGTGCGACAGGACATTATCCACAAATTTACAACCCGAGTCTGGGCATGGAGTTCTTGGTCAATTTGCTGGATTATGGTCGTGTGGCTAGGATCTCAGGGGTGCTCGGTGTAAGTCTGCCTCTGCCTGAAAGATATCCATTCTGATGTGGGACAGGACACTAAACTCGTGGTGTCCGATCCTGTGGCATGCAATACAATCCTAGTGAAGGAACAAGACGTATTCGAGGAGACTTCTTGGTTTCTTGCGTATGTTCCTCGGCTCTAGTCCTCCTCATGCTCTCTGACATATCCTCTAAGCGTGAATAACAGCGTTTTCGGCCCTGGTCTGCTAGGAATGATGGGTACGTATCTATTCCCATATAATACAGTAATGACCCTCTCTAAATTTCTGGCAGGCCCCAGGCACCGCAGGCAACGGAAGCTTCTCAACCCAGTATTCTCCATCAAGCATATGCGCTCAATGATGTCAATCTTCACCAACATTACCCACGAGGTAAGTTGCTCATGCAGTTTGAACGACGTCCTGTCTACCACGGAGGTATTAGCTTCGAAACGTACTGAAGGCGAAGACGGCGGATGCGCCTCAGGAGATCGATCTCATGCAATGGTTTTCACGACTTGCGCTAGAGCTGGTGGCCCAAGGCGGCATGGGATATACTTTCAACAGCCTCGACCCACATCACGACGGCAATGAATTTGGCCGTGCGATCAAGGAATATTTGTACGTATCATTTCTTCATTGCTCTCCTGTTGGTTCTTGAAGTATGTTGTATAGGCCTACACTGGGTAAAGTGATGATGATCCGGAATGTATTTCCACCAGTCAAACGCATCGTGCCGGCCATGATTCGGACGTTCATTGGACGTCGGATTCCCTGGCCAGCTTTGAGTCACCTCATGCACCAGACAGACGTCATGCACGGCAATACCAAGGTCATCTTCGACGAAAAGAAGGCCCTCCTAGATCTTGGAGACTCGGAGATGGTGTCTCAAATTGGCGAGGGAAAGGATGTTATCAGTATCCTTCGTGAGTCGACCTAGAATATCATATGTTTCATGCTGAGGAATGTCTGCAGTGAAGGCAAACACGGCTGCCTCTGCCGCAGACCGGTTGCCCGACGACGAAATCCTCGCACAAATGAGGTTCGTGACCTAAATTTGTCGGTCATGTTCGTGTCTGATCTCGCATACGTCAGCACGCTCTTGTTTGCCGGAACAGATACAACGTCGTCAGCCCTCGCTCGGATTTTTCATCTGCTATCCGAGCGTCAGGATGTCCAAGAAAGGCTCAGAGATGAACTGTCCGCCGTCCCAGAGGCCGAGCTTGGTTATGATCAGCTCGTCAATTTGCCTTATCTCGACGCGGTCTGTCGGGAGACGCTCAGGCTGTGAGACACTTATTCATGGTACATCAACCAGTAGCTCACAGGCACATCCATATTTGGCCAGATATCCTCCAGTGCCCATCATTACTCGAACGTATGTCCAGTGTTTCTGCCACTTACACCGTACAGTGCGGCGCTGATTGTCTGTCCATGCTAGTTGTCGCTCACAATTTTCTCTTCCACTCTCTGTTCCAATAACCACCACCGATGGAGAGCTGCTCTCGTCGATCATTATCCCGAAGGATACTGACATTGACATCAACATTCTGGGCATCAATCGCGACCCGACCATCTGGGGCTCGGATGCCTCGGAGTGGAAGCCCGAACGATGGCTCGCGGACCTTCCCGGGAGCGTCGAGGCTGCACGAATTCCTGGGATATATTCGAACACGTATGTGCACGGTTCCGAACATGTCGCAGCTGTATGACTAATAACATGGGGATGCAGGCTGACATTCCTCGGCGGAGGGCGCGCCTGCATGTAAGTGTTCTTCTGCCGTGCAGTCGTTGACTGACGCAAACTGTATGACATACTAGTGGATTCAAATTCTCGCAGCTCGAGATGAGTAAGTGCCACCTCATGACTTCGTGTGAGGGCTATTTTCATCACTCCTTGCAGAGGTTGTACTCTCGCAGCTCATCCGCGCCTTTCGTTTCCGCCCCTCCAAGAACTCGGAGGTAATTTGGAAATTTGGAGGAATCCTCACGCCGTCGGCGAAAGGCTCGACTGCGATAGGCCCGACCATGCCAATGTTGCTGGAGCGCGTTTAGGAGACTCGGTAGTCATTGATCAAGTGTTTCCCCGATGTGTAGCTTTCGTCCATGCAAATCACTGCCCCATGGAAAGTTAAAACGGTCCAACGACCCAACAGCAAGCTGCAGCGGCTCACTTGTACCCACAATCCCACCACATCGCTCTGATATATCGCCACGCCTTTTAGGTGTGATCGTCATGGCAAAGCTCGGTAGCATGCCTTGTCGTTGCGGACAAAGCAGCCGACATAAGCTCCCTGGTAAAGCATAGCGTGTATATTGTTGTGCTCAGTAAAGATGTGCATAATGAGAAGTCCTCCGTACTCAGGTTGAACTGAGTATCCCCTCGTTCTAGAGCTCTTGGGAGCGACTACCCTGCCTCCCGGCCGGCCGAATGTAGACAGTATACAAACAGAAGATGTGGTTCTACTGCAAGAACGTCATCATAACAGGCTTGTGCGATTGCGCGAGTAGCATCGCATGGGTAGGTAGTACCATCGGGTCGAACGAAAGCGTAGTCGACAGACGAACCTCTCCCCGTGGGTAGTTGTTATCTGTACTGCTCTTCCCATACGTGGTGGGAGGGCTGGGCGAAAGCGGGCCCTTCGTAGATTTGGGTGTTCACCTGCGGCTGGTAGCTGGGTCCGGGTGAGGGCCAGCTAGGCGTTGCTCCAAGTATGCCCGTGGGGGCCGGATAGAGCGGCGCCGGGAGTCCGCCTGGCACCGCAGGCTTGGGAGAGCCAGCGAAGACTTGGACGTAGCTGGCAGGGAATGAGCCATACGTCTCGTCGCGGCGTCCGTAATACCATCCCCCGCCGGGCTCGGATAAAACCTCAACTACGAGCCCCGGGAAGAGAGCCAAGCGTTTCGGGTCCTGCGTGTGCGTCAGCCAGTGCATCTCGACAGCGTAATGGTGGAAGCACTCACCGAGCCATCCTCATTGTACGCGTACAGCGCTTTGGCAAAGCGTATCTGGGGCAAGCCTGACTGCGAGAACACAGAGAAGGGTGTCAAATAATTGCCCGGTTCCGTGTGACGTGGCGAAACTAACCGCTGGAAGCTGAGGGGACAGGTGAAAGCGCTGCGGGGGCTGAGTATTGCCTGGCAAGGAATGGATTCCGTTGAAATAATCCTTGGAGGATGAGTGAGGAACGGGTGGCGCCGAATGTGGGGGCTGCAGCTGCGACTGTGCAGCATAGAAGCCAGCCTGGGCGGCTGGGGCAGAATGCACCACGGGCTGCGTCGACTGCTGGTAGCTTTGACTCGGCAGGACGGGCAGCAAGGCGGGCGGTCGTGGCGGGCCCGGGACGTGCTTCTGGACGTAGTGGGCGGGGAAAAGACCGATCTGGTAGTTCAGCCTGCCCTGCCACTCGTTGTTCTCGTGCTCCTGGAGAACTTCAATCACGTCTCCCTTGCGGAAGGAGAGGTGCTCCTTCATCTACATTGTCGGTAAGTTTGCTATCCGGTCAAGGCATGCGAGGCTCATGAAACACACCATGTGGCCAACATTGAAATCCTCCAGAGCCGTGGCCAACGTCGGCGCTGGCCCAGGGAACATGTCAATGGTGGCGTTCGTAACGGACTGGAGGACGTCGTTTCTCTGGCCCAAAGCTGAGGCGTAGCGCCGTGCTCTAGCGGCCATGACAGCGGTGCCGGCTGCGTTCTGCATGGCAAGAGGAAAAGGTTTGGTGTCGAGTGACTAGGAGACTGACAGGGGGGAAGCGCTCAAAGGGCGATTGTATACTTATACTTCTGAGAGAGCCGCCACCGCCACTGGTTTCGGGCATTCGGTCCTGCAAAGACAATGAAAAAGTTCCCAGGGGCCGCTGTCGAGTCAGAGGAATCCGACAGCTCCTGTGATGGGGAGCACGCCTTCGACCTACCCTTCTGACAAACCGCGCCATATTGCTGCATACGGGTGGCATGGAATCTAACCGTGCACCCGACAATTACATTGAGGTACATATGTGGTTTGTGCGGACTGCGCTTCCTACAGCTTGAGCGGTGCGTGACGCCGACGTGGCGGAGTCTTCTTACTTCTTTCGCAGGGGCCAACATGCGTCAGGCGGGTAGCAGTGCAGTGGTCGGGACGGGAGGGCCGATGCGGGGATGTCCATGGAGGCTGAAACGCGTGGAGAGTGCGGGGGATTCCGCACTTCGAGATGGAGGCGCGAGTGGTGGATGCGGGGGACCCAAATTCAGGGAAGTTAGAGCAAAGTATAATTGGTGAATAGGCGACGCTGGAGATCGGCCTACGCAGCCGGTTACGTCCTCGATGACGGGATTCGCCACCAAATACACATGTAGTTGCATATCGAAGCTTTGGAATTCGGCCCTGCATGGCTACCAGCGTGATGAAAGCTTACTGGCCTGCATGCTGCCACGAATTGTGGCACGCCGTTGTTCCGGACCAGCAGGCAGGACCAGAGGCAGATGAGAGTGGTCGTAAGGAAACTCGGACGGGCGCACCGTTATGAAGCGTCGGCCATATGGACGGGTCATCGATCCCCGGAGGCATGTAACTGGGTCGCGGCGGGAGGGGCGACGTGTCTGATTTGGACTAGTTTTGAGTGTTGTCCGCATATGTACCCGCCATGCATGAAGGCGTGCGGATTGCGCAACCGTACATCGATTGCGAATGGGACATTCCGCCGAGACCAATCATTGTCGAGCAAAGTGCAAGCTAAAGTTCGGCCGAATGTCATCATGGCGCCACCGAGTAGCCTTATAGTTGACATGGACACACGTTGACCTTCGTGATGGGCAGATCGCTGTGTAGAAGGCCGGCCGCTGCACAAATTGCCACGCTTGAATCTGCACTCACAGACTTCTGGTGGCGCGCTGGAAGAGGCCGACAGTCAAAATCCATGGAATCGATGTGCAGCACAAGTCTCAAGAGACTCACCGTTGCCAAATCAAACCCGTGACCAACACCCATCAATCCTCAAAAGCTGACACCGATGCGATGTGATGTGATGAGTTGCAGGGACTGTTGTAAACATTGTGCGCTGTGCGCAATCGTACACACCGCCTTGTCGAAAGGAGGTCAATCGCTCACGGCCGCCCAGTGGACCTAGCCTCAAAAACGTGGCATTTCTATGTATCTGCACAACAACCAGGTGAGATGGTGGCACACGCGCGACATGTAACTGCGATGCCACGGCGTCAATTAATGTACTCAGGATCGGGGTGGCGAACGACGCACCCAGTAGCAAAGGAACGAGGGTCGTTACGGGGCGATTGTCATAAAAATAATACAACATGAGAAAGAAAGGTAGGTGGCTGGGCGGGAAAAGGCGGATCGTGGTCGTAATATGTGGAGAGCAGTCAGTCAGTACTGTCCAAATGCTGAAAAGCGGTATACAGAGGAATCAGATGAGGATCGTGGTCAACGGGAAGTCGATGATGACGGCGATATGGACAGCCGCCGGAGCCGGGGACTCGTCGGGACCTCATCCTCTGGCTTGAGCACCAATGCCGGCCCGGCTTCCAGGATGACATCCTCGTCGTACTCATCATCAGTCTCCGCATATCCCTCATCAACATCGTCGATGAGCACGAGCTGCGGGCCACCCTTGGCCTTGTTGGGCGAGGCCGCCGGTGGACCCGACTCTAGGATAGCATCGTCCTCTCCGGCGAGCTGCACCTCTGCCTCCTCGACACCTGCTGCCTCCTCCGCCTCCCGCTTGAAAACATAGCGGATACCGACCGGGATCATGGCACCCATGACGACCGCGGACAGCATGAAGAAATTCCGCCACGAGATCAGATGGAAGTCAGCCGCGCTGGTCATCGAGTCCAACCCGCCGCCAATCGTGGTATGGATGACAGTGACGCCGAAGATTCCGAGGAATGTGGATGTCCAGAATGGCACTAGGCCGATGCCGACGTGTGGGCAGATGACATTGACGACCCAATGCGGGGGTAGCGGCGCGATGCGCAGGACGATGAGGAAAGGAATGATATTTGCGCGTTGTGAGCTGACTTTCGCGGACCATGTTTCTAAGCGGCGTTGGAAAGAAGGAAGGGTGAGCAGGGCGGGACCGAGGGCTGCTGAGAGGAGATAGCAGAGGGTGCCGCCAGTAGCGACGCATGCGCAGGCGAGGGGGAGGGCTCTTGGAACGCCCCAAACGGCGCCTCCGAGGATAGAAAGGTACATGGATCCTGGCAAGGAGAAAGCTTGCAGGCTGGTGGGGGATGGGTGAACAAGGCGACAAGCCACCGGAACAAGCGGGCTTACAAGAGGTAGGTGATCACATAGCAGACCACGACGCGGAAGGGATAGATGTCTCTATACTTCTTGAGAAGGTAATTGAGGTCTTGTAGTGCAGCAAAGGACTTTGGGATGCGCAACAACGGCCGATCCTCACTGTGAGCACCCGTCAGTCCGAAAACGCACGATTGGGAGCTCAAAGGCGTACGGGTCTAATGGCGGCAATGCGAGCCACAGGGTACCCCCAAGCACGATCGAGCTGACCAGAAATATCACAGCCATCTTGAGCGCAGCGTTGAAGATGACCCTGCGGGCATTGGGGGGGTTGGTTCCGTGTGGAGCCGTGCCATAGGAGTGAGAGGCAGACTCGTCGGAAAGGAGGGAAGACGACTCGTCGTCGTCACGGAAGTGGACGGTGGCCAGCGTGTATGCGGATGAGTTTGAATGAATGGTAGGGGAGGAGACCATTGCTGCGGAGAGGAAGACAAGAGACAACGGGCAGAGCATCCAAGTCGTTCCACAACCCCGGCACTCGTGGGACTTTTTGGCCGGCACTTGCCTCGTGGTGAGGTCACTTCCGATGCGTCCCGCTGCTTTCGTTCATCGTATCTCATATGTTACAATATGCTATTGGGCTTTCTGCGCATGTACAATCTCAGTGGATGCAGTCATGCGCTAGGTGAGTCACCTTGTGCATGCCGCGTTGCATGCCACGTTGTAGATAGGTTGTAAGCAGTAAAGCTTCCGCATTATTTACAGAATGCCATGCTACTGACATCAGACACCGAGCAGTGACGGCGCCAGGAGACGGTGAGACGACGATGGGAAGCGCAAGGAAATGAAGACGCGACGGACAAACGCCGACGCACCGGCATGCGGCAGCGCAGCAACGTTCGCTCAGGTACTGCTTCTATCGACGCAAGAATAAGCAGAGACGCGCAAATACACAAGACAAGACAAACCCGATGTATCGAGTCACCGGCCGTAATTGAGTCAAGTTCTGGTAGTGCTTCATTGCGCCGATTGGGCTAGCTATGTAGCTCGCATCACGAGGCCCGGCGGGATGGCCACCCATTCATTGACCCACATATACCTCGAGAACGTCAAGTACAGCCACCGGAACCACACGAGCTGGCTGGTATGTTGCCGCAGGGCGCGGTGCGCCGTCCAGTACTCGCGCACGCCCGCGACGAACGCCGGCACGGGCACGCCGCCAAGGTGCCCGTAGCCCAAGTAACTGAGGATGTGCGGGGTGGCGAGGTCGAGCTTCGCGAGGACGGGAGCGAGGATGCCGACGTATTTGGTGGAGACGGGTACGGTGATGAGCGCGTGGGCACGCAGGGAGGGCTGCGAGGTGAGGAGGCGCGAGGTGCCGAAGAAGAGGGAGATGTGGTTTGGATGGGAGGAAACGCCGCGTGGATCGAATGTGAGTATCTGTAGATGCGAGGCGTGCTGAGTGCGGGGTATCCATAATGTATGCGTGACGCACGGTGGTGATCTCGTTGTCTACGACATATGGTTCTACTGTCTCGGCTATGAGACTGGCGTCCCACGTTGCAGTGAAATTGTCCTGCAGTCCACTGCAGTACTTCATCAGCCTTACCCCACGCAGTCGATAAAGTGTGCATACGGATAATCGACAATCCATCGGCGCGAAGAGTCTATGCCGAACACATCCAAGCTATTCCACAACTCGCCCTTCCGGCGCTCCCCCTGCCCGTCCGCGTTCCCCGTCGAGAGAGAGAGCACGTAGAGCTCCGATTCCGTGGTGTCATCAGCCAAGGCATTCCGACGACCTGTGAGGGCGGTGAGGGTAGGGCCAAAGAAGAAGCTTTCATCGTCTGGGTGTGCGATGAGCAAGAGCACGCGCTCGGGCTTGGACGGCAAGGATGGGGAGACTATGTGGAAGGCATGCTCTGAGTGCCAGGGGGTAGACAAGACGGCCAATAGGATGGGCGGAAGCAGGAGGAGCGGGCTGAGCAGGCCGGCGAACATCGCGGTTCTACTCCAGGTGCACCCATATCATATCCAGCCATTAATGGTGGGCCAATTTCCCTGCAATCGGGGGTGGATCTTGTAAAACAATAAGCCTGCTTACCCTATGCCATCGTGTCTCACCTGTGCACGGGCCATTCTGCGCCGTACTTAGTCTTCTGATGTTGTCCTATCCGTCATCTCATCCCCCAACACATCGCCAACATCATGTCTGCTTTCGTTAGTGGCGTCCCTGCGTCTGTACTCATCGACAACACGGCACCTTCCTCCCTCTTATCCCTCTCGTTTGTCCTCGCATCCCCATCACTTTGTGACAACTCTCGTCCGTCTGGCGCGCTACGTGTCGGTGATGTTTTCCGTGCGACCGTCACTATCAGCACTCCCGACAGCGCAGCAACATCTGTCCTTGATTGCACGCTGCATGCCAATGCCCCCTGTGATATAGTCCTTGGTCGCGACTGGATCCTGTCCGCTGGAATTTCTGGCCTGCCGCAAGCCACACCCGTTCACCGTACGTTCAGCTCTTGCGAACTTACCTCAATGCCTAACATATGTCTTTAGGACCCACAAGCACGCCACGGTTGCCGCGGCCTCCGTCACCTCTGTCTCTGCCCTCCCATGCGGGAAATTCATCTGCACCTGTTGCTTCCTGCTCGTCGCCTCTTGATTACTCTCTGGAGAGCACTCTTGTCCCTTCCGGCGACGCTTGCCGAAGGTCCTTTTTGTTTTCTGATGATAGCACTGCCCTTCAACGGCATCTGCTTGATCATGGGATCAGCAATGTCGCTGACTGCATTCCTACCATGCGAGCTTCGCTTGCCAGTCACATCTTTGCTGGCCAATGCACCCTACAGACTAACGCCGCAGCACTTGCATGTATATCTATCCGCAATGTTTATAATACACCAGCCTTGTTTTTAAATGGGATCTTTGACATTGTCCTTAACAAGACTTACCCTTTACACCTGCTGTCCGCTTTGTGTGAATGCCTGCAGTTGCTTCCCTTTGGCGCAAAGGACAAACGCCGGGCATGTTGCAACGTACTAAGGTTGCGCAGGGATGCACTATTGATGTCTTTGAACCCTGTACCATCCGTCGACACTGTGCTCACATCGCTGGAGAAGCTGTCTCGGCGCCAATTGAGCACACTGGCAGCAAGCCACTCCATAGAGACGTCCTCGGACGAATGCGAGGACTCTGTGCGCGACGCGCTCGTTTGCCATATGGTTGGGGGTTCTTGCCGCGTCACGAATTCCTCGTTGTTGCAAGCTGGTGAAAGTACTTTGTTTCACGGATGCGCAGAGCCGGCGCCCTCAACGGAGTCTGACTCAGCATCCACTGACTTGCAAATTCACCTGCTTTCCACCGTCGTCATGAAGCTTTCTCGTCATCCCTTACGCAGGCTCCTGCGACTACATGATGTCGCCTTTGAAGCGGACGACTCTGTTGGCAAGCTTCGCCGGCTCTTGAAGCGCTACATCTCCATACTCAAACGAGGCAAACGTCCGGCAGACAGGCGACGCGCGCGCCAGGAGCAGAACACAGTTTCGGATGACGCTGTTGACAATGCTAGAGCTGAGGTGCGTCGTCGCTGGCCTCAGCTGGTTCCGACTTCTCTCAAGGACAAAATTCTCAGACTCTTCAAAGAGCAAACATCGAGCAAAGCTCTCGCACAATTCACATGCGCCAGCTGCGCTCAAGGTACGCCTGTCAGCCGCCAGCAGACCCTCGCTGTTGCTGACATTCACATGAACATTTTGCGGGGCGATGCAGCGCATGCCGCCTTCGAGGATCTCGACGTTCGTCCGCCACTGCCTTTCGACGACGGCCCGCTCAAGGACGCGGTCGTCGATCCAGCCGGTGTCTCCCTCTCAGACGGCCCCGGTGCACCCCATCTGCTGCTTTGCACAACATGCCATTCCGCTTTGAAGCGCAAGAAGCTACCGCCGCTGTCGCTCGCAAATAGACTTTACCTTGGTCCCGTGCCACCCGAGCTCAAGGACCTCACCGTTGTCGAGGAGGCCATGATTGCGCGCTGCCGATCCAAGTGCTGGGTTGTTCAGCTCCGGGAGGACAACCAGGAGCTCTCCCTCCCGAACGCACAGCGTGGCATGAAGGGCCACATCATCGTCTACCCGCAGCGGCCTGGTGAGCTAGCCAGCATGCTCCCGCCTCCTGTCGACGAGCTCATCACGCCTATCTGTGTCCTGTTTGTCGGCTCAACGCCGCCCACACAAGAGTGGCTGCTCCAACATGCAAAGCCGCTCGCAGTCAGGCGCGAAAAAGTGCGCGCTGCTTTGGTGTGGCTCAAGGAACATAATCCCCTGTACAAGGACGTGACTATCGCACACGACGTGCTGGACAGCCTCCAGCCCGAGCAAATACTGCCGGTGCACGTTGAGCATGTGCTTCCATCAGCTGCCGGCGACTCACTGACCGCGCGCTACGACGCTTCTGAAGGTCTGACAGCATCCTTGGAGCGCTCCCTCGAGCAGTCGCAGTCCCACCGCCCTGTGACATTCCAGAACGTTGTCATCACGGATGTTGACGGCCATGCACCTTCAAATGAGCTGCGCGCTGCTGCTGTGCGTCACGTCAAGCATAAGGGCGGTGCGTATGTCCAAATTCCGCATGATCCCGACCCTGCCAACGAGTTTTCTGATCCAGCCCTATTTCCCATGATCTACCCAACACTCTTCCCCTACGGCATCGGTGGCTTTGACGATGACAGGCGCGTCGCGAAGGTGTCCATGAAGCGCCAGGTCAAGCACTTGTTCGCGTTGTCCGACCGGCGCTTCCAAGAGCATTACTCGTTTCTTTTCACCGCCTTCAACATGCTCCAGCGCCGCGCGCTGCTTCTCCACACAAGCCTCAAGGTGAAGCGTGCCCGCTTCCCTGTTGTCGCAGCTGATTTTGCTGCAGTGTCAGTTGACGCTGTTCATCGTGTATCGGAGCGTGTGTCCCGGGGCGACTACGCGAGTGCGAACAGCGACGAAGAGCGTCAGGTCTTGCGCCTCATGAAGGAGGTGAATGTTATTAGTTCCCATGTACAGGGCTCTTCAGCCTCCCGCCTAGCCATGCGCAATCAGATACGTGGACTCATGATGGAGAAGGGCCTGCCCAGCTTCTACATTACCATCAACCCCGCTGACACATTCAACCCCGTTGTCAAGTTTCTCGCAGGCGGTGAGATTGATGTCGACAGCCTCCTGCCGGGCGAGGTTCCCGAGTACTGGGAGCAGACCTTGCTGGTAGCAAAGAACCCGGTTGTCGCCGCGCGGTTCTTCAACATCTACATGCGAGCGTTCATCTCGACGCTGCTGGCGTTCGACCCGAAGCAGCGCAACATGGAGGGCGGGATCCTCGGGGTCGTGAAGGCATACTACGGCTGCGTCGAGGCGCAGGGCCGCGGGACACTGCATTGTCACATGATGGTTTGGGTCGAGGGCGGCCTCAACACAGATGAGATTAAGGAGAAGGTCTTGCGGGAACACGACACTGAGTTTAAAGAGAGGTTCTTGACCTTCCTCGACGACACCATCTCAAACATCGTGCCACCAGATCCTGACCCGTCACTGCATATCCCATCTACACGCCATCATCCTTGCTCTGTGCGAGGCGTGCACCCATTGTCGCCCGACGTTGATGCTGCTACCGCGCGACAGAAGGACCTGCACCAGCTGGTCAAAAAGTGCCAGCGGCATGCGCACTCGCAGACGTGCTACAAGTACTGGAAGGGCCCGCCACATCCGAAGGAGTGTCGCTTTGATCTCAGCGCGGACAATGTGCGGCCGCAGAGCACGATCAACGATGAGACAGGCGAGATATGCCTGCGCTGTCTTGATGGGCTGGTCAACAATTTCAACAGCACAATTTTGGAGGCTATCAGATGTAACATGGATATAAAATTCATTGGAACGGGTGCGTCCGCGAAGGCGGTGCTGCACTACATCACTGACTACATCACCAAGTCCCAGCTGAAGACCCACGTCGCGTACGCCGCACTTGAGCTGGCTGTTTCGAAGCTCGCTGGCTACAATCCAGTCACAGATGATATTGCAATGCGCGGCAAGAAGCTCCTGCAGAAGTGCGCATACGCAATGTTAGCCAAGCAGGAGTTGTCCGCGCAGCAGGTCTGCTCGTACCTGATGGACTTGGAGGACCACTTTACCAGCCACGAGTATCAGAACGTGTACTGGACGAGTTTCGAGGCATTTTTGAATGCAGAAGATCCTAGCCCGGAATGCTATGCCACACTGCGGGTGAATGCAGGTGATGCACGCGTTGCTGAATCAGAGACGAGCACACCTGGTGACCTGGCCGACAGCGACGAACCTGCTGCCACAGAACAGTCGACATCGATGCAGACCGCGTCTGCTGATCTTCAGCCTGACGAAGAGCGCGACAATGAGGAAGAACTTGTCGCTGGGGTTGACGCAGACTCCGCTGACAACGTTGCGGTGGGCGTGAACAGCGATGGCCAGCTGGTTGCCAAGGCAGCGCAGGTCGCTGACTACCAGATGCGCGCCCCAGAGTTGAGCCAGATTTGCCTGTGGGATTTTGTCGCCCGCGTTGAAAAGGTGCCCAAGACGGTTGCCAGGAGGCGCCCTGCTGCGCAGGACACTGTCCATGAGGACTTGGATGACACTGAAGGTGCAGAGAACGAGCCTGAAGCTGATGTAGATGATGACGATGCAATGGATGTCGAGGAAGACGACAGCTCGGAAAATGCCGGCGCTGCCAGCGCAGCAGACACACGCGAGCTGAGCGACATTCTCGCAGACACGTCCCGTCGGCGACCATACTTCCAGTTCACGGACACCCACCTCGAATTCCACAGTCATGTACTCCGCGTGCGCACACCAGTCCGCAGACTTGTGCCGGTTCCCATCGGGCCTTCAATTCCGAGACGCAACCGTGACAACGTTCGAGCTCGGTACTGTCGCCTCATGCTCATTTTATTCAAGCCGTGGGTGCACGCTGGGGACCTGCGCGAGCCAGGTCAGTCATGGCCGGATGCATTTGCGGTTTTTCAAGCATCATGCTCATCTGATCTGCTCCGCATCATGGACAACATGCAGCTACTGCATGAATGTCGCGACAGCCGCGATGACCATTTTGCCCTGCGCGCATCCCGTGCTCGCCTGCGCCCTGAACGACCGCGGGCCTCGAACGATGATACCGGTCACCCGCGCGGCGTGGACAATGACTTTGCCGACAACTCGCACACAGAGGCCGATATGCTCGCGCACCTGGAGCACATCGACAATTTCTACTCGCGCAAAAAGGACGCCAGCGAGCAGACGGTACTCGACTGCCTGCGCCACGCAGACGCGGGTGGGGTCTTCTCAGCACCGAATAGCTTACAGGCCGATATATCCACGGACGACCCGTCCAATCCCAACGCCGACATCGTCCACATCACGGATGGTGAGTTCATGCTGGAGGATGTGTGGCGTCAGGCTTACAATGACCGCCGCCAGCAGTGGAAAGCGAACGCGGCCGCAATCCCACCAACCGGTGCCCCTAGTGCTGCGCCTGTTACGCAGGCCACCATTGCTTCGTCGGTTGGCTCCATAGCCTCCGCAGTGCTGAGCGCCATCCCACCCGCCGGTCTTCCAACCACTCTTGCGGCCATCCAGCAAGACGTGATCACCACCCAGCCTGCTGTGAGTGCGCTTGAGACGCTCGCTGACGTGTCCCGTCGGTTCACGCTGAACACCGAGCAGTTGCGCGCCTTCCGCATCGTCGCTGAACACAGCCTCATCGGCAATGCCGCACCGCTGCGCATGTTTCTCTCCGGGCCAGGGGGTACCGGCAAGTCGCGCGTCATCAACGCGCTCGTTGAATACTTCAAGCAGCGCGGCGAAGAGCGGCGTCTGCGTCTGTGCGCATACACAGGTGTCGCGGCGCGCAACATCGGCGGCATGACGCTCCACAGCGCGCTCAGCCTCAACCAGCGGTCGTCAGGCACATCCAAGGCACGCACACGGAGCAGCCTCACGGCAATGTGGCAAGGCGTCGACTTTCTCTTCATCGACGAGGTCTCGATGGTCGGCTGCGAGCTTCTGCTGTCGATCAGCGACGCGCTCATGGAGGCCAAGGGATCCACCGAGCCCTTCGGCGGCATCAACATTATCTTCGCAGGAGACCTGGCACAGCTCCCGCCGGTCAGTCAGACGCGCCTCTATGCGCAGATCAATGCTCGCTCGCTCGCTCAAGGAGGAACCAAGCGCGGGCAGAGCGCCGTGTTTGGCAAGTTGCTCTGGCTGTCCGTGCGTGTGGTCATTGAGCTCACACAAATTGTGCGGCAGTCGGGCACCGAGAACGAGCGCTTCGTTGCGCTCCTCTCGCGCCTGCGATTTGGCCGGTGCACTGACGACGACTACGACTTGCTCAACACGCGCCTCCTCGAGCGCGCCACGCCAAATTGGGCCGCACCGGAGTGGCAGTCCGCACCTATGATCGTCGCGGAGAACGTTGTCAAGGACGCGCTGAATCAACGCGCCGCCATCGCGTTCGCGGAGAGAACGGGCAGGCCACTGCATTGGTACCATGCCATGGACAAGCACCAAGGCCGCGAGCTCTCGGACCCCGCGCTCCTTGAGCACCTCGCCCGTTCGTTCGCGAGCACAGCGGCAACAAGCGCGACGTCAGCTCCATCGGCGGCCTTTTCGCCAACCAGTTCTTGCCTCTGGTCACGAAGGATATCTACACTACCGTTCCCGTAGGTCGCCCTCCTGCTGTGCCTCCCTCGCCGCGCTGATCTTACTGCTGTGCAGCCGTCCGTGGGCAGCCGCAACGCTGCAGCGCAGGTGCCCGTCCGCACGGCACGCAAGCGCCGTGTGGCTGAGGTGCAGGACCTCGACGGCGAGGTGCCACCCGCGGAGACGCAGGAAGGTGTGTGCACCCCGAGTCTTGTCTATCGGGACACTCCCTCACCTCATCCAATTTGTCAGAACCTGCGGCGCCCGCAGTCACACTTGATGCTCGCTACGACCCCGACCTTATGCCCGACCACCGCGGCTCCCAGTTCCGCCACGTCCACGCCCAGCTCCTACAGCTCAACGTCACAGACATCAACGGCGACTTGATTCCGCCGTGGGAGCTCGCCAACGCGCTGCGGCCCGGGACGCTCTTCATCGCCGCTTGCAACTTGCGCCTCTGGGACATGCCCGCTCAGGGTGCCGGTGGTAACGGGCAGTCAAAGGGCTCAATGGTACGTTGCACACATTCATTGTGTGATCCGCAACGTCTGCTGATCGCGCTGCACAGACGTTCCAAACGTGCATCGAGTCGCTGAAGGTCATCCGCGAGTCGGAGCTGCCATTCATTGACGCTGCCCCGTCCGCCATGCCTGTCCAGTCTGCGCAGACGGCGGCGCCGCTCCCTGCCGACATTGCCGACGACTTCAACAGCTTTGCGGTCTCCGTCTCACCTTTCAAGAAGGTGATCCCCCAGGACGTCGAGATGCCTGATGCCTCGGATGGCGGCAACAAGAAGGCGGAGCCGTCCGCGGTTGCGAAGGGCAAGCGGCGCAAGGCTTGAGTGCCTGCAACGTTCGTCGTTCAGCACGACCCGCTCAGGCTCACGCTTTTCTCTTTCATTTCTTATTGGTGATGCGGTGTCCATTATCTTGTTCTCACTGTAGCAGTCCGCATTGTACTATTCTACTTACAAATTATGATGCATCAATGACCAGTTGCTTCTTTTTCAATTGTTATTCTGTGAGCCTCAGCCAAAAGACTTGAGCACCCGCTGCAAGTCCATGAGCGTGGCAGGCCGAGTCAGTCGTCTCTGTGACTGCGCGACGCATGGGGCCGTGTGCCGTCCGCGTCATTGTTGATGTCACACGTTTGGTGTGACCTCGTCACGGTTCAAATATCGCGCCCACCCTTCTGTTCCTGCCAGCACGGTAGCCTCGCCAGAAGCGCGCTCAGCTTGAGCGGGGCGCCGCGCCCACTCGTCTACCTCATACACCCTCACCGCGCTCTCTCTTGCCCTCTCCCCCAGCTATCAGGTACGTCACCTCGAGCAGTGTTCGCTCCGGGCTTCACCCACTGTCCGGAGCCTCCAGCCTCGCCATTCTCGCGCCGTGCGGGACTCATTTCCACCTCGCACGGACGCATCTACCCCATCGGCCCACAGCCGCAGGTCGCGCGCCACAGAACAGCTCGCCTCAGAGTCAGTGACGCTGGGTCTCACTCCAGCTGAACACCTCGATCTTGTTGAGTTGTATACAAAAGTGTGCGGGCCTTGTCTGGCCGGATCTGCAGAGGTGGGTTTCAATCTTGTCTGTGGCTATTTATTGTTTTCCTCATGCATAAAATCCGCCAGCGTCGTCTGAAGTCGACATCACCGGCGTTTCCTTTTCACTTTTCACTTCCTTTCTTCCATCTTCCATCCCTTCATTCCAACTCCCACACACTTCTGCGCAATGGCTGGCGAGCTCCCCCGCATCTCGCGCAAATACGTGAAGGACCCCTACAGCCTGGCCAACCCCATCTTTTTCCGCTCGGTGCAGTGGGCTGGGCCTCCTGCATCGCAGTATCTCGTCCCTTACACCCTTTCCTCCGGCGACGCCGGTGCCCCGGCCATCGTGTCCGTCGTCGGCGAGATCTCACACAAGAATTTTCGTCTCTTCCTAGGCGGCAACTGGTCCGCGTTCTCTGGCCAGTCACTCGCCGACGTCACATCCACTGCCCTGTTGCAACGCCCGCGTAACGTTCACTTTCATGATCAGTGGGACACCGTCATTGCGAACGGGCAGGCAATCGCCGAGTCCGCTGTCGGCGACAACGCCCTCGTCAAGGTGGCTGTTCGACCAGTCATTGACCATGTCTCGTGCGCCTCCGGCTCTGCCCTCGAGATTGGCCACAAGTTCTTGCGCTTGGTTAGTCACCACTCCCTTTCACCCATCTCAACCTTCGCCTGACCGCCTCATTTTGCAGAAGGACCATGTGGACGATGGTGAAGACGAGTTTCCCAATGTGCCCCTCATCGGCCAAGCAGAGTTGACGGCCGGTGAGTACTCTGTCTCTGCGCTGTTATGCCCGCGCTGACGCTGCACCTTTTGCTGCAGAAAAGCGCTTGACTTATGACTTCAACGGTTGGCCCCGCAAGACAGCTGATATTGCGAAAGCAGCCCTCGAGGTCGTTCGCGGCTACGAGCACGTCCCGCGCCTCCTGCCCGTGTTCACCCAGGTCAATCCACATCCAATTCCCCCCAACGACTACAACGACCGTCTCCGCGGCGCGCTGGTCCTTGTCAAGCTCATTTTCAAGCATACCTCGACCCCATTTTCCACGCAAGGCCCGGCCGCACATGCGTTCACTGCCGAGATCAAGGACATGCGCATCCTGCAGGAAGCGCGCTACGACAAGTACACGTCGCGCGTCTCCTACCTGGGTCCGTGGGATGATGAGGATGGTACGTCGCACCTTCAACCTTGCAGACTTATCATGGACTGACTATGAATGCAGACGAGGCGTACTAGAAACGGACGGTCTTCAGACCTGCTGCGAGGCGCGTTCAATTTTCCTAGCGGCGCGGTCGTCTTAACTTAGTGGCACTCACTTGACATGTCGTACATACTTTCTGCTGACTGCGCGACTGGCAGGCAGGCCTGCTGAAGTATCGCGCGCATTGATACACTCATTGACTTTTTGGTGACTTATGTACCACAATAAATTGTCGTTTGATTTGTGCCGTATTAATTGCAGGCCCGTGCGCATAGGGAGAAGAAGCTAGGTAGCGGGCCCTGCCGCGAAGCGGCCCTACGCAATTATATTTAGGGCTTTGAACTTGATGCTTGCACTTTGAGCATGTACTTCGACTTCGACTTTGACCTCAATTTGACCGTTTTGGGAAATATCAAAGCAAACTTCTGACTTCGGCTGTCGGCTCGCGCAACTCGCATATGGCCTTTGCTCTAGAGCTGAGCGCAGCCAGGGTCACCACATAATGGTCAAAATTGATGAAAATAATCTGCTCAGTGCTGGTGTTGAAGGGGCCGATCTCCGACACGTCTTGTTCCATGAGGAGGCCACAAATTGGTATCATTAGGAGCCGCATACATTATCGTAATGTAGGGAACGGGTCTGGAACACGAAAAATACCGGGGCAGCGGGGAGTGGGGGCAGCGCCGCAGCGGGATCCAAGCGGGGGAGCGGGTGGTGGGGCGGGCGTCCCGATGCTTGTGTGACAAGTGACAACACGGATGCGCAATGCCGATGGCGCAAGCTGTGCGCTGCAAAGCCGGAGTCGACGTGCCAAGTCGTGCGAAGCCGGAATCGACGTGCCCAGTCGAAATTCGCAAGTCGAAGGCTTGTATTTTCCAAATCCGGCAACTTCCACTTCATGCCTTCGCTTTTGCACTTGATTTGCCCCGCATTTATCCCTATCCGGCAACGCTGCAAGTCTCAAGGTCAAACAACGAAACCCAAGTTGCAGCTCTCAAACTCATAAATACTTTTGTCCGGTCCTGGTCAGGATAGCCTTTGTCTTCTTGACCGTTGGCCTACATCGATGATCGTGTAACAAAACGGCTTGAGGCATACTGTGGCAGCTGCTGCACCCGATGTGTTCACGTTTCACCACCGGCATGCGGCGAATGAGAGGAAAGCACTATGACTGTGGAGATGCGGAGACCATCGGATATACACTTTGCACAGTGCTACATATGTAACCACCCCAGTGACTGTGTGCCCAAGACCGACTTTGGAATTGTTGGGATTCACAGAGCATGTGTTAGAAGAGTAGCTGAATGAGCAAGAGACAAGAGACAAGAGGAGTGCTAACATACTGTCCGTAGGCAGACAGATATTTTTACAAAGAGAATTTTGGTAGCAAAGAAGAGGTTAATATATACTTGGTAGCCACAGTTCTACTACAAAGGGACACCAGGGATTCTACTGCTTCATACATTCTGCCCATGTAGGGCCATGACCAAAATCACTAAGGTCAAGTTGGATAGGCTGAGCACCTATAACACAGCATGTATATGGTGTATACAGCCCCTTTGTTTGATACTGTGGAGGTAACCACATTAAAAGAGCAGGTGGAGATGAGGCAAGGTCAACAATCCATCCATCATTCTGCAAGTGGAGCTTGATGCGTGAATCAGGGTGAAGTATTTGTAAGGTTTCTGGATAAATCAAGGCATGATCTGCATGAGGCGAAAATTGGATTGAAGGTTGATTGCACTGTAGATGGTTGGAATTGCCTGTTTGTGCATCCCAGATGTGAATGGTTTTGTCATCTGAGCCAGACACAATGTGCTGTCCATCTGGTGAATATGCCACTGATTCAACCGATTCTGTGTGTCCCTCAAGAGGTGCGCCCACAGGCTGGCCTGTGTGTGCATCCCGGATGCGGATGGTTTTGTCACTTGAGCCAGACACAAAGTGCTGTCCATCGGGTGAATATGCCACTGATATAACACATTCTGTGTGCCCCTCAAGAGGTGTGCCCACAGGCTGGCCTGTGTGTGCATCCCAGATTCGGATGGTCCTGTCATTCGAGCCAGACACAATGTGTTGTCCATCTGGTGAATATGCCACTGATACAACCAATTCTGTGTGCCCCTCAAGAGGCGTGCCCACAGGCTGGCCTGTGTGTGCATCCCAGATGCGGATGGTTTTGTCATCTGAGCCAGACACAATGTGCTGTCCATCTGGTGAATATGCCACTGATTGAACACAATCTGTGTGCCCCTCAAGAGGTGTGCCCACAGGCTGGCCTGTGTGTGCATCCCAGATGCGGATGGTTTTGTCACTTGAGCCAGACACAAAGTGCTGTCCATCGGGTGAATATGCCACTGATATAACCCATTCTGTGTGCCCCTCAAGAGGCGTGCCCACAGGCTGGCCTGTGTGTGCATCCCAGATGCGGATTGTTTTGTCACAAGAGCCAGACACAAAGTGCTGTCCATCGGGTGAATATGCCACTGATATAACCCATTCTGTGTGTCCCTCAAGAGGTATGCCCACAGGCTGGCCTGTGTGTGCATCCCAGATTCGGATGGTCCTGTCATACGAGCCAGACACAATGTGTTGTCCATCTGGTGAATATGCCACTGATACAACCCATTCTGTGTGCCCCTCAAGAGGCGTGCCCACAGGCTGGCCTGTGTGTGCATCCCAGATGCGGATGGTTTTGTCACTTGAGCCAGACACAATGTGCTTTCCATCTGGCGAATATGCCACTGATTCAACCGATTCTGTGTGTCCCTCAAGAGGTGTGCCCACAGGCTGGCCTGTGTGTGCGTCCCAGATGCGGATGGTTTTGTCACCTGAGCCAGACACAATGTGCTTTCCATCTGGGGAATATGCCACTGATACAACCGATTCTGTGTGTCCCTCAAGAGGTGTGCCCACAGGCTGGCCTGTGTGTGCATCCCAGATTCGGATGGTCCTGTCATACGAGCCAGACACAATGTGTTGTCCATCTGGTGAATATGCCACTGATTCAACCGATTCTGTGTGTCCCTCAAGAGGTGTGCCCACAGGCTGGCCTGTGTGTGCGTCCCAGATGCGGATGGTTTTGTCACCTGAGCCAGACACAATGTGCTTTCCATCTGGGGAATATGCCACTGATACAACCCATTCTGTGTGTCCCTCAAGAGGTGTGCCCACAGGCTGGCCTGTGTGTGCATCCCAGATTCGGATGGTCCTGTCATACGAGCCAGACACAATGTGTTGTCCATCTGGTGAATATGCCACTGATCGAACCCAATCTGTGTGCCCCTCAAGAGGCGTGCCCACAGGCTGGCCTGTGTGTGCATCCCAGATGCGGATGGTTTTGTCATACGAGCCAGACACAATGTGCTTTCCATCTGGCGAATATGCCACTGATATAACCGGACTTATGTGTCCCTCAAGAGGTGTGCCAACAGGCTGGCCTGTGTGTGCATCCCAGATTCGGATGGTCCTGTCAAACGAGCCAGACACAATGTGCTGTCCATCTGGGGAATATGCCACTGATACAACCCATTCTGTGTGTCCCTCAAGAGGTGTGCCCACAGGCTGGCCTGTGTGTGCATCCCAGATGCAGATGGCTTTGTCATATGAGCCAGACGCAATGTGATGTCCATCTGGGGAACATGCTAAAGCCGTAATAACGCGTGTAGTATCTATTTTTATAACTGTCACTGGCCAATGTGAAATATGCCCTACAGATATTTTAGGCAGATGTTGCAAACACTTCTTATACTGGTTATGCACCAGTGACTTTTGAGGTGCACATGCCATGCTCGACAGATATATATGTGGCATCGATTTGACAATAGCAGGTCCAAACATGAGCACAAATCTGTTGGCATCTAGTGTGTAAGACTTCAGTTTTTCAGTCTTATTATATTATATTAGAATTTGAATGTTTGAAATAGAGATAGATACACACCTTGCAGGATACATTAATGGTAGAAAAAGTGGCAGTAGCAGTGTTTACAAGTTTAAGTAGACTAAGTGCCTCCAGCCAGAATAATAACTTTGTCTCAAGAAACATTGTTGCAAAACTTTCTAGTTCTGCTGTAAGCAATGATTTGGCAAAGTGATGGCCCCAATATTTTATGGCATATTTTGACCATACACTGAAATAGATATCAACCCGTTTATCCAAGCCAGATACATCACTATTGGCAGAATATGAAGATGGAAAATCACACATATTGAGTTTGAGCACTTTGCTGATAGTATGGAGGGTTCCCCATGCAAATAACTCATGGCTGTGTAATGTTTCCTCAAGATAGAACTCTCCACTATGTGGCTCATTTGTGAGAAAGTCTCGGAAAGAAGTATGAATAAACTGGATGGGCTCTGATCGGTCAATAACTCCAGTAAGCAAAGCCCCCAACTTGCTCAAAGCCCAGTCAAAGTCATCCATCCATGCTGACTTGGGGCTCATATTGTACATTTCCTTAAGAGAATCTGCAGATAATGGCTCAAAGGCAGCAAGTACTTGTCCCAATAGTGTTTTTAATGCATCTACTTTCCTATCCTTTTGACTAGTATTTGGGCTTGCAACTAGCGCTGATAATACATACAGATATATATCATCTAAAGGTCCTTTATTTGGTTTGAAAGTGTTTGAAGTCAGACTGGTAAACTCTTCAAACATCCCACCAGGGGTAGATTCCCTAATAACACTACAAGCAATATAAGCCCACTGAAAGAGTCCTTCAGCTTTCATCGCTAGAATGTCAATGTGCTGATTTTGAAATACAGGATAAGGGATTCCCTTGGCATCTCTCAATTCGGATTGAATGTATGTCAGAATATCATCATTTGTGGATTCCTTTGACACATCTGACATATTCAAATGGTGAATCCGCTGGTTTCCAAGAAGAGCCTTCACAATGTCATTCTCTGGGCGAGAAGTCAAAAGGATGCGAAAATTGTTTGGCAGATGTGAAAGCATGGCCGTAAATGATTCTAACAGCTGAGCACGAGAGTTCACACTGCCACTCTCATCTAAGGCATCAATGACAATAACAATTGGTCCCACAAATGTGAGCTCCTGGATAGGCAAACATATGAAGTTCTTTAATTGTTCCTTCAGATCTTGTGCTCCACGAAGTGACTGTTTATTTCCAACATATTTAATTAATGCCTTCCCAAAGGAGGGATCAAATTGTGCAAGATCTAGAGCAATTGTGCTGAATAAATGCTCTGCATTGCAGGTTGCTGATCTATTTTTATTGAAACAGAAGGATGATCCCAGCCGATTTAATGTATCATAGTGCTCAGCAATAGAGTGCGCCACAGAGGACTTTCCAGTGCCAGAGAGACCAGTCAATAAGAACACTCTAGAGCCATCATGATGCCCATCAACATTGTCAATATAAGCTCTGATCTTGCTCAATAAACCTTCACGTGTCCCAGCCAGACACTTTTTTCCCATTTGATAACGAGCACCTATAGCATAGTAGGGCATGTCCGGAAGAGCCATGTTTTCCACTGTAGAGTTTGTTAATAGATTTCTAGAAGAATCAACACAGGCAGCTTACTAGTATTTTCAACCTTTTCAATTTTCTCAAACATTCTTTGTACCATGAATTGAGTTTCAATAGCAGTATAGCATTGCAAGGCATCTCTGAGTTTGTTGAATTGATCCTCATATTTTGATATCAAAGTATCAGTCTTAGGAAGAATATTCTTGAAAGCATCTTGCCCTATGTATATTTATTAGTAGCCTTATAAACTTTGAAGAAAATATGAAGATGTTACATTTGCTCCTGTCCTTGTAGTAGTCAAGAATGAAATAGCCACATTCCAGTGTTTGCTTGCTCAAAGAATCAAAAACTTTTTCCTGAGCTTTGCTCTTCTTCAAATCAGCAGTCATATCAATATCATTGTAGACATTGATCATGACTTGTCCAAGGGCTTCAACTCTAGCAGTACGCTCCTGTTGGGCAACCATGATCTGCTCCATTCAGATTAGCTCTGATGTATAGATGGATAAAATGCCACACCTTGCGTCCAGCATCCAATATTGTCCAAGCTGCTGACAAGTATGGATGGACCTTCGGATGCAGCTAAGCACAATGCTACAGAAATCAGTGACATAATGCATACCTCAGACACATTGTCCATCACAGATGCAAAAAGGTTGATTTTTTCCAAGAGTGGCACCCATATATCAACTGCAGAGACTGTATCCTCCTGCACAGCTTGAGCCACAGTTGATGCTGAAGTAACTGCTTGGCTGATAGTAGATGAAGGCTGTGCAATCAGGTTGGCTACTTGGGCATTGACACCCAGATGTTCATCCTGGGATATTGCAGTAGCAGTGATATAGAGCTGACAGTGCAAGCCCGCACTCTCACGAGGATATATGATATCAAGAGAATGAGGACCTGTACATAAGGACAATGTGTTAGTAACCTCAGCAGGTAGTATAGGAAACAGCTTACCATTGCCTGTCTGTAGCAAAGCAGGAGCAATAAATGATCCCTTCGCAACACATTTCGTTTTTGTGAATCGGCGGTCTACCCAGACCTCCAGATGCACCTGAGATATCTCAGAGAAATCACTAGTAAACTCTCCAATCAGTAACAAACAGACGGAGGCACAGACAATCACATACAAGACATGGGTTCCGGGTGCATTCCAGAAAATGTCAGTCTTGCCTGTAGAAATCTTTGTGCGCTGCTCTGCACTACCATCGACTCGCATGACAACGAGAAAGCCTTTGAGGAGGTGGAGCTCAGGCAATCCGGTGCACCGTTCAACTTGCAGCGAGTGATTAGACCAGATAACACGATGAGCACGAGGCATGCGCACCTTTCAGTTCAAGCCTAGCAGGACGAGTTTCAGCGGAAGCGGTTACACTGATAAGCGACAGTCGTCAGTATCTGGGTCAGTTTGATGAGGTTATTGAATCGTACCCGCGGTTGGGTTCACTGTGAGCCATCAGTCGGATCGAGAAACAGAGCTGATGAGCGAAGAAGACGGTAGTGATTGAGATCTGGCGTCCCGATGGCGTTGTCGGACAAGTGAGCACAAGATCAGGTCTGAAGGAGGGACGTGTTGACTTACGATGCGACGAGATCGTGGTGCGATGCTGAAGTGAGGACGCGTGCGCTGCGCGAGGCGGCGCCCGGGGGGACGATGGGACACGTGGAGCCTCAGTCGCCGCACCTTTTCTTGTCCCACCACGACCGACCACTCGAGTACTCACGGCGCGACACACAATCGCCCTTCGATCCCGACGTCAGTGTCGCATGCTCATCCAGCCTCTGCTTTCCAGCCGAGCCCACCCAGTCTCGATGGAAGCCACCCAGTATGAAGCGTCCGCAGGTCGTCGCGCGCGTGAGCGGGATATCGCTGGTTTGGCGTCGGGATTCCTGGTGAGTAGTTGAATCTCGATGCCCACCAGCAGTGTGCTGACCTCCGCTCTTTGTGCCCCTTCGTCTCCCATCAATTGTGCTCGAGCATCACCGCGTGTCTCCCAGCAGCACCCCATGCGCCCCCGGGTGAGCCCCGTTCGCGTCGTCAAGGTCCCGAGCCGCTACCGCTCTCGCCTGCGACGGGGCGTTCCCGTGGCGTTGGATCGATGCCCCCCGCTCAACATGCACGAATCGCACTCGCCTTAGAACGCACAAAGAGCACAACGGATCCGACGGTGCAACTGAGGGTGCCAGCGCCGGGCGTCTCGTCACGCCTCTATATCCACTCGGTACTCTAGTCAACTCCTACGTAACTCGCTCGTTGATCTTCGGGTCATTTTCGCCGACACATGGGGCGTTGTGTGCGCGCGAAGCTCGGGTGAGCTGGAAGTAAAAGAGGGCGCGAGGAGAGAAAACCGGCGTTTCATTTGTACCTTGTACGGTGTGCTAATGCCAGTGAAGTGAATGTATCCTGTTTTTTTTTTCATCGCTGCCAGTGCTCCTCCGATCGCGGTCGAGGACTGCACGATCCTCGTACTTGCTATCAAAGTCTAAGGGTGGGACGACGGTCTGCGACAGGACAACAGGGATATGTCGCCGCGCTGAACCGAGCTAAATCCAAGAAGCGAGCGTCAACAGAGAACACATTGTGCAAAATGAATCTCGATTCTCGAATATCCGACCATACAATGGCCCACTTAACGTTACTAGCACCCGTGCACCCATTGTGACATGCTACGCAAAACAGTATCAGCCCGAGTCGCTACAGCACCTATGTAACCGAATGCAGCATCGTGAAATACAGACTCATCGTCGCCAGCGCCCAAGAAAATAATCTAGCTTAGCTTGAGCACCAACAACGTCGCGCGACGAGAAGCGCAGGGCCTTCGATGCTACGTGCGAGAGGGGCGGAAGTCGCGCAGCGCGAGGCTGTCGACGGTGCGCTCGTCGATGCGCGCGGGCCCGTGCATGGCTTCGCGCAGATTAAGCATGATGTGCGGCGCGAGAATCACTTTGATGCTGCCGGCGCGCGGAGTCAGCACCACGGAGACCTTACATATGAGTGGCAGGTACTTACATCGATTGGGGCCTGAGGTAGGGCATTGTGATTCACTGGGCTATAGAATGGAGGAGAGCGGGCACGCACGTCGACCTAACCGTCACGTAGATTGCACTATCTCCTAGATGAGACTAACCTGTAGACTTCGCCTGGCTCCAAATTGACAGACAAAGGGTTCGACGTCTCCAGGTTCCAAAGACAAAAGGGCAGGATGGGCGGTAGCCACGCTAGGTCCTCAAAGCGCCGATACGTGAGCGAAAGTTGCCTGCAGAGATCGCGACGGTCCTACGTAGCCGGTTTCGAAGATGAACGGGGCACGAATGATATGGTCACCTGGTGTCTTCGGCGATGCCACATCCGCGTCTTCGGCCTCCCCGACTGCATGTCTCCTGCGACCTGCGCAGCGTGTACCAAGGCGATCCCCGGCAGACGTGGGCGCGAGGAAAAGAACCCGGTGTCTAGACTCGTCGACTTCTTCACGGGGATGTTCCGTGCCGACGGTGGTGAGCACGGAGAGGGCGCGTCGAGGAGCTTGAGAGATGCGACAGTGCTCAGGATGTCGAGCGGTGGGTGGGTGATTAGCAAAACATTGTAGCCCAAAGCACGGGCGAGCGGCGGGCCCATACTACAAGCGAACGACAGCTGCGCATGCGGCGCAAGGTCGCTTCATCCCGAATGAGGAGTTTACCCATAGGCAAATCTACATGACTATCAACACCTTGAGGTTAGCATCGCTGCCAGAAGCGCGGGAAAAGATTCACGACGCACCGAGTCACCTTTGTGAGTACGATCATCGTTCCAGCCCAAGCTATACACCGGCCGAAAGATCCACGTCCTCCTTGAAGCACCATTCAGCCGCTATGACGATGACAGTCTGCGGCGCGTGGAAATACGAATGGCATGATTGAGATCGACTTGAAGGAATTGGATGTCAAAGAGTCGACGTTTGCATTCCTTCGGGTAGTCGGAGAGCCAGTGAGAGTTTTTACAGCCAGGCCGGTCAGGCTCAGGGCTAGGGTCCAGGAGCGAGGACAACGTCGTGCGCGTTCCACCGAGGTCGTACGCCTGCAAGCTGGTTTTGGGCGGGAGTCCGAAGGTCGCGACTGGCCGGTCAAAATTTGGAGAAACCGTGATGTAGAGTCGCCGCAAAAGATAAAGGGAGTCAGGCTAAAGCAGCGGGTAGAAAAACAGGAAAGCAATGTAGTATTATGTAGAGGGAAGGGAGGGGGCTGGCAGGCTTCCACTGGCAGTTGCGGGAGCGTGCAGTGGCCGGAGAGCCGCGCGCCCACGCCGAGCCTGAGTCAGTGAGACTACGGCTTTTCACGCCCCATTGCCTTGCCATCTTTGCCCCTACCAGTGGTCATCGTCCTGAATGAAAGGCTCAAAAACATCAGTCTCGCCTGAGTCTCGCAGCTATTCGTCGCCTTCCTGCAGCCTGAGTTTCTCACCGTTTCTCTGTTCAACTCGTTGCGGCCCACCAAACGTTTGAGGCGCGAAATCTTGCAAAACCAAGGTGTAGCTCGGAGGCGATGGGGCAGCAGTCAGGCCCGTGGTGACGGTTTTTAGTGGAGAGTCGATCGGGTGAGCATCACCAATACCTCTCGCCTATATGGTTCTGAGCAACGACTATGGCATAGATGCACTCTGTCACTGGACCGGATCGACACCGGTGTGCGACGCAAACCTGCTGATTTCCAAGCCAGTCGTACCCCGCCAACCGACGTCGTGTCCTCAACCTACCCGTCGCTACCGCGCTGCGCCGACACCCATGTACGCATCGCAGTCATCAAATTAGCTGCGCAACAGCCAACCCCGCGCTGCTAGACATCCACTCGTTCCAGGCCAGCTGAAATGGGAGCCTCAGAAGCTGGAGTCCATGGCCGCCCAGTTGCGAGGTGTCGGTCACGAGCGCATCGCAGATGTAGGTGCAGGCGAATCACGATTCACCGCTCAGCAAGTATTTTCCTGCACTTGTCATAAGCTTACCCTTCGGCGTCGCTGGACTCAACCACTCGCAGGGTTGGATGGTCCGGCAGTGGCTTGTCTGCTGCATCTCCCGCGGCTGCGCTGACGGGCCTCGCAAATCAGACGGGCCGATGGAGCTGGTGAGCAAACTTTCTGATCGCCTCGTTTTATCTTCTCGGTATCTTCTGGTTGGATGCCTTCGGTGCAAGGGACTTTATTGCTGCGTCCTTGCTTCGCGTTGGTGACTCTTCGCGCCGCGGTCCGTGTCCGTGTCCCAATTTCTGTCTTGACGCGCTTTCGTGGTTGTGGTCCGGGACAGCGTCCATCCATCTTTCTCATGGAGCTGCTCACAGCAATATTCCCATGCTGCGGCCGAGGCATGACTCGCGCGAGAAAGCTTGCCGACTCGCCTTCGTTGCTCAAGCCTATCGTTCACGTGACGTGTGACAATTGTTGATGATTCGTGTGGGAGAGGCGCGCGTGTTGGTGATGCGGTGGATTTATGCAGCTGGTAGGTTGTTTTGCATAACGGTTTTGGTCCGGCGAGGAGGTGTCAGGATGGTCAGGCTCAGTCCGAAGCGGAGAAACCACATGGGATGTGCGTTGACGGCCTGACCGCCGTCCTTGAGAGATAAAATGCAGTGCTCGCAGGGTCAATGTGTTTAAAGCGACGAGGCTGACTGACCTCACCTGCGTCCAGGATACCAGGCTTGCGGCTGCATTTCGTTTCAAATGCGACTCCCGTACCGGAAGACATCACCTATGTTCATACTGGCATAGCGTCTGCCCTGCAATCATACCCAGTCACCTACGCACAACTGGCAAACTAATTGGACCGTGCGATCCCAGTCAGACACCGATGGCACAAGGCGTCGGCGAATAACGTACATGATCTCCTCCATGTCCACTAACTTCCGCACACACCACGATGTGCACACGGTGCCGTGGCCGAGCCTTCAAGATGGAAGAAGCTGAAGACGTCGTGAAGGAGCTGGCTGAACTTTCCCCGTTCACGCTCGCGGTCGCAGACGAGGCGCGCGGGCGCGCGCCCTCCATCCCAAACCGGTGTAAACGTTACCTCGCGTCGCGCGAACTCAATATCGCGGGGTTCTTGCATTTCGACTAGCCTGTCTGCAATGGCCGCACCCTCTATCCTCCCTCTCTCCCCTCTCTCCCCCGCTTTCTCCCTCCTTCCCTCTTCACCCTCGCTGCATCTCACGAACCCCCGTTGACCACTCTCTTTTCTTTTCTTTTCTTTTCATTCTGGACCGTCGCTCGCGATGTCTGGGCGGCGCGCTCTTCCCAATCCGTCGTTCAGCTGGGTCCTCGCAGCCAGCGAGAATCCCGAGGCTATCAGGCCCATCTGGCCGCCGTCAGCCCTGCGCTCTGCGCAGGAGAACACGACAATACCGGCCGTGGTTCAGCAGCATCAACATGTCTACCGCGAGACGTCGAATGATTGGCACATGGTACATGCAGTGTCGTCTCAAGCACACACGCATGCTAATCATCATCAGAGGACTGTCGATTATCGCTCCACTCGCCCTGCAAAGCCCAAACTCCCTGCGGCGGGTCGAGCAAAGCTGTTGTCTGAGTTCAGTCTGCCTCCGCCGGCGATCGCAGTATGTGACACCAATTCTCTGCCTTCTTTTCCTATCTGATTCCCCGTCAGGTTATTGCCGACAATTGCAACTCAAGGCAGCAGCCGAACGCAGAGGCTCGGTTCGCCATCGTACGTCTTGCTTCCCTCTCATTTTCCTTCCACGCTGATGTGAAGACATCAGCCAAATATTACCATCGAGGACTGGGGCGATATTCAAACTAAGGTTGACACGTCGACGGGGGAGAGCACGATCACTGTGAAGTCCGGGCGAGCGAGCACGCGCGTCGCACGCAAGCGCATGATAGTCATGATTGAACGGGTTCTCGTATGTGCATTTTCTCGCCTTTTGGCGACCGACTCCTGACGCGGCTCCGGTGGGAACAGGCCTTCTTCGCCGGCCGGCGCGTGCGACGCCTCAAAACTGTCGAACAGGTCGAGCTCGACTTGCAGTTTGATCTACTCAATTGAACGTGTACGGGCAACATCTTGGATGATATTGATCTGATTTTCTTGGATCACTCGGGGTCATGACGCTTACCTGTATATATACGAATACATGTATCCATATCATATTGGTTTCTGTTCCCACTATGTTTTTGCTATTCAATGCGGTGGCATGGACACTGTGTACGACCTGCCAAAGCCATGTTGGAAGTGTCCTTACTGTTTTCACTTTGTGTTTTCGTGCTCTCGTGAAAGTCTCTAGAGGATTGCAGCGCCCTATGGGATCCATCTCGTTCGCTCGTTGATCGGCTCGGAGGCAAGTTTGTCTTGGCAAGTGGCATCACCGACAAGTCACGATGGCTGAGTTGGAATGGGGATTTTGACATAGGTAACTTGGTGTACCTCTTTTCTGCACTTGTAGCTAACCTCAACCATGATGAGAATTTACCTATTGAAAGCTGCTCAGTCGGTAGGGCGTGACGTGTCGTCGTTCGCCTGTAGTATGGGCTGACATGTTTTGCTTCCGAGCGACGCCGCGGCGCTGGTGGCCGTATGTCCCAATCACGCGACTGTACTGTACAGTTAATGATACATAATCCAAGTGCGTGCGTACATAAATTTCAACCCGTCGCAGGCCTTGTCCGGCCTGTCCGAGAGTGACTCACATCCGATCCTCACGTAGCAAGCAACCCCGTGTTCCGCCAATACCCCACCCAACGCTCGACATCCTCCTTCCCAAGCACGGCCGCATCTCTCAAATTCCTGGACGCGTCCACCGCCCTATCCGTGCTGAGCACACTCGGCGCGCGCATCCCCGCGAAGAAGTCGACGAGCTTGAACACAGGGTTGTTCTTCAGCGCGCCTGCGTCTGCCACGGACGCATGGTACGCGTCGTGCAGCTTCGCCGCCCACTCGGCGTAGGGGACAACTGGGGCGCCGAGGATGGCGGACGCCGCGTCGCTGACGACGGTCCACGGAACGGGCTGCGGGTGCACGAGGTGCAGCACGGGGTGGGGGCTGTCGAGCATGTCGAGGAGTGCAGCCGCGGCCACATCGACAGGGACCCACGAGACCATCTACAGCAGGAGTTAAAATTCGAGCATCCTGCCAGCAAACGACGCAACCTACCTCGTCCCGCACGGGCACGCACCCCATGAGCTGCGAGCCGCGCAGCATTGCCGCAACCCACTCCGTTTCGTTCCATCCGCCCACGATGCCGTCTCCGGACAGCTGTCCCACCCGCACCACACTGACGCGCACGCCAGTGTCGCGCATGGCGCGCAACAGCACCGTTTCCGCGGCCCACTTGCTCTCGCCGTACCCCGTGCCGACGGAAATCTCTGGGTCCGCGATGGGAACCTCTGGGATGGAGATGCACGAAGTATCATCTTGGTGTGCGAGATGTGAGCGCCGATGCTGGGAGGACTGGGTTGGGGACGTACTCATGAAGACGCCAATGGAGCTGGTGAAGAGTATGCGCGGTGGCTCGGAGCGTGGGGAGTCGAGGGCGAAGTCGACCAGGTTGCGCACGCCGGCGACGAGCGGCTCGAAGGACGGTAGCGCGAGGTTGAAGTCGACTCGCCAGGCTGCACTAATTCGTCAGCATCCTGTCTACGCACAGTGCGCAAACTCGCACTTACCATTATGAATGATACTTGTGACGGTTGCTTGAACCTGTCAAAACCATCAGTCTGTAGCGTGACCACAATACCAAACTCGAGGCTCCCTACCTGATCGAAAACATACGAATCCAGTCCCAACTCCTCTTTCTCCAGATCGCCCTCGAGGAACATGACCGCGGGCAGATCCAGCAGCGCGTCATTCAGTCCCCACCTTCTGAATTCTGCGCGCTGACGCTCGCGCAACGGGACCTGCGCCGCCCTGTTGAGCGCGTACACGCAGCGCACCGACGGCCGCGTAAGGAGCTGCGCGAGGAGGTGGCACCCGAGGCGGCCGGTTGTCCCAGTGAGCAGGATCGCCTCGCCTGCAGGCGTGGTGTCCGCCCACTGCGACGAGGACGCGGTGGACCGCGCCCTCCAGCCCGCGCTGTATTTGTCAGCCATGGCGCGCATCGCGCGGGCGCGGGCGGGCACATCGGCTGCTTCGCTCGTGGAGGCGCGCTCCGGGGAGAGGAGCCGGGTGACGAAGTGGCACAGTGCGGTGATGGTCGGGTTGGCGTAGACAAAATTCGTGGGTACCCCGACGAAGTGCTGGGTCGTGGTGCTGCGGAGCGCGTGCAGAAGAGCGTTTCCGATGGAGATGGCCTGGAGACTGCAAATGCATAGCCCTTCCATCAATGAATGTACCCTCTAGGTGGTGCGCCATCTGACCTGTCGCATCCATTCTGGAAGAGATCCACATCGTCTCCAACAGTCGCCCTCAATACGCGCGCGACGACCAAGCGCACGAACTGGAGCGTCGTGCGCTTGTCCCATGAGGACGGGGGCACGAGATCCGTCTGCGACATATCCTTCAGCGCCTCGTAGTGGGCGTTGATCTCTTCCTCATAGTTTCTGATGACGACGGGACGCCGCGGTGTACCCTTCACCGTGTATTCAAACGGCTTCCAGGGGCTGCTGACCATGATCATCTGGACCATATCAATATTGAACACATATCCACATCGAACCCAAAACGACGCACCTCCTTGAAGAGCCTTGAATGCGCCGGCGCGAACGCGTTCATCTTTTCCACAGTCGGCCTACACCGTACAACAAATCAGCTCCTCGCCTACTCGGACAGCCGCGAACACACGCACCAAATGCGCTCGCGGAATGCTGCCAGCAGCCGCTCGTCGCTGGGATCAAATACAAACTCTCTTTTCGGCTCCACGAGCACGCCGTTCTGGAAGCGCCCGCGGCCGAACATCACAGCGGCTGCGATATGCGGATCGCGCGCAAGTATTGCCTCTGCAGAATCAGAAAGGCAAAGCCAAATCAGTATCAGTATTGCGCCGCCGGCGAGTGACCGTACCTAGTGGAACAGGGTTTGTCTATTTTGATTTAGGCGCACAAGGTTCAGCGTTCATCAGCAAACAGAGCGGCGCGAGCGATCCGAGCGGACGCGCCTTTTCACCATTTGAGAGCATGATCTGTTCGTCGGCGCGCCCGTAAATCTTCCATAGCGCCGGCTCGGTGGGGTGGCGCTGCAGGAGGTCGTTCGTGCGGTACGCACGACGCTCCGCGTCCGTCGTCCAGTTGAGCACGTTTGGACGGCACACATCTGTTTCCTACATCAGATGATCAGTAGGGGTTCTGTGGAGGCGGGAGAGAAGGGAACGCTTACTACGATAGCCGCTTCGAAGATACCATCGAGCCCATCTTGTGGGAGCAATTTGAGGGTGAGTCGTGGAGCGAGCTTGAAGTATTCCCACCGGTCCACCGTCGACATATCGGCTGTAAGGAACATACTGACGCAGCCCGTTTCGGTCCTATGCACGATTGTGTGAACGAGTGAAGTGGATTGCGTGTCAGGGGACTGACGAGCCGTAGAATGGGGAGAGCGTAATGCCCATCATGACGAGCTGTTCGCCGACGGTCTTGTTCATCGGTGCACCGCCGTACAGCTAGCAGCGCTAGTCAGCAGTCATCCTTTTTTCACTTTTATCTACGTACGATAGCCTTGAAGGCAGTCATGCGTGGGATATTCGCGGGCTCTTTGAACCACGCCTATGTTAATGTTAGATATTGACCAAGAAGAATAGCACACTTGTGTCGCATACCTCAACAAACGAAGGCACGCAGTAGAGCATGCTGCTATGTGTCGCTAGCGCAGCCTCAAGGTAGTTCTCCGGCGTGGGCAGCACGGGCGGCGACGATGGCTTGAACACTGCGAGCACCACGCCCACGGAAACCTGCCGTGGTTCATGTTATTCCACCGCAGAACAAGACTGATAGCAATTCTCACGGCTCTGAAGATGTTGTCCAAACCCATAACGTCTGCCAAACAGCTCTACGTCAGAAATAATTTAATCTTGAACGCGAGAAGGGGCTCACGGAACAGCGGCGCGGTGTGCATGCCGAGCACGGTGCCGCAGCAATTCACTTGGCCGTAGACTACGATGCCGATTAGAGGTGCTCCTGCGAACGTGAGATGTAGAAGACACACGTGGTCCTGACGACCACTGAAGAGCCGCGCGGTTGGTGAACGGGACGACCTTCGGGAAAGCGGTCGAACCTGGGAACTGTTAGCATACACACGAAAACCTCGTCGTCATCGACGTACCGGAAGAGTGCATGAGTATCAGCACATCATCGAGCCCGAGCTTTTTGAACTCCAAGTCCTCCCCATCCGTCGCCGAGCCCGCGCCTCCGTCCTTGATGTCGTCGAAGAGCACCATGGGCAGCACCTCTATCTGCAGGCCTTCCTCTGCAAGCATTTCGGCGGCCTCTGCGGCGAGACGCTGCATCGCGGGGTCGGGGGAGACGAGCAGCTGGAGTATATGCGCGCTCTTGATGAGGTGCGCAACGGCGGCGGCGGAGTTGCGGACGGAGATCGGGAAGGGGACAAGGCCGAGTCGCATCGTGCCGACGAGGGCAGAGAAGTAGCTTATGCTGTCTGCAAACGGGACGTCGTTTAACTCTGTGGGCAATTTTTGAGATGCTTGAAAAACGGGTCGTACCTACAGAGGCAAGAATGCCAATCGTCGGGCCGTGTGTTGCAGGCGCGAGCCTCGCTTGCTCTAGATATCTATCCTCCAGACGCATATAGTGCCCGCGCACAATGCGCGCTGCGCGCCTGATCATGCGCCATGCCGCAGCATACGAGACGGTATGCGTCTCGGCGCCGTCAGCATACACGAACAGCGTGTGCTCCGCGCTGTGCCGGCCGTGGTACTCAAACGCCTCCGGCACAGACACGCTGCCGTCGAGCGGGGGTGGGCTGAATGCCGCTGCGTATTCGGGCTGGAGATTCGGGTTGACATCGCGGGCGTGGAGGCGGAGGTCGTACATGGTGTGGGCAATCGTTCGCATTGATCTGTCCAAGCGCGAAAGAATATGTATATGCAAAGGCTGGAACCTTTCATTGTGGGGCACCTCGTGAGTCATGGTAAGATAGGCTTGGTGTGGACTAGATCTGGGTTTGCCTTTCCCGTAAAGCACTGTAAAACTATCAGATGAACTGGAACAGAAGGGCCAAGTCAAACATACGTTTGGAAGCATGTTAGAGCTGGGAGACAGCGCAAATGGCCGATGGCCTTCCGCATAAACCATGTCGATGGTGAGTTCGAACAATAAGACGTGTGAACGATCCCAGCACGAACAACTTGACTGTCCAGATGGGACTAGGCATCCGCATCAGGATATCGAGGCCTCAGGGAGCCTCAGGGAGACGCCCTGGTGGCGTCGAGACGACCCTACTTGCGATCCACCTGAAGCTTCGATAGACGAGGGCGAACCCGATAAATCCGGAGATGGGAGCAAGGAGACTCGAGTACAGAGGGCCACGGTGATCTTTCGTCGCCAGGACTCGGAGTCTGATGGACGATGACCGCTGTCGACAACCATGAGGACGGACCAGATGGGATTCGAGTGATTGGCCTAGCCGTATTCGCGGGTCAGTCACGCCCCTCGATGGTGTTGTGACCATTAATGTCTACGTACGGATGTAAGCCGTGTTCGGAGTACTAGATCGAATCCTATATATGTCTAGAGTGCTTGAGGGCGCGGCGACTAAGTCGGAGTTTTCCCTTGTAATATTTTTTGCATCATGATTCATGATATGGAGTGACGTACATATCTTAGAAAATCAAATCCAAAAAGTCAAACCCTAGGATATGGCTTATGTCCCTCTTCCCTCCATTATATCCCACTCTATATTAGGGGAGCTCAGAGTAGACCGTTTTCGTTTCCGTTTCGTTTTCAAACGCCTTTCGTTTTCGATTCGGCGCCCCGGCGTGATATTACATAATGTCACTCAATCTACGCCGCTGCGCGACACCGCCGCCATTGCTTTCGAGCTCTTCCACCAGCCATGGCCCGTGCTACCTACCACGATGAGATTATCGACGCATACATCACATATATGGCTATCCAGATGGCACTCATGCCTCCATCTTCAGCCACAGCTATGATGGAGCAGCTCCAACGCGATAGCTCAATCCTTCACACCATCCTATCCTCCCGCTACATCAACCCCCGTCCTCCCGTCGTTAAAGCCGGCAATCTCCAGCTTGCATGGGAGTATGCACAGGATCCTGCCCATCACCACCGCTTTATCAACATGCTCCGTGTCTCTCCCCACGTCTTCGACACTATCCTTGGCCTCATCGAGGGTCATCCCGTATTCCAGAACAACTCGAACACCCCGCAGGAGGATATCCGAACGCAATTAGCGGTGACCCTGTACCGTATGGGTCGCTATGGCAATGGCGCATCTCTCGAGGATATCAGCCGTGCAGCGGGCTGTTCAGAGGGCGCTGTGGAGCTATACACGGAGAGATGTCAGGAGGCGCTGATGTCCTTGCATGGGATGTTTGTACGGCCGCTAACAGAGGAGGAGAAAGAGGTCGAGAAAAGGTGGATTGATGAGCAGCTTGGTTTCACGGGATCCACCTGGAGGGAGGGATGGGTGATGTACGACGGGACAATTGTTGTCCTGTACAGTCGCCCCGGCCTCGACGGTGACGCGTACTACACAAGGAAGTGCAACTATGGGTTCAACGTCCAGGTATGCTGGATATCTTCTAATAGCTCCTGACTGACATATCTGTACACAGATTGGCAATACACCGTCGAATCTACGAATCGTTGACTATTCGCTTGGCATGACCGGTTCTGCTCATGATGCATCTGCATTTGAGCATACTGCAGCTGTCAAGCATACCGACTGGTTCTTCAGAGGTGACGAGTTTGCATGGGGTGACTCTGCGTACCCTGTCAGCTCGCGGACCATCCCAGTTCACAAGAAACCAGCGTCGTTAGACCGCTCAAATGCCTTATTCGACAAACACGTAGCTCGCCTACGCGTTCGCTCTGAACACACCATGGGTGCACTCAAGGGCCGATGGCAATCCCTTCGTGGCTTACGGCTCAATATCCGTTACAATCGGGACCATATACGAGCGTGTCGGTGGATTTCATGTTGCATCATCTTGCACAACGCAGTGCTCGACATCGAAGGATGGGCGAGTGGGACAAGCTTTGCGACTTGGCACTCACGTGCTCAGGAAGAGGACGATAGGGGGGAGCCAGATGATCCTATAGATGATGATATCACAGAGGATGATGATTGCGAGGCTAGGAGACGTGGCCTTGTGGCAGAAATAGTAGCCGCTCAACGAGCAGGACTTGTATAAATGAACAAGATTAAATCTGAGATTGTAAAGAGTAAGAGAGATATAATCAGAAAGAAGAAAGGACTGTGTAGCATTAAATGAGAGGCTGCAGTTAGAAAGGACAAAAGCAAAATGATCAGACTAAGCCTCGCTCCAACTCGTCTGGAACCACAGATGATCCTCGTCCAAGATCTCTGTCCAACTGGCTCTCATCCCAGGGAGGACTATTTTCTCTCTGGCTTGTCATCTCGCTCTCGGGCTCATCATCCGGAGGTGTCGATGCGCGCGGCAGAGATGAAGGCGTCGATGCAGCGGTTGACATAGAGCCCGTGCGTGAGATGGAACGAGCGGGCGTAGCGGCGGCGACAACCAGAGGAGGATTCTGAAGGCGCGATATATTTTCACGGAGATCTTGAAGCTGCAGCTGAAGGTCATCGTCAAGTGCTTCCGACTTGCGGCGATACTCATCGTTCGTCCACAAGCCAATCTGCAGCTCACGAAAGAGGCGGTCGTGGCGATCGCGAGCGTCTTGGCGAAGACTATTCATGTCATCGCGCAGCCTGTCGACAGCTTTGCGGATGTTCTCTTCCTTTGACACCGCAAAGCTACGCCTGCCACATGAATTAGTCCACGTGCATTACCAACAACTAGTATTACTTACTCGATGGACTCCTTCAGTATGTCTTGAATGCCGGTGCGTGACGTGGGCTTGAAGCGACCCTTCAAGCTCTCCAGCTTCTCTTCCGACAGGTGTGCGGGAGTCTTCTTCGCACTTGCTTGCGACGAGGGCGGCACGCGGTTCTCTTTGGGAGTGTGTGGCGTCTGCGGTGGCGATCCCGGGCCGGGTGCGGTCGCAGAAGAGTCTTGCGCGAGAGGCGCCGGGCCATCGTGAACGCGTAGGACGGGGTCTATGTCCTCTTCGCGCGGTTGCCGCACAGGTGGCGCGTCGTCGGGAGGCTGATAGTGCACTGTGCGGTGACCGTCCGGACCAACCCCAGTCGTGATGATGATCGGGTTTTCATTTGGGCGGGTGGCAAGGATCGCGTGAATTCGGGGGAAGACAGCGAACTCGGCCTCGATCTCCTCTGCACAGGATGTGTTAGCCTCCAGCGTGCTCATCGGAGATCACAAAATGAACTTACGCCAGATATTCTTGTGGCGTGCATCGGTATCCTCGGATGGGCCATCTGGCCCTATGTAGCAGACCAAATACTCATCTGGACCATCGTCGGCATCACCTGTGTCGACGATGGCCTCATTCCCAGTGAGGACACCTCCACCCGTGCACTTAATGCGCCGAACCTTGGAGTGATAGGTGATGCGTAGCCTACACAAGCCTGTGAGCACGTATGAGGCATCCAATAAGGGTATGGACATACTGATTTATTTTCCCGAGCACCTTTGCTCCCAGACTGACGAAATCCGAGTCCGGAGCATCCTTCCAGAGGATGCGAGCAAGCCGCTGACCCGCTGCGACCTTACTTTCTCCGCTTTTCTTCTGGAAAGATGTCAGTAACAAAGCCCAGATGATGCGTGGGCCACCTGCATACCTCACCACGCTTGTTACCAAACATAACCTTGCGATTTTGCGGCTGTTCGAGCTCCGTGATGAGCTGCAGGAGCAGCTCATTTGGCTTCTTATTTGTGCCCCAGCTGATGTTCTCCTCACGGGATTTCTTGCCCGGAGCTGTCTCAGGCTGGTCGGAGTCCGAGCGGCCGCGTTTCCGGGGCATTAAGAGAGTAGGAGAGTGTAGATTAAGGAGGTATCGCGAGGGAATGAGTGTGTGAGACACGAAGACGCCGCACAACGCGAGCGTCACCTAAAGTCACACGATTGTCACACATCGGGTCACTTATGCCGCGGGCCGAATCGAAAACGAAAGGCGTTTGAAAACGAAACGGAAACGAAAACGGTCTACTCTGAGCTCCCCTATTGGTTTCTGATGACGCGCCTTGTATGGGGGGCGCCAGTGGACAAAAATTCCCGCTACCAATAGTAGTGGGTCTTACAGTGCAATAGGGGAGCTCAGAGTAGACCGTTTTCGTTTCCGTTTCGTTTTCAAACGCCTTTCGTTTTCGATTCGGCCCGCGGCATAAGTGACCCGATGTGTGACAATCGTGTGACTTTAGGTGACGCTCGCGTTGTGCGGCGTCTTCGTGTCTCACACACTCATTCCCTCGCGATACCTCCTTAATCTACACTCTCCTACTCTCTTAATGCCCCGGAAACGCGGCCGCTCGGACTCCGACCAGCCTGAGACAGCTCCGGGCAAGAAATCCCGTGAGGAGAACATCAGCTGGGGCACAAATAAGAAGCCAAATGAGCTGCTCCTGCAGCTCATCACGGAGCTCGAACAGCCGCAAAATCGCAAGGTTATGTTTGGTAACAAGCGTGGTGAGGTATGCAGGTGGCCCACGCATCATCTGGGCTTTGTTACTGACATCTTTCCAGAAGAAAAGCGGAGAAAGTAAGGTCGCAGCGGGTCAGCGGCTTGCTCGCATCCTCTGGAAGGATGCTCCGGACTCGGATTTCGTCAGTCTGGGAGCAAAGGTGCTCGGGAAAATAAATCAGTATGTCCATACCCTTATTGGATGCCTCATACGTGCTCACAGGCTTGTGTAGGCTACGCATCACCTATCACTCCAAGGTTCGGCGCATTAAGTGCACGGGTGGAGGTGTCCTCACTGGGAATGAGGCCATCGTCGACACAGGTGATGCCGACGATGGTCCAGATGAGTATTTGGTCTGCTACATAGGGCCAGATGGCCCATCCGAGGATACCGATGCACGCCACAAGAATATCTGGCGTAAGTTCATTTTGTGATCTCCGATGAGCACGCTGGAGGCTAACACATCCTGTGCAGAGGAGATCGAGGCCGAGTTCGCTGTCTTCCCCCGAATTCACGCGATCCTTGCCACCCGCCCAAATGAAAACCCGATCATCATCACGACTGGGGTTGGTCCGGACGGTCACCGCACAGTGCACTATCAGCCTCCCGACGACGCGCCACCTGTGCGGCAACCGCGCGAAGAGGACATAGACCCCGTCCTACGCGTTCACGATGGCCCGGCGCCTCTCGCGCAAGACTCTTCTGCGACCGCACCCGGCCCGGGATCGCCACCGCAGACGCCACACACTCCCAAAGAGAACCGCGTGCCGCCCTCGTCGCAAGCAAGTGCGAAGAAGACTCCCGCACACCTGTCGGAAGAGAAGCTGGAGAGCTTGAAGGGTCGCTTCAAGCCCACGTCACGCACCGGCATTCAAGACATACTGAAGGAGTCCATCGAGTAAGTAATACTAGTTGTTGGTAATGCACGTGGACTAATTCATGTGGCAGGCGTAGCTTTGCGGTGTCAAAGGAAGAGAACATCCGCAAAGCTGTCGACAGGCTGCGCGATGACATGAATAGTCTTCGCCAAGACGCTCGCGATCGCCACGACCGCCTCTTTCGTGAGCTGCAGATTGGCTTGTGGACGAACGATGAGTATCGCCGCAAGTCGGAAGCACTTGACGATGACCTTCAGCTGCAGCTTCAAGATCTCCGTGAAAATATATCGCGCCTTCAGAATCCTCCTCTGGTTGTCGCCGCCGCTACGCCCGCTCGTTCCATCTCACGCACGGGCTCTATGTCAACCGCTGCATCGACGCCTTCATCTCTGCCGCGCGCATCGACACCTCCGGATGATGAGCCCGAGAGCGAGATGACAAGCCAGAGAGAAAATAGTCCTCCCTGGGATGAGAGCCAGTTGGACAGAGATCTTGGACGAGGATCATCTGTGGTTCCAGACGAGTTGGAGCGAGGCTTAGTCTGATCATTTTGCTTTTGTCCTTTCTAACTGCAGCCTCTCATTTAATGCTACACAGTCCTTTCTTCTTTCTGATTATATCTCTCTTACTCTTTACAATCTCAGATTTAATCTTGTTCATTTATACAAGTCCTGCTCGTTGAGCGGCTACTATTTCTGCCACAAGGCCACGTCTCCTAGCCTCGCAATCATCATCCTCTGTGATATCATCATCTATAGGATCATCTGGCTCCCCCCTATCGTCCTCTTCCTGAGCACGTGAGTGCCAAGTCGCAAAGCTTGTCCCACTCGCCCATCCTTCGATGTCGAGCACTGCGTTGTGCAAGATGATGCAACATGAAATCCACCGACACGCTCGTATATGGTCCCGATTGTAACGGATATTGAGCCGTAAGCCACGAAGGGATTGCCATCGGCCCTTGAGTGCACCCATGGTGTGTTCAGAGCGAACGCGTAGGCGAGCTACGTGTTTGTCGAATAAGGCATTTGAGCGGTCTAACGACGCTGGTTTCTTGTGAACTGGGATGGTCCGCGAGCTGACAGGGTACGCAGAGTCACCCCATGCAAACTCGTCACCTCTGAAGAACCAGTCGGTATGCTTGACAGCTGCAGTATGCTCAAATGCAGATGCATCATGAGCAGAACCGGTCATGCCAAGCGAATAGTCAACGATTCGTAGATTCGACGGTGTATTGCCAATCTGTGTACAGATATGTCAGTCAGGAGCTATTAGAAGATATCCAGCATACCTGGACGTTGAACCCATAGTTGCACTTCCTTGTGTAGTACGCGTCACCGTCGAGGCCGGGGCGACTGTACAGGACAACAATTGTCCCGTCGTACATCACCCATCCCTCCCTCCAGGTGGATCCCGTGAAACCAAGCTGCTCATCAATCCACCTTTTCTCGACCTCTTTCTCCTCCTCTGTTAGCGGCCGTACAAACATCCCATGCAAGGACATCAGCGCCTCCTGACATCTCTCCGTGTATAGCTCCACAGCGCCCTCTGAACAGCCCGCTGCACGGCTGATATCCTCGAGAGATGCGCCATTGCCATAGCGACCCATACGGTACAGGGTCACCGCTAATTGCGTTCGGATATCCTCCTGCGGGTGTTCGAGTTGTTCTGGAATACGGGATGACCCTCGATGAGGCCAAGGATAGTGTCGAAGACGTGGGGAGAGACACGGAGCATGTTGATAAAGCGGTGGTGATGGGCAGGATCCTGTGCATACTCCCATGCAAGCTGGAGATTGCCGGCTTTAACGACGGGAGGACGGGGTTGATGTAGCGGGAGGATAGGATGGTGTGAAGGATTGAGCTATCGCGTTGGAGCTGCTCCATCATAGCTGTGGCTGAAGATGGAGGCATGAGTGCCATCTGGATAGCCATATATGTGATGTATGCGTCGATAATCTCATCGTGGTAGGTAGCACGGGCCATGGCTGGTGGAAGAGCTCGAAAGCAATGGCGGCGGTGTCGCGCAGCGGCGTAGATTGAGTGACATTATGTAATATCACGCCGGGGCGCCGAATCGAAAACGAAAGGCGTTTGAAAACGAAACGGAAACGAAAACGGTCTACTCTGAGCTCCCCTAATATGAGCATATACTTATTCAACGCCAACTAACAAGGCACGTTGGCAAACCTCGTGCCCCCGTCTTCCTGCGATGAACACAACGTGCTCCAGTTCGTGCGCATGGTTGTCGCGCGTGGAATGACTCGGAAGGTCAACGTCTGGAAACCATGTGGATCTCTAAATCTGGGAGTCCAGGCAGCTATTCCCAAAGAATGCGTTCACTCAAGCCGTCCGCGTCTGGCCGCCTCCTTCAAACTGCACGCGCTTCGTAGCAGCACAGACTAGCACTTTATCGGCATCCCCACATATTTCGATGACGCCGACCTGACCAGCACCCACAGTTATCCGACTACGTCGCCCAAGACTGCCCCTTCCAGAGCAACATCGACCTGCCGCGACAAGGCCGACGAGCGTGGCGCAGACTGGACGGTACGGTCTACGGCGTCCCCGTTGCTGTGGGCGAACACCACGCCCGCCGGTGAGGCGATACTGCTGACCGGCACAACCAGCCGTCTCGGGGGCCACCTGCTCGCGCAAGTGCAGACGTGGGTAGGTGCGCGGGTACGTGCTCTACAGGGCGGCGCAGGTGCTGTCGTGCAATCGCCAGCAGCCGGCTTTCAATGGGGGCTGTATGCCGCGCGCAGTAGGGCATGTACGCGGTCATGTTCCTGGAGGGCGATCTGTCGACGGAAGGTTTGAAACTGGACTTGTATGTGTTCGGCCAGGTAGGGAGTGTTCACTTGCGTGCTGTGCTCGCACTGCAGACAGCCGAGTTTGACAGCTCCAAACGACTGTGACGAATACGACGGTAAGCGAAAGTCTTCGGGAGCGCGTAGAAAGCATACTCACAAACCTTTGCGCCCTGGCGAGTCGACTTCAACCTCCACTACCGTCCTCCGAGCCTCCCGTCGCGGTCGTGCGCAAATTGGTCAACCCCTCGGGTTCCCGCGAGCCCAGCCACCGTGCATCCTCTTCACCAGCTCCGTCCGCGCCTTCATGAGTACGTCCCCAACCCATTGCCCTTCTATTCTCGGCGCTCCAAACCGAGATAACAGCTCGTGCATCTCCATCGCACGAATGCAGAAATTTCTGGAGGTACGGCGTACGGCGCGAGCAATGGGACGCGGGGACGGTGCTGCTGTGTACGATGCGCCGCGATTGGCGACAGGGTGCGCGCAAGTATCGTGCGCCTGTCCGGTGACCGCATCGCGGGGGGATGAAACGAATTGGAGTGATACTGCGCAGCTCGAAGCTCATGGTGTGCGTGCCCGTGGCGGAAGAGGTGCGTCGCTTCGCTTGCTCGTTGTAAGGTCGACGATCTTGCTCTAGATGACCTCGTGGGTCCCTGTTGCCGCGTCCGCGCTCCTGGACATGCTTGGCAGCGCCAATCCCGCGTGCACCCGCAGGCCGTTCCGCGGACCGTCGTCGTCGACGCCGCGTCCGAATTCCTCTGCGCGCCAGCTGTCTCCTACGCCGACTGGACGAGGAAGCTGAGTAGCGCGTGCCGAACGTCGACGGTGAACGCGGGCGCGCTCAAAATCAGCCCCGTCTCCAAGCCGTCGAGGTCTTCGCAGGGATGCGCGCGTCGAGTGTTCTGAGCACAGGATGGGGTCGAGCAGTCTGGGAGATGCGGCGATATTGGGAAAGGAGGCTGGCGAGCGGTGGAAGGGGTATTGGCTGAGCACGGGGTTGCTTGCTATGTAAATATGGTGTGGACAGGACGAAGTAGTGGTGGAGAATTAATGTATTCCGTGGTTCTTCGGCTGGAGAGCCAATTCCCTGAAACCCCGCCGCCGTCGCAGTCAGCGACAAGCGCACAAAAATGGTTCACACGACGCACCGAGTCATCCATCAATTTGTTCAGTCCCGGCCACTTGGTTGAGAGGACCGAGGTAGTCTCCCGTGGCTGACCTTGGCACAGAAGGCAGTCGTTCTGTTACAGACCGAGGTTACTCTAGGAAACATAATCCAGCCGCTGTGCAGCCGTGGGGTGGAGTTTGGAGTCGGCGATGACCGGCAGGGCTCTTCGGAGGGCACGCATGTCGCAGGCGTTCCATCTGGGAGAGTCGGCGGCCACAGGAGCCAGGGCGATGTCCATCGTATGGCTGGGATATGTTGTGCACTGATTTTGGGCGGGTTTGCTGAACGCTTGAACCGATGCGGGTGTTCAGGACAGGAGAAAATCGGGAAAAATGGTTGGGAGATGAATCCTCCACATTTTCAGAGAATGAAGCAGAGGCAGCGGTTGCAATGACTGAAGGCGACGTTGAGACTCAGACTAGGTCGTCCGCGCAAGGCTCGGCCGACGCGTGACCAACCGCCAAGGCTTTCCCTTTGTCTGCTGCTCCCCCATTTTTTGGAACATTAATTCCGGTCACCGTCCTGGGATAGCGGCACGAAGCCATCAATATCGCTGCCAGTCGACCCCTCGCTTCATGCTCACCCGGATTTTCTTACCATTTTCTCTGTAATGTGTGAAGATCGGCGACGGCTCTCTCGTCAACCCCGTCCGCTCGCGCCCCAAGGTCAAGTCGACATGAAGACCCGCGGATGATCATCGATCAACGGTCAGCCCCAACCGACGACAGAGGGAATTAGAAAAGGGGTGATTGGGTGAGCAGCTCGAGTTTACTGTCCTTCGCTGTTCTGAGCCCTCTCCTGCGCACACCGCCAGACATTCTTGCATATCTGGCCAGCCGCACGGACAGCCATCTACGCATCCCGTCCAGCAAATCAGCCGTCGTCACCAGTGCCTGCCGCGCGCTGCCAGCCATCCACACGCTGCCCGCCTGCTGCATTGGCAGAGGTGCATGGTCGCCTAGTCGCGAGGTATCGGCTGGCGGAGGCCAACACAATTCGTCTCTTAGCCAGGCGAAGACTTCGTGCAGTCACCGAATTATCGTCGCTCGCGCAAGCCAACCCGCTACGCTCGCTAGGCTGGTGTTTTGCGGATAAGCCAGCAGCCGCTTGTTGGCCGCCTCCCCGGCTGGCCAGAGACGGCCGTCATATCTGGTAAGCAGACTTTTCGATTCTCTCGAATTTCTTTCCTTCTTGTTTCCTTCTTGTTTCCTTCTTGGTGGACGCCTTCGTCGGTTCGCTTTGTTGTTGCTTTCGGTTCGCGCCGCGGTCCGTGTGACTGTCGGTTGTCGCGTCGTCTTTCCTTCGTGTTCGTGGTCCAGGACAACGTCCATCTACCCTCTCGACGCTGCGCACAACTATCAGCGATTATTCCCATGCTATCGCCCGACATGACTCGCGCGAGAATGCGCGTCGACTCGCCTTACTTAGCCCGCGCCGCACCGTCCATGTGACGTGTCATTGTGACATGTCACATTGTGTTTTGTCGGGCGAGAGTCGAGCGTATATATATGTTGGAAGTTGATGTTCTTCACGAGGGCATCCATGGCAGTTGTCGAAAGCTGTGGGCGTGGTGCAGCATGGTGGACGCGGCGTAATCGGCGGTTTGAACCAATTGGTTGGACATATGATGCGCGATGCTCTTTTGAATGGTGTCCGTGCTCGAAGATGTTGATGTTGACTGACCCGGACTGTCTGCAGCAGCGCATACATGACCTGGCATTTATTTCCGAACTCCCCAATTTCTTCCGAGTGTCGCAGCGGCGGGGGAAACGACTCCTCGTATATGACCTGTCCAGTCGCCGACGCCGGACGCCGGATAGCACCACGACACTGTGCTCATACGAGAACCACGAGTTAATGCACACTCTTCGGATGTAATTACTCACATACGTCCAGTCGTCAGATTAATAAAACGGCTCAAAGCTGCATTTGCCAAATTTCTTCCGACGACGCGCGATCCTGATCAACATCTCTACGAACCCTCCCCGTGTTCAGTCACCACTGACCTCCTGCTCAAGCGGTGAGGTCTGCACAGGGTACCAATGGAGCGATGGGGCGACGCCGAGAGGGGGCTGAATTCACTGCACGACTGCGCGCGCAGACGAGGTACGCGCCCGCCCGCGCCCCATCCCAAACTAGTGCAAAGGCTACCTCGCGCCGCGCAAAGTCAATCATCGCGGGGTTCTTGCACGCGTTGCCGTTGACATATAGACTAGCCCGCCTCCGATGGCTGCTTTTCATCTCTCCTTTTCTCCCCATCTCCCTCTCATCTATCGTTTTCTTCGCTCTCTTATCGCTCCATTCAACGGCCCTTTCCACACACTCTTTATCTCTTTCCAGCTGCCGCTTGCGATGCGAGCGCGCGTCTGTCCTCCCTACCCCTCCATCGATTGGGTTCTCACTGCCAGCGAAAATCCCAACACCGTCAGGCCGCTGCCGCCCCGGTATCGCGTGCCGCAGGAGAACCAAACGACGACACCGCAAATGGCTCAGCAGCAGAATCGTTTGCGCCGCGCACAGTCGGAGGACCACATGGTGCGTGGCGCCTTCGTCTCATATGATACGCTCTGACAATCTCGTCAGAGAACCGTGGACTATCGTTACACTCGCCCCACAATGCCCCAACTCCCGGCGACGCGTCCCCCAGTGCCGTCGTCGGCGTTCAAGCTGCCCCCGCCTGCTCTCACAGTAATCAACTCCTAGTGGCCCGTTTATTCTGCCGCCTGACGCCTCACCAGGCCTCTACCGACCGCTGCAAGCCAAAGTACCAGCAGACGGCGGAGCCGCCCCTCGTCGTACGTTGCGCTTTACTCGCTGCTTCGTCCGCGCTAACGTGACGACACCAGCCGAAAATCGTCATCCAGGACTGGGATGGCGTGCAAACAATGCCCGACGCGTTGAGCGCGGACAGCTCGACGATGGCGACGTTTAGGGAAGCGAATGGGCGCGGCGCGCGTAGGCGGATGAAGGTGCTCTCCAAAAAATCTTCGTACGCCGTCGTTCTTCTCTCAGGCACAGAATGCTGACGTTGCTGCTTTTGGCGTGTACAGGCCCTCTTTGCGGGCATGCGCGGCGTCACTATGCGGCGCGTGAAAACTGTCGAACAGCTCGAAAACGATTTGAAGTTCGATCTTCTCAATTGAACACAGCCCCTGCCCGTACCTCTGGATCCGAATCTCTTGCTTATTACCTCGTGCGTACTGTACATGATTCTTGACGCTTACTTGTATATACTAGATGAACCGCATGTATCTATATCGTGTTATTTGCCGTTCTTTGTTTGTCGTTCCTTGTTTGCCGTTCGAATTCGCAAAGTGTTTGGTCTCCTCTGACATGTACCGTGATCGCGTTCCCGAGGTGCAACGCTTGCGCAACCCGTGCAGCGGGTAAAGACCGGCAGTCCTACTGTACTCTTTGCTCATAATTCAAGTCACGAAATCTCCCACCATACGGTAGATCACATCATACACACATTGCATTCTAAAACACGAAAAAAGCTATTCCTTGTGGCATTTGACACTATGCGATCTTACTCCAACTCGGGAGTATCTCCGTAAGTCAGAGCATTGTAGGCGGGAGGCAAGCGTTCGCCGACAACCGCCTGCATCGCTTTGTCTGCGAGCACTCGCACAGCCGCGACCTCGCTCTCTGTCAACGTCAACTTCAAGGCTCCTATGTTCTCATCGAGGTACTGTTCGCTTTTGTCAGCTTTCTACGCCGCCTTCAACTTGCACAAGCGTCAGCGTACCTTGAGCTTCTTCGTCCCCGGGATCGGGATGATATTATCACCCTGCGCCAGAAGCCACGCAAGAGCCACCTGCCCTGCCGTCGCGGAGTGCACCGTGGCAATTTTCGCGAGACCGTCCGCTAGCGCGAGGATGTGCGGGAAATTGGCTTCAGAGAAACGTGGGATCATGCGGCGGAAGTCGCCCTCGGGGAACTCGGCGGCAGATTTCTGGGGAGCGAATCAGTCAATACACCGTCGTCGTTACCCGAGAGCTGAAAGGGCCATACATATTGGCCCGTGAGTAGCCCGCGCCCGAGAGGGCTATAGGCAACAACAGTGACGCCGAGCTCGCGGGCGGTGCGGAGTAGGTCGACCTTGTCAGATTCAATGCTGAGCTCGATAGCCGAATATTCGACTTGAAGGGCCGCGATGGGGTGCACCGCATGTGCACGCCGCAGAGTAGCCGCGGAAATCTCTGACAGGCCTAGGTATTTGACTTTGCCTTCTCTGTTGTGACGATAGGTGAGATAGGACGCAGGTCGGAAAATTTAGCGCATGCATACTTGACGAGCTCTGCCATCGCAGCCACCGTTTTCTGAAAGAGAAAATAGGTGAGAAACCAATGAGAAGGCCTATCATAGCAACCCACCTCTATCGGAACCTTGGGATCAGCACTGTATGGAAGAGCTGATAAGGACGGCTGCTTTGCCATGGACATGACCACCGAAAGGCCTCACCGATGCAAGTAATACAAGTCCACATAGTCCGTCTGGAGGCGAGCGAGGGACGCGTTGCATTCCTCCTTCGCATACGTCGGCTCCCCATTCGGGAAACGCTTGGGGTCGGCCAGACCGAACTTCGTTGCCAGGAAGATGTCCTTGCGCTTGCCCGTGCGTGCAAACCACTTGCCAATCAGGGTCTCGCTGTCTCCCCGACCGTAGGAGTCCGCTGTGTCCCAATTGGTACAGCCGCGCTCGAAGACACCGTCAAGGAACTGATCAGAAAAATAAAAGAGGGTCCCTCAGTGAACGCTACATGATCATGGAACAGCAACAAACCTGAAGACGCTCTTCATCCGTGCCGACAGCGCCATAACCCATCGAAAGGCCCATGTGGCCGAAGCCTAAGGCGGCGACCTGGGTGTTGCCAATCTTGCGAGTAGGAAGAGACATTTCTGGAGCGGTAGATCCAATGAAGAAACATACCTTCGTAGCATGCCTTTAAAGCCTTTCCAGACTCAGTGCGAGATGAGTAGTCGAACGTAGCATAAGCCGGATTGAAAGTGGATAGCAAGCCCCGACTCGCACTCGCAAAACCGTTCAGGGCGTGGTCCGGAGGTCGGAGACGGAGCAAGTGGGCCACGGCCGAAGCCGGCTATGAGTCAGCAACAGCAACAGAAGTTAGAACCGAATGACGAGTCTCTTCGGCGCGCGGCACTGTGCTTGACATGTAGCAGATCGACCCTTTCCAAATCTCCGACTCGGGCTGTACATCGACGACCAGTCAGCAACACACACCTTTGAAATAAATAAAAGGCGCACATGTTGGAATTGAGTGCCAACTGAAACTGACTTGAAAGTTCCGCGCATTGGCGCACGGTCACATAGCCTAGACGACCACGTACTCGCGCCTTCGATGTAATGACCCGCTCACGATGCGGTAGCGCCTCCGCATGGACGGTAGACTTCATCATGATGGGGTTGTTTTCAACGCTGATCTTCTTCTCCAAGAAATGCTCAGTGGCAGAACGCTCATATGCGCTGGACGAGCACAACCGAAGGAGAACGCGACGACTTTTGGCTCGAGCAATTCGACAGCTCTTTCGTTCAAGGAAGGAAGATGCGGTGGGCATTGAGCGGCGCACGCCTAGGTTGGGGGTCAGAGCCATTAGGAGCCAATAATTTGACGCATACCTAGAACCGAGTCGTGCATCGAGAACTCGAAGCTTCAACTGCGGCGGCGAGACAAAAGAATCAAGCACAGCTTGCGGATTTCGTCGACGGGAGAATTCTTGAGCGACCGAGAACCGTTCATCAGGTGCTGTTCAAGCTCGCGAACCGTAACAGGCGGCCGCGGCAGACGCGGGCGCGCCGAAGAAACTTCAGCGCGGCATAAGTGTCGAGGAGTCAAAGAGGTGCGGCAGTGCTGTGGAAGAGGATGTCGAGCGTTGGGTTAGATATTGGCGGGCCACCGGGTTGCTTGCTGCGTGAGGCCTTGGGAAAGGACTCCGAGGCGATGGTGAAGAATAAATTATATTTCGTGCACCTTATACACTTAAAGCAATGTACTTCGGGATCTGGGGAGACACGTCTTTCGGATGAGCGACGGCAGACTGAGGCGACCACGGCACATCGCGCTAGGCCGTGAATGCATGCACGAAGGCGAACGACATCGAGCAATCTTCCGGCAGATTCCCTGCAAACGCGCCGTCGCAGTCAGCCACAAACGCACACAAACGAGTAGTCAAAACGCACCGAGTCACCTATCATCGTTCAACCCGGTCATTTGGTCCAGAAAGTCATCTCACAGAAAAAACCCTGAACACGATGACTGGACATTGAAGTCTTGACGCCTTGATATATCGAACAACTGACGTCGGCATCAGGGATAGCCAGCTTCGGTTTCTAGGGGATCTGTCGACAATTGTTGGATCTTGGGTGAAGCGTCCGCCTTGCGGACGTTCTGTAAATCAGGAGAAAATAGGAAATAAACGCTCGGGGTCGAATTCAGAGAATACGACGAAAGTAGCGGTTGCATTGACTGAAAAGCGAAGTGGAAGGAGAAAGAGCGGGCTGGCGAAGTTTTGCGACGAGGTGGCCGGCGCCGTATCAACTCCGCTCTCCGACACGGCCACCTTTCCCTTTTCCCCTTCACCTTCTTAAAGATCTTGGTGTTTTTCCTGGTCACTGTCCCTCGTAAACGGCGCATCCTAAAACCTGTCCATCGACTCTTCGCTTGGAGCAGAATTGGATTTTCGTACCATTTTTCTGTAATTCCTGGATAAGTTGCCGCAACTGTTCGTCAAGACTGTGTGCGCAAAATCAGGTTATACGATGCTTGAGGACGTTGGGACAGCGCATAGGGTCGGCGCAGCAGAGAGCATTGCAGGGTGACCGGGTGAGTCCATCGTTGCTTTGCTCACTCTTTGCTCTTGGATTCTGAGCGATGATTAGCCTTCCAGCTGTATCAATGCGCCGCCGGGATGAATCATTACCGTCTGCTCGATTGTCGGACACACATCACCATGCGCGATTCTGGCCAGCCTACCAGCAAAACGTGTGGTACCGCCAGCCATCTGCACATCACCAGTCAGTCAACCAATATGGAGCATCCAATTATGCGTCACCAGCCAGCAACGCGCTGCAAACCACCCAGCATATTGCCAGCAGCTGAAATGCCAGTCATCGGCAACCGGACTGCATGGCCGCCGTTCGTACGTCGTCGGTCATTTTCGCATAACCAGTGCTGGGGCGGAGGCGAACCCAAAGCAGCTATCACTCAAACGTCCTCGTCACCGAGTATTCTTTGCTGGACCGAGCCTTTGTCTTGCGCTGACTAGCCTGCTCGATAGGTTGCCGTAATAAAGATGGCCGTTTTTGCTGGTGAGCTGGCTTTTCCTCGTCGCCTTTCCTTCTTGTTGTCTTCTTTGTGTATGCCATCTTCGGTGGACGTCACTCGACCGTTGCTTGTTGCCCATCCGTGCTGCTGTCCACTGGCACTTCGTGTCGCGTGTCCTTCTTCACCATTCGTGCTTCATATTGTGGTCTGGGACAACCAGTACTAGTGCTGCCCGCCGTTCTCTTTTTTTTTTCCCTGACGCTGCACACGACATTAAGCGATAATTCCCATGCTGGCATGACTCGCGCGAGAAAGCCTGCCGGCTCACCTTGTGCGTCCCATCATCCTCGTTCACGTGACGCGTAGCCTGCGAACAGTCACAGTGTGACACTTCGCGAATGAGTCGGGTGGGAGCCTGGCAGAGGCGCGGGTGCTATGGCGAGGGTGTTCTGGGTTGATCTTGCCGCGGGCGGGGTTGTGACGTGGCACTGGCAGGGGAGGGCTGCGAAATGGGCACGGTGTTCGCGACGCCTCAGTTCGATGCGGACGACGGTGCGCGAGGCATGGGCTGACGGCCCGTGAATTGTGAGCTGGATAAATGATTCTTTTGGATTATGGACGTGCCGAGAGCAACCAGGCTGACTGACCTCTTCCATCTGCGAGGATCCTTCGTTGTATGTCGCGATTCCGACTTTGCACGTACTGTGTCGAGCCCCGCGCACAGTTGATATGCATTCCCTGCTTGACTCCTGCATTGCGAGAGGCCTTTCAAGGCCGGCTCTGGATGTCGTGGGGACGACGACGAAGTGGCGCCTTCGTGGACGACGATCCAGGCTGACGCCGCGACACTATACTCAATGCATGTGAAGACGGCGCTGCAAGGCACGCTCTGCGGATGCAACCCACTTACCTACTTACTAGTTCGCTGGGCCAACCAATCCGTTCGTTGAATACTGACATCGCGCGGCCCAGGTCAACAGCATATCCACGACGCATATTCTCCGATCACAGCCACTTCTGCGCTCCGGCGCACGCAGTGAGGGTTCGTATGAAGCAGGGCCGGGCACTTGGGGTAGGACCATTCCAGATCGTGAGGGAGCTCAAAGTCGACCGCCGTCTCGCTTGCGGGCGAAATACGCGCCCGCGCGCCCGCAGTCGCAAACTGGTGCAAACCACGCGCGTCGCGCGACGTCAATATCGCGGGGTTCTTCAAGCCGCACATTGGCTAGGCTGTCTCCGATGGCCGCATTTTTTCGTCTCCCTCTCCTCTCCGCCTTCTCTCCCTCTTTTTCTCCTTTGCTCACCCTTCCGAGTCCCTCCCTACTACTGGCATCGATCCAGTTTCACCACACTCTTCACTTATCGTCTCAGACTGTAACTCACTATGTCAACGCGCATATTTCCGTCTACAGACGGGGTCCTTGCGCCACGCGAGAATCGTACAACCGTTGAAAACCCGCTGCCTCCACTGCCTCGTGCGCCGCAGAACAAGACGTCGGCACTGCAACATCCTCGTGTGCGCCGCGAGAAATCGGCGGACCACATTGTATGTCCTGCGTCTTATAAAATACACCTGCTGATGATTCTGACAGAGGACAGTCGAATATGACCATTTCACATGCCCCAAAAGCCTCAGATGCCCGTCCAGCCGGAAGTCGAGTACATGCAGCCCTTGCCCTCTTCCGCAGTAGGTGAAACCCGCTACTCCCGGTCATTCTCCTGCTCAACAGTCCACCAGTTCACGCCTGATGACCCTGCCGACAGGCACCAGTGCACTGCGGAGTCGTTCATAATTGTATGACCTACTGGTGACATTGCTCCGTCCATGCTGAGGTCATGATCACAGCCGAAAATTGTCATCGAGGATTGGGACCATGTCGAATACAAGGCCGACGCGTCGTGGTCTTCCGCGGAGACCAACATCACATCTAAGGAGGCAAACTCGGGGGTGACCCGCAGGCGCTGCAAGGTTATCTCCCAACGGTTCTTCGTACGTGCACACCTCAGCTCCGGTGACGGTAGTCTAACGGCTTATACAGGCCTTCATTGATGGCATACGCATATCCATGCGCCGTGTCAAATCTGTCCAACAGATCGAGCGCGACTTGAGCTTCGATCTTCTGAATTGAACTTTGTCGCGTAGCTTCCTATCAGAATTTGCAGCCCTTGCGTATGTCCGTGCCGCCTCTTGACTTTCTTGGTGCCCAATTTCAAGTTTACTATAATTCGTCACGCTCACCTGTACATACTAGAACATATCCACATGTATCTGTAGAAATATCATCTTGGTTCCGCTGTCCGCATCCATAATTTCGCTCCGCGCGCCGCAGACCTCTCCTCCATCGAAGTCGTTCATCCCCTACGTACATAGCTCCACGCACATAGTATTCAACCTCGGCAATAAATATCGACGGTTCATATATGAAAACAGTACGAGCACCCGTGCGCATGCCAATCTGATCGATCATTGCCACTCCTTGTCCACATCAGCCTGAGGTAACCTTCTTCAGCCCCAAATTGCCCCGATCGCACGTCGTCACGAAGCCCTCGAAGACCTCATTACTGAACTGCTTCTTCGTGTCGAACATCGTCGCGTGCAGCGGCTTGCGCGCGTTGACGCTATGCAGGATGTGCATCATCTCCTCGTCCTGCTTGCCGAACTTCTCCGCGACTTCGTCGGGCAACATGACGGGCCCGTCGGAGCGCATGAGGCTCGGGTCGATGCGCGCGCCGACGCTCTTGTACATTTCCGGCGTCGCGGGGTTGAGCAACCCCCCGCAGAAGTCAAGCGCCTTCTGGATCTCGTCTTCGGTCAATTCCTTGCCGACCTCGCCGGCACCTTGAAGCACTGTGACAGAGTTAGGTGCGAACAATATCTTTTAATGGACAGAAACTGACCTGGACGGAGCAACGAGAACGCGCGGTCGAAGTTGCCCTCGTTGAGGTCCTGCATGACGGCTCCTTCTGCGCGCGCACCTGCTTGTACACACCAAGCACGAGGACCAAGAACCTGAGAACGGTCAATAATTGACTAGAAACGGGGATAGATATAGATTCCAAACCTAGTGTAAGACGTTCCCACTTTGATGTCGAAGAAATCCGTGGCCTCCTTCTCCGTGCACTGGCCACGGATGGAGGCCGCAATGGTGCAGGCAGCTGACAGAGCGCCACCGAGGGCCAGATGGATCCCAGACGAGAAGAAGGGATCGATGAAAGCTGGTCGGTCCTAAATTTAGGACCTCGGCTGATAAGGACCAATAATATGTGAACTCACCGCCTGCGTCTCCAATAATTCGGAAGTGATCTCCAGAGTACTTCGACGCGTTGTAGCTCCAATCACTTCCTGCACGGATTTCCTTGACGTTGCTGGCATTCTTCAGGAGCTCCTGAAGGCCTGGGGCAAGCTTGACTAGGTCGATGTAATGCTCGGTCAGAGGCGACTTGTCTGTGCCCTCGCAGCGCTCACGGGCCTCCCGTCTCTTGGCGACGCTGGCCTCGTCGGATGTGACAAACCCGACAGACGCCGTCCCATCGTGAAGAGGGATATACCAGGACCAGCCAGACTCATCTAAGATGTTCCAGATGAGATCAGCACACGGTTCAAATCATAAAACTTGAACAGTGGCGCACCTGTAAGCGCCTCAAACCACGGGGCATTCTCGCGATTTGTACCGGGCGCATATACGCCGCCGTTCGTCCAGTAGCCCCATACAGCCATATTCTTGAGACTCTTGTTGAAAGTGCGGTTGTGGAGATACTGCGTCGAGATGATACCGGCGCGGCCCGACGCATCGATGAGCCACTCGAAGTTGATTGTGCCCGAGCGCCCGTCCTTGGTTGACCATTCCGCTGCAACGGGGCGCTCGCCGTCGAAGTTTATCTTTCCCACCTTCACGCCCTCGTGCACGTGCACACCGTTTTTCCCAGCGTACTTGAGGAGCAGGTCGTCGAACTCAGAGCGAACCTGAGGGTTAGCCAGAGGTCAGAGAAAAACAGACGCGGCCTTGGGAGAACATGCTCACCACGTTCCACGAGAGGTTGTCCTTGTCAATGGAGAGGAAGTCCGTGTATCCCTCTTGGCTGTATTGATTCAACTTCACGGCGGCTCCGGGCTTCAAAGTCGTCCGTCAGTACGTACAGTATAGCGAGACCGGCGTTGATGCAGTACCTTCATAGTGAAGCCATGCTCGACGACCAGCTTGTCTGCCTCGATAAGAGAAAGGAAGGCGCTGGCAGACGGAAGGAGCGTCTCGCCAACGTGATACCTGAGCAGAAGGAGTAAGAGTGAGTGTCGAGGCGCTGTGACTCAATGAGCGGCACAAATACCTAGGGAACACATCGCGCTCTAGCACGGTCACTTCATAGCCATCTGATTTCCGGAGCGTCAGCGAACACATTTGAACGACGTCAATGGTGACAGAATTACCTCTAGCGAGTAAAGTGGCAGCATAAGACCCTGAAGGACCGCCGCCGATGACAAGAATCTGGGTCTTGGTTTCCTGTTTTCAAGATGTTCAGTGAACGGCTTCAAGGACAGTCAAGGGAAGAGGTGCGTAGTACAGGAGACGTGGTAGTGGTTGAGGCCATTGTAGTTCTTGCTATTGCGCTGAGGATGGTCGAACACCCACAGCCACCTCAGCCTTTTATCAGCTAGCGATCCCCGTAACAGCGCTCGTATACACTGGTCACAATATTTCGATAACATAGTCAAATTCCAGTTGACCAAGTCGAGTAAATGTCAACGTCGAGCCGTCGTGATGCATAGAACGTACGATCAGCCGCATTCTCGTCACCATTGAGCGCCTCTAGATCGGCGCAGCACTCTACTTGACCGCGTGGACCAACTTCAATCCCACACCAATTGTAGAAAGGGATAGTGGAACATACCACTTGAACTTGGCGAGAGACTCTTCTGGTGTCCCGGATTTAGTACATTTGCATCTAATATAAATAGCCCACTTCGTCGTTAACAAGCAGATTCGTGGATTGAGCATGCACGCAATAAGTAGTTGAGGAATATGGTGCATGAAACGATCCGCCACCACGCTCGCAGTGCGGCGGCGCTGAGTCAGCTACCTAAGCGCTCGTGAGGTTCAGCAGCTCAACCCAAGAATAATGCAGTGCTCACCTTCGTTCTCTGTCTCACTAACACCAATCATCAGAGATGTTCAGCGTACGGATTACAGAAGACCGCCCAGAAGACCGCCCAACGCGCGATCGCACGGACGTCTGCGGCGCCGGGCTGATATGTACGGTGTCCACGCCGCTGAAACCAATCAGAAGCCAGTCAAAAATCGTGAGCGAATTCCCATGGTGAGCTTCCGCGTTGATAGATTCGAGTTTCGTGCGATAACTTCTTTGGGCCCTCGGGATCGTGATTCTGATTCGCAGAGCAAGGGAATACGTGCTGCGCGAGATGAGTTTGCAGATTGGTATTATTGCTGTACATCTTCACAATAAACGTTGGGATGGGACTGGTTGAACAGGTGATACAAAGATCAGGAAGCACGATGTCGAACAATACAGAAGAGATATTTCCCGGATACTTCGCAATGAAAGACTGATCCTTTCATCGTGTCTCATCGTCGTCGGCCACGTACTCGACCAAACCGGTGTCCAACAAATCCCACACTTTGACGAAGCGCAGACCCGCGCGAGCACTGTGGCAGAGTGTGAATGGCAGATTAGCTATCAGAGATTCTGATATAGCTTCGAGACGGACGCACCCGAGATCCTTAAATTCAGCCAGCGTCCGCTCGCAGGCATTCAATACAATGCACATGTGCACGTCCTGGAGATAGGTGCGGGTGTTGCCGTAGCCGAAGTTGGGGAGCAGTGGTTTCGGCGCGCTTTCGACGCCGGCATCTCCAGACTTGCTGGGGAAGTTCGACGGCACGATGTACTCGTCTAGCACATGCATCAAGGGTGTGAATATCACAAAGAAGGGCTGTCGAGGATATGAATAACGCACGGACGAGGATGCGGCTTCCAGGCTTCATCGCAGCGCGCACGTTCTTGAGAATGGTCACGCAGTCCTCGAGCGGCCAGTCGTGTATGATTTGGCGTATCTATGCGCCGCCCGCACGTCAACGGAACTCCAACAGAGCCGGCCAAATTGACGCGTCACGTACATAGTAGATATCTTGGCCTTTGACGGGCAACTCCTTGAAAAAATCTATGGGGATAAATTCGGCACGCTTCTCCGACGCGGCTGCCGGGTAGTCAAGCGCCCATTGCTGCGTTAATGGGATGGGGAAGTGGGGAAGGAAAGCTCGATCAGAAAGACAGCCTAGCCTTCGGCTGTGCGCGCACCTGCTCGGCCTGCGTCACGACAGTGGGAAGGTCTTGCAAAGTGATATGAAGGTTGTGATGCGCCTTGGCAAGCTCGATGGACACAGTCCCAACCCCGCCTCCCACGTCGCATACGGTAGCGCCCTGCGGCAGCTCATTCCACGGAAACTCTGGAAATCCATAGGATGTGGGCCCGAAGAAACGAGTGTCAGTGGGCGCAATCTCGAGCGATGGGCGCACGCACGAGTGATGACAGCTTGTAGCCCTGTGACCTTCGAGAGGCCTCCCATTGCACGGTGGAATTGCTATCAAGGAAGTTTGATTCAGCGCATGATGCTGTCAAGAAACGCGCCGTGTACTGACCTCCATAACATGGGGCTAACAGAAATAGCATACGGTGTTAATCGCTCAGTAGATAAATCAAGAGGGCGCAAAAGACGGCTCACGTGCGCAGCGAGATAATCAAACAAAGTACCGCCTGGAATCTCGCTCCGAATGCCGTACGCCCAGGAAGATCGGCGGGCATCGAGCGAGTGGCCATACTCTGGATCGATGAGCGAATCATAGAAGTTCGACACAGCACATTTGTTGGTTTCATTGGAAACCATGAGGATGAAGGAGCTGAGCGTATTCTTGCGCCGGAGCGTCAAGGAAAGAGGATTGTTGGCAAACGTGTCCGGAGCAGCTACAATTCAGACTACAAATGAGCGCACGTCACACGGGTATGTGCGCAGTGCCCACCCACTTTCTATGAAGAAATGCGTGGACGCGAGGTAACGCATCACCCGAAGCAACTTTCCGTCGTGGAGGCCGGTCCGGGCAGCAATTTCGGTGATGTGCAGTCCTTCGGGATGGTCGGAAATGGCATCGGGAACCTTCGCGCTCGCTGCGACGCGAAGGCAGGCAACGTCATTGGTGGCCATTGATCGCTATGTCGATCCCCATTCTTATGAGCTAACGGGTGAGCTGCACCGTTTCAAGAAATGCGCGTACCGTGTACACAGTGGTCTCGGGAGGCGTCAACGTACTGCATAGCTGGCGGCAAGCGCCCTCGAGTACACGCACAGCGCGCATAAGACTTGTGGGGTCCTTGGGCAATAGCGGTTCGGCGGAAGATTCCAGTGAGGGGATTGGGCAGCCTGAAATTTCATACTGACGTATGGCGTCCGCCGTGGCCGAGTTGATCAATGACAAGAGGCCATAGAGGGTGTCCTTTGGCGCGTTCATGTTGAAAAATCGAAAGAGCGCTGATCTAGTAGCAAAGTGGAGCAGCCGCAGAGTCGAAAGTGGGCAACAGAGAAAGCAGCTTGGGTCACCAGTCTTTATCTGTCGCCGCATATTGAGTTCAGTGGTGGTCCGGTGGTGGTGTAAAGCCCGCTCCGATGGGAGCCTTTATCGGCAACAGGGACAAATGACAACCACAAATCAGACCATGCCGTATGACCACCGGCATTCGTGCCCGCTGCAGGTCACCTACGACCATGGCGTGTGTCAAAAGTCCGGAAAACGGTCTTTGACGCGCGTCGGTAGGGAAACATGAAGATGGAGAAGTGTGTGTAGCGCTGATGAAGAATGCAAGATCAAGGTTGAAGCGACACGGAAGCAAGTCTGTATAGGCGACCACTGGCGTTGAGTAAGGCAAAGAGACGTTCTTGGGTTCTGGGCTCCCATGTCGTCTGATCTGCAGCACACGCCTCCCGTGTGCCACAATGCAGAAACGCAAGGCTAAAGTGAAGAAGTTGGCGAAGTAACGAAGTAACCAGTCAGGATCACCGGAGAGCCGGAGTACAGTGTTCCGCATAGACTCGGCCATGGTTGTAAATCCAAAAGCTTACACCAGGTTCGCATAAGATGCGCCAGGGCCTGCGTGGAGATCAGATGAGCAATAGAATGGTGTGAATGAAAGAGAATAGAGGCTGGAATAGCAGTGACAACGGATGACTAGATGACTAGTCAGACTCCGACTCGCGCCAGCCTCTCAGTTGTGGTTGCGGTGGCTGCGTGAGAATTACTTTCCTCTTCCGTTCGACCTCTACTCAGAGCTCTCCTTGCGTCCGACTCCCTCCCAAGTCCTTCCCGCCCTTTCTCGTCGCATCCATCTGCCCCTCCATGATGTCCGACGGCCGAGAGAAGGATGCGGAATACTCAACCAACGGAGACGACCTCGCAGAGATGCTCAAGGGAATGGTGAGCAACTTCTTGTTCGAAGAGCGAGCGGACAGGTTGATTTCTTCCGACTACAGCATCCTTTCACCGCCGCTGAGACGGCAATCGCGGTTCAGGTCGAGCGGATGCGCATCGCCGAGGCGCATGCCGCGCGCGACGTCGTAGTTCATCACCTCGCGAGCGCCTGCCAGACGATCAATGACAAGTCTGCCGCCATCGAGAGGCTCATGCGTGAGAAGCAGGAGCTCGAGGATCAATTGGCCTCGTCTACCCGCGGCCTGCAGTCCAACGGCGAGCAAAGTCAGACCCCTCGCATCGCCGAGCTGGAGGAGGTCATCAAGAGCCTCCGGGGCGAGCTCAAGCCTCTGCGAGGCTGCGCGGCCGGCGGTGAAGACGCGCCTCCGACATGCGACGAGGGCCAGCCCCAGGTGCGTGGCAGTTTGCCGCTTGATGCGAGCCTTTTCTGCAGGGTATATGCATGGCGTAGATGCGACCGGCGTCGCGCGAGTGCACGCCCGACAGTGCAGCGCAGCTAGCGCGGCAGGATGCACTGCGTGTGCTCCGCGAGGCGACAATCAACAATCCGTCGCGCATGCCGTCGCCCCTTCTCATGCCCAGCTCGCCGCGCACGCCGACTCAGGATTATTCCGGCACACCTGACACCAAGGTTGATTGCTCCTCCCCGTCTCGAGGCTCGCTGACATCACCTAGATCATCAACCCCTCCATCGACCCCGTAGAGTCGATTCGCATCAGGCATGCAATCCTGGCCGCTCTGCCCCTTCCGCCCGGCATCCCGTCCGACGCACTGAAACCAATCGTAATTCCCGCGCCGTACACATTGCAAGAGTTCCTCGGCAACGCCGCAGGGTGAGCATTCAAACCTATCATCGACTATAGCTGAATATATACCCTTCTACAGCCTCTGAGAACATCGTATGGCCTCCACTTTTCTCATCCTATTGACACATCTTACCGTCCTCCAGGCTATCGAACTATCGCATTTTCCAGCAGCTGACGACGCACTGGTGCCCCGATCGCGAGGAACACGGCTACTTTCTGACCCCGCTCTTCAAGTGCAGCACGAACCCGCGCGTCGTCACTGCGCACCGCTGGATGATGATCGACGTCATCGGCAAGATGGACCGACCGACGGGTCTCTCTTCTCTCTTGCGCTGGGCTGCGTTCACTGGTTGACCTGCAGACTGGGCAGAGTGCTTCTACAACAAGGACGGCAAGTGGTACTACGCGGGCGTCTACAAGGCGATCCGGCTCGATGACCTCACGACGAAGGAGTGGGAGCAGCTCTCTGCCGAGGTGCGCGTCGCCCTTCCTTCATCCACCCTGCTCTCCGCTCACCCCCGGCAGACCACGCAAGCCATCGTGAAAGACACCATCGCCGGCCGCAAGAACAGCTCCCCACAGACGGTCTACGAGATGACGCAGCTGTACGCGGCTGGCGCGCTGCGCGTCGCGTGCATCGGGCTGCAGTGCATCGGGTTCAACACCGCGCTGTACCACGCCGCGCTCGACCAGGCCGGCACCGGCGCTGGCGCAGCCCGTTCGGCAACAGCGCTGCGGCGAACTGGGCCACGGCAGACGGGGTCGATGGAGGGAGGGTGGGCTGCGTTGGGTAGGTGCGCGACGGACAACTGATGACTGGCGTTTTCTTGGCTGGCTGTGGACCCGGGACTCTGGGACTTCGGAATTCTGCATCGTCTTCGCGTATCTGTGTTTTCTCTCCGCCCGATGTGGGTGCTCGTGCATGTATAGCTGTGTTTATTACAGTAATATGTAGATGGCGGGCACACATTGCCCCATACAGACAATATCTCCTGTACCTCGACCTCCTGAAACAACGGTCCAACTTGACTTCCCCCTGCCTCGCCGCATACAAAGAGCGCCGCCCGGCCAACGACAACGGGCTGGCCGTCGGCGGCCATAGGCTGTTGTCAAGCTGAGCTCGTGCGTGATGCCCGCGAGCTTGGCGCAGAGATGGGAGGCCTCCGCCATTCTTGCCAGTGTCGGACCCGGCCGCGCAGCGAGATTGGTGGTTTTGGGGTAGTCGGCAACGGAGACTATGTAGGTTCGGGGCAAAATCTGTGCTCGTTCCTGCCGTCACCGCGACGCGAATTTGAATACTCTGGACTCTGAAGTGCTTGAAGTCGCTTCATCGTTGTCTGGAGACGGCCTGAGTCGGGACGCAGCTGGGCCCGCGGTGGTTACGATAGCTCGGGAAGCGGTCGCGCGCTATGTGCTTGAGTATGTAAAGGAGGGAGGGAGAGGAGAGGATAGAGAGCCCAGCCGCGGCTTCTCTTGAAAAGAGCGTGTGCATACGACCCACGTGCAGTAAATACCAAAAAAAACCAGCAAAATGTAAACCGTCTATACCCAACTGCACGCACCTGCACCTCCGCTCACAGCAGCCCAGCTGTTCACTCATTCACCATGACCTGCTCGCATCCCACGAGTGAGCTGCCCGCTCTCGCTCAAGTTCGCCTCGAGATACGGGTTCCGCGTAAACTGCATCGGTTGCCTCGCGGGCTTCGCCGCGACGAACTGTGAATTCATCACGGAGAGCGGGACACCGTCGACGGTGCGCTCGTGGAGGTGTGCCGGGCCGTGAGCGACGACACGCAGGTTTGTGGTTATGCGTGTGACGAGTATGGTGGTGATGACGGCGGAGGGCCTGTGCGCTGTGATTAACGAAATGGTACTCTCATGGTGGATGGGGGCTGCTTACATTGCTGATAGGCGTGCAGTGTCGGGCGCGCGGTGAGGATCATCATCACCCATATGAAGTTGAGAGGATATTCCTCTGGAGGATATCGGTAAGCCGCTCGTCCCGCAGAAAAGCCGGGAGAGAAACTGACCCAAAGTACACCGCACCATCCCGCGCCAGGCTCTGCACGAGGTTACCACTCTTCTCTCCGCTGGCGCGGCCGCGTACGGTGAATGTAAATCGTGCGCGA